>OZ010639.1:2416205-2845607 GCA_963932165.1 Pimpla rufipes
AGTGTAGGGTTAGTCGTGTGTGGTATTGGCGGATTGGGTGAATCGCGAGCTTTCGATCGGTGTATCGTGCGGCCGTGTCGAGTGAACTGGTGCTGAGGAATCGCGTTAGGATTGGAAACTATTTTCGGGTGTCGGTGCGGGTGATTTCGTTTCGTCGCCGATCGAACGCGATCGCGCGAGCTCGGCCGCGGCCGTGAGTCGCGGTTTGTTTACATTGTGGGCGACTCTCTGCTCTGTCCGCGCAGGCCGTTCATTGTACACTTTCGGTTATTAAGTGTACATTACGTGTACACTTTCGGACATAAGGTGCGGCATAGTGTCATCGCGTCGCTCGTGGACTGATTTTTGCGCGTATTGCAGTAATTTTTATTCGCCTGCACCGGCGTGCACCGTGATCGCTCGGTATGGCTGAGCCCTACGGTCCGAATCTGCCCGGTGGATCGGGGCTGCCGCCGCCGACGTCGTCGTCGTCGCCGCAGGGATACGATAGTGACTCGTCCGATGACTCTTCTGTTACTCCGGATTTTTCGACTCCGTTGCGCTCGAACTCGGAGCCGCGCAGGCGCACGCTGGTTGCGGTGCATCCCGCAGCTGTCCTTCTCCGGGTTTTGCCCTTCTCGCGGGAGGATGTCAGCGGGCTATTGCGTACTTTTTCGGAGGCAAAGAGCGCGGTCTCAAGCGTGCTGCTCTCCAGCAGGGAGCCAGTTGGGAATCGAAAGAAGGTGGATGCAGCGTTGTCTTCCTTTCATGACCATTTTCATTCGCTGTCGGCGGCCTACTTGCAAATACTCGCGAAGCTCGAGGCGATTTCTGCGTGCAGCGAGCTGTTTGAAGCGAAGAGCAGCGTCGCGCCTGCGGTGGGGGGTCCCTCGAGCGCGGGTCGCACCTACTCCGCTGTTGCGGCGGGGCGCCCCCCCCCCCCCCCCCACTCGGAGGTGCTCCATTTTTCTCGCGGGCCGCCTCTCGTGGTGCCTAAAAACGCGACGAACCGCGTGATCATCGAGCCGACGGCGGCGGATGCTGCGCGCTTCACGACTGCGGATGTGACGAAGCAGGCCCTTCGGCAGTCGGTCAATCCGGTGGCCCTTGGCATCAAGGTCACGAGGCTGTCGCGTGTGCGCAATAATGGGCTTCGTCTTCATGCGGCGGAAGGTGATTTGGCGCAGCTGCGAGATTTGAATTCGCTTCGGGAGGCCGGGTTGGCTGTGCGTGAGGACGTGACACTGAACCCTAGAATGTTGCTGGACGGAGTGCCGGCGGAGATGAGCCGCGAGGTCATCCTTCGAAATTTGGTGTCGCTGAACATGGCTGGGCGTGATGCGGACGGTACGCGTATCATCTACGTGTATCCACCGAGAGGGCGGTTCACGCGCGTGGTGGTGGAAATGACGCCGGAAAATAGGAGGCATCTAATAAGCCTGCCGGAGGTGTCGCTGGGTTGGTCGGCCTGTCGTCTTGCCGACCATGTGAGGGTCTTGCAATGCTTTAGTGCCTGAATTTTGGGCACGTCGCGGCAGCGTGTCAGCGTCGGGTGCGTTGCGGATACTGCGCGGGGGAGCACCGCGCGTCGGAGTGTCAGTCGGAGGAGGAGAGCCCGAGGTGTTGCAATTGTGCTTCGGCGGGACTGCAGCAGCGTGACCACATGGCCACGAATGGCGTGGAATGCCCCATCCTGCGGAGGAGGATCGCTGCCAAGGCGGCGCTCGTCAATTATGGATAGGCCTCGCTTCGTTCCTCCACCGAGACGACTGTCAATCTGTCATGTCAACTGCCAGTCGCTCCTTCCTCATATTGACGAGCTCCGTCTCCATCTTCTGTCTGCTCCTTTTCATCTGGTTTGCCTTTCGGAGACCTGGCTTAGGCCTGATATTACGGACGAAATGGTGGCCATTCCGGACTATTTTCTGCTGCGCCGCGACAGACGGGCAGAGTGGGCAGACGGGCCGTCTGCCCACAGAGTGGGCAGACGGGGTGGGGGTGTGGGCGTTTATGTGCACTGCAGCCTGCGGGCCTCGATCATTTCCACGTCGCCGAACCTCTACTGTCATCTGCCGGAGTTCATCATCGCTGAGATAAAAGTGCCTGGAGCAGCGTCGCTTTTGCTTGGAACTGTTTATCGACCCCCGCACGTGGGTCAGCTTGCCGTTTTTGAGGATCGCTTCGTCGAGATTCTCCCGGATTATCGCCACGCGGTAATAGTTGGGGATTTCAACACCGATCTCGATGCGGACTCCTTTGATGCTGAGCATTTACGGGACTTTGTGCGTGCGAACGGTCTGAACTTTGTCCCCCACCGTCCGACTCATCACACGGCGACGTCGAGCACGAGGCTGGATTTGTGCATCGTGGACGAGGCTGCGAAAGTTAGCGATTTTGGTCAGTATTCGGTGCCCTTTCTGTCGGCGCATGACCTCATACATATTGTGTATGATATCGCCACCCCCCCGCGGGAGCCTGTCCGATTTGTATGTCGCGTTCTTAACGGAGTGGACCCTGAGGTTCTTTGTGAAGATCTGGCTGGCACCGACTGGGACCCGTTGTATCAGGCGCGGACCGTCGACGAAAAAGTCGAGCTTTTGAACGTTGCGATCGTCAGAGTCTTTGACGCTCACGCGCCGTTGCGGAGGGTCAAAGCTAAGCGCCGTCCTGCACCGTGGATCACGGATGAGTTACGCGAGCTTATGCGTCGACGCGACTGGCTTCGCCATGCGTTCATAAAAACGCGCCGCGCGCATCTGCATCCCCGGTTCATTGCCTTACGGAATGAGGTGAAATCTCGGATTAAAAGAGCGCGAGACGAGCACTTTAAGCGCGCCATACGCGCTGAGGCAGGAAATGCGGCCAGAACGTGGTCGAAACTGCGAGGACTGGGTCTCCTGTCGTCAAGGTCGTCTGCTGTTGCTCCGGCTTTCCCTCTAGAGGCCCTGAACGTGCAATTTTTATCCGTCGGTGCTACTGTGCCGGCGATCGAGGATCTTCGTGTGGATCTGGCCGACGCCGAGGGTGCTTTCGTTTTTCAGCCCGTCACGAGCGCTAGTGTTCAGGTGGCGGTGCGCGCCGCCACCTCTAATGTCGCGGGTGTCGACGGGATCACGACCGCTATGCGTCGCCTCGTGTTCCCGGTTCTTCAAGATAACATTCTGCATGTTATGAACTTTTCGATCAGCGAGTGCACCTTCCCGTCGGTGTGGAAGCGCGCGTTGGTTTGTCCGCTCCCGAAGGTCGCCACCACCGCGTCGCCGGCGGACTATCGGCCTATCTCGCTGCTGTGTGTCATCGCCAAGGTCCTCGAACGTGTCATCGCGCGGCAGATTTCGGTCTACCTGGGGGCGAACGATCTCCGGGACCCCTGCCAGTCGGCCTTCAGGCCGTTCTACAACACGCAGTCGGCGCTTCTTCGTGTCGTTGAGGAGGCTCGGCGCGGGATCGATGATCGTAAGGTCACTGTCATCGTACTCTTCGACTTCTCTAAGGCCTTCGACTGTGTTCGCTTCGACCTTCTCCTCGCCAAGGTTGCTGCTCTCAACTTTTCGTTGGCTGCGGTACGTTGGTTCGGCTCCTACCTCACCGGACGCAGTCAAGCGGTCTGTGATCGCGCTGGAAACCGCTCGTCATGGGGGTCGCTCCGGTCGGGGGTGCCGCAGGGCTCAGTGCTTGGGCCCATGCTCTTCTCTGTCTTCGTCGATGGCTGTGGGGGTGGACTATCGAGCTGCAAATACAGCTTATACGCCGACGATCTGCAGCTGTATTTTTCATTTCTGCCCGCAGACGCGAGGGAAGGGATCGCGAGTATCAATGCGGATGTGCGTGCTATGTGCGCGTGGGCGGAATCGAGTGGTCTGCGTCTCAACGCCGCCAAAACCAAGGCCATTATGGTTGGAGCTTCGCGCTGCGTCAATGCCCTGGAGCAAGCTGGTTTGCCGTCCATCGTCGTGAGCGGGGAGGCGATTCCGTGGTCGAAATCGGTGAAATGCCTTGGCGTTACAATCACGAGCTCGTTGTGGCGGGAGCAGTTCATGCAGGTTTCGGGAAGGATGAACAGCATCGTCTACCGCCTCAGATGCCTTCGCAGTCGGCTGTCCCGGGAAATGCGGTTAATGCTCGTCAGGTCACTCGTCCTGCCGCACGTTAACTATTGTGCGGTGCTGTTCACCGATGTCACGCTGGAGCTCGACCTGAGGTTGCAGAGGGCCTTGAATCGTGGGGTTCGATTCATCTTCGACGGTCGGAGGGATGAACACGTCACTCCTTATTTCCGGGAGCTGGAGTGGTTGAAGGTTGCCAAGCGCCGCCGTTACCTTCTAGGTGCGTTTGTTTTCGCCCTCCGTTCGCGCGGGGAGCCGCGCGCTCTGTTCGAGCTGGTCTCGCAGCAGGTTCCGGAATCGGGGCATGATACGCGGGGGCCAAATCGCGGGCTCGATTGCGTGGTGCCGCGTTTCCGCACGGAGGGTTTCAGGAGGTCGTTTGCCGTGTCCGCATGTGAATTGTGGAATGCGTTGCCGGACGACCTGAGGCGTAGTGAATCGCTCGTCGGGTTCCGTACTACCTATCGGGCCTCGTTGCTTGCCGCGCCTTAAAGTTCTTCTTATAATTGCTATTTCAATTTTTCAGTTTCTGGTTTCTAGTTTTTTATCTTTAGTAGTAGTTTATTATTAGTTATATTGTAAGTTAGTTAATTAAGTTAGTTTGTAAGTTAGTTAATTAAGTTAGTTTGTAAGTTATTTGTAATTGATTTGTTTGACTTATTTTTCTCTGTATTTTCCTGCGTAAACATTTGATGCACGGTGCGCTCAGGGGACGGTAGTCCCAGCGCACGAAATAAACACCACGTTCTCTCTCTCTCTCTCTCTCTCGCTCGACGTCGTGCTCGCCCGAAAATAATTCAAACTACATTCGAATTTAACCGAAAAAAACTCGGGTTGTCCTATCGATGCGACCCATTGACTCCGCAATTTTCCCCAGTCGGGCCTCGCAGGCCGCCCTGACCTGTTGGCTAGTGCAATTGTTATCGCGGGCGACGTTTACGCGGGGGGAATTGCAACATTTGAACAGCGCACGAAAATGCACTGTTACAAAACACGCAAACATTTTTTATTTATTGTGGTAGGTAATCAACACTTTAGAATTATCTAAGAGCAAAACAAAAATATCTTGGAATCTCTGACACGGCGACGGCCCAGCAGAGGACTAGGAGCTTTTCCCGCTTTACCGCAGTCTGATCGTCTGTAGTCCCGCTTATTCAGTGGACTCTCCGATACGTTAAGTTCCGAAAAGTTAAGGCACTCCGTTAAAATAAGGATTACCACTCTGGTAAATTAAGATCGACCCTTTTCTGAGCTGTTTTTACCTGCTGGCGGGTAAGAAAATTACCCTTTTTACTTCACACTACCTGCGGTCGCACGCATTGCTTCTGCAAGAGTGACACAGAGGTAACGCGACAGCTAGTTTCGCGCGAGAAAAGGATCGATGAAAGACCCTCACTGCACTTTCTTCCCCTCTTGTCGTTTCGGGCGCCCGGGAACAGCTTGCGCAAGTAGTGGGGATCTTAACTTATCGGAATGGCTTAATCGACTTTCGGTCTCGCGACCTTAACATATCGGAGAGTCCACTGAAGTATTGCTACTTGACCGGTTGAAATGTATATATGATAACAAAATAATTGCAAATACAATTACGTGAGTCCGTAAAAATAAATATAAACAATATTAATAGAAAGTATACATGTTAAGCAGTTAGTTCCACAAGAACGGTGAAAGTGATTAATAATACGCTTTATGAATCTGTGTTTAGATTATGTTCACTTATTCTATATTTTTGTAGATTAATAATAAACTATCCACAAGAACGGTGAAAGTGACTAATAATACGCTTTATGAATCTGTGTTTAGATTATGTTCACTTATTCTATATTTTTGTAGATTAATAATAAACTATCATTATAATTAAATTGTACAAATATAATGAATGAATAACAAAATAACAAATCACGTTGTGAAATTCATTTTCGTTTTATGATGTGTATCATATGTAGTATGTAATGAGTTTCTACAGTAAAAAGTACATGAACTGTCGTAAGTGTTGACTTAATTTAAATTAAATATTTGAATTTATGCGTGGTAGGTCATCACCACTTCAGAATTAGCTAAGAGTAAAACAAAAAAGTGTATCTGAAAAAATGTAAAATATGAGTACGCTGCAAGTTATAGCCAAATTTATTATGCAGTGCGAAGATGGTCACCCGTACACGTTTATACACCTTAAAAGTGCCATATTTTTAGGTAAATGCCTATATAAAGGAATGGAAAGTTCTTATAATATTTGTGCATACTACTCAATACTATGATGAGAGACATTGCAAATTTCAGCTTGTTCGGCCTCCTCAATCCAAAGTTACCGTGGGTTACGGACGTCCGGGTAGGACCAAATCTTGTTTCCACATTACAAAATACTAAATAATAAAAATGTTGTATTCTGTTATACGAACAATATGTATTTCACTAAGTTTGAGAAACGTGCTGTGCAAAAATTATTAATTTCAAAAAAAGATTAACTTTTTCGTATAAAACGTTAATGTACGCGAAATCTGACCGAATTTAATACGCACTTCTATGCGTTTTCGCGAAACGTGAGGGTCTTTAAAATCATAACACGCCGCAAACAAATAAAGAAGTAAATCGCACGAAAAAAGAAATAAAGCAAAAATAAGCCGCAGAAAAGCGCACGAAAAAAGAAATAAAGCAAAAATAAGCCGCAGAAAATCGCACGAAAAAATAAATAAAGCAAAAATAATCCGCAAACACACCACAGCAGCGCAAGACAAAGCATATTCACTCCACGTAAGGTCCGCAAAGTCCGCCCCCTTCCTCAGTCTGAGTCTCGCGCCACCAACAGCGCCCGAAACGGCCTCTTAAAAGCTCGGACCGAAGTTTGCGGCCTTAAACCGTCAGGTAACGCGTTCCAAAGAGCGTCCGCAACGACCTTGAAGGGCGACTCCTCTACGGAACGCCGGAACCAGGCAATCCAACGCCGATACCTGATGCCGCGTATCGTACTGCCCCACCGGCACCAGCTGCGCGATGCGCTCAAGCAAATACCCAGTTTCGCCATATTCCCGGCAAGCAAACACAAACGAGCTCAACAACTATTCCCTCGAATCCACGATCGTAAGCCAACCCAGCTGCTTAAAGTAAGGCGTGATGTGCTCATTCGGGCGCACGTCGAAAATGAAGCACACTCCCCGATTTAACGCACTTTGCATCTTCAAGTCCAGCTCAATGGAATTATCCGCGAAGAGAGTACAACAGTTGTCCAACTGCGGCAATTCTAGCGACCTAACCAACGTGATTTTTACATCACGCGGCAAACGACTGCGACACACCTTAAGCCGATAAACAATCCCGTTTACCCTACGCCTGACCCGCAAGACATGCTTCCGCCATCTCAACGTACTCGATACCGTGATCCCCAGCCAAGGCACCGACTCTCACAACGGGATAACCGCGTCCCCAACCCGAACAGGCGGAAACGCCCCCTCCCCCAAAACACTTAGATAGCGCGCCGTTCCGATCCCAACAGCCTTCGTTTTTAATGCATTTAGGTGCAGTCCGCACGGATCCGCCCACCTACATATGGCACCCACGTCGCAATTAATATTCGCAATACAATTCGCGACTTCCGACGGCCGAAGCGACAAATAATTTTACAGATCGTCTGCGTAGAAGCTGTAACTACAATAAGATAGCACCCCAGAAAAATCGCTGACAAAAATCCACCCTATCCCCCACGAATACCGATTTCCCTCCCGATCGTAGACCGCTTGAGCGCGCCCCCCGAGATAGGACGTGAACAACCTGACCGCACTGCCGGAGAATTTAAGGGCCAGGAGCTTATGCAGCAACATATCGTGACGCACGCAATCGAACGCCTTCGAAAGGTCAAACAAAACTACAACAGTGACCATGTACCTGTCAATTGCCAGCCGAGCATCGTCAATAATACGAAACAGCGCTGTCTGCGTGCTATGACGCAGACGGAAAGTCAACTGGTAGGGGTCTCGCAGGAAACGCGCATCCAACAACAACGAAACCTGCCTATCAACGACGCGCTCGCACACCTTACACAATACACAGAGCAGTGAAATGGGCCGATAGTCTGAAGCAGAGCGAGGCATCCTAACGTTTGGGATCGGGCAAATAAGCGCTTTCCTCCACACCGATGGAAACGCCAAAGCGAAATGTTGAAGAGATTAAGGACGTGGTCCCTGATGACCGGCATCACAAGTCGAAGCACCTTGAGCGATATCCCGTCACAGCCCGCCACGTTCGAAGATGCCGCGCGCAACGCTGAGGCAAGCGTAACCCGTGTTACCAGCTGAAACGAAAAAGCCTCTTCCCAATCAACTCAGATAATTGAACAAGGGTTCAGCACCGGAGACGCACTTCCCGCCGACAGAAACTGTGCATTCAACTCGTCCAGAGAAAAAGCAGGCGCCGACTGAGACTCCACCCTATGTACAAGGCCCAGCTCGCGCAACCTCGCCCACGTTCGCGAAGCGTTTCCTGCCTCGGCTCCAAACAATTTTGATAATAATTATCGCGCGCTACCGACATCATCTCCTTAACCTGATTTCGCGCGGCAACAAAGCGATCGCGAAGATGCTTCGGACAGACTTTGCGCTTATCGCAGGCCCACGAAGCCGATCTCTCCGCCAAATCAACTCTGTCAATTCCGCCGATATCCACGGAGCCGGCTGCCGCCTTACAGTGACGTGTCGAACCGGAGCATACGAGTCAAACACGCCCGAAACCGCCGAACCAACGCAGTTCGCCATCTCATCCACGGATTGCGCCTGTAACGGCTGTGCCGAGAATTCGGGGATGTGTGTAGGATGGGAGTGCGGATACATTGGCGAAGTTTCGAAGAGAGAAAAAATATGGTGATCTGCCCGGGACTCGAACCCGGAATGTTCATTCCTTAGTCAGAGCGCTAACTACTGCGCTAATGTCACCTATGCTTTTCTCTCATTCGAATCGTCTTTTGATATGAAGCGCCGTTACACGCCGCATGAAAAGAATCCCAATGCGAAGACGCCAGGTCGCAACAAATCGACTCCTTATCAATGTCACTCAGATTCCGGCAGGTAAAAAATACACGCTTCCACCCCTGGCACGAGAACATCGCACGTGACGCGAATTAAGTCGTGCGCGGAGAGGAACTTTGCGCTTATCGCAGGCCCACGAAGCCGATCTCTCCGCCAAATCAACTCTGTCAATTCCGCCGATATCCACGGAGCCGGCTGCCGCCTTACAGTGACGTGTCGAACCGGAGCATACGAGTCAAACACGCCGGAAACCGCCGAACCAACGCAGTTCGCCATCTCATCCACGGATTGCGCCTGTAACGGCTGTGCCGAGAATTCGGGGATGTGTGTAGGATGGGAGTGCGGATACATTGGCGAAGTTTCGAAGAGAGAAAAAATATGGTGATCTGCCCGGGACTCGAACCCGGAATGTTCATTCCTTAGTCAGAGCGCTAACTACTGCGCTAGTGTCACCTATGCTTTTCTCTCATTCGAATCGTCTTTTGATATGAAGCGCCGTTACACGCCGCATGAAAAGAATCCCAATGCGCAGACGCCAGGTCGCAACAAATCGACTCCTTATCAATGTCACTCAGATTCCGGCAGGTAAAAAATACACGCTTCCACCCCTGGCACGAGAACATCGTACGTGACGCGAATTAAGTCGTGCGCGGAGAGGAACGGCGCCGGATGCTGGCCGAAATCGCAGACCTTGGTACCACAATCAACGATGCAAAGATCCAGCCGCGTGCTTGACATTGTTACGTCGTGAATTGCTATTTTTGAGACACAAATGATAAAAGACAAAGGGAAGAGAATCTCCCCCAATTGCTCTGCGGTATCAATGTGACTCGGCAAAACGCGGAGGTGTTCCGTTTTGAGACTACCCTTACGGGCAAAATCTCGGGAAGTAACTTGAAAAAGTAATTCTGACTTTAAATTAAATCACAAAAAAAAATGTTAAAATGAATGAAACCAAAAACTTATCCGTGTGGTGAAAAATGGGCGAATATGGGATTGAAACATGTGAATGATGAATAACAGGATGAATGACAAGGTGAGAGTCACAACGATCCGAGTGATCCAACGTTGACGACGTTAACTCGAATATCAGATGAATAGAATTTTCTGATTTCAAGGAAGGGCGATGGTGTTGTTCTTTGTGATTTAAACACTGGTCGTAATTCACTGGTAAAACTGATTTTTATTCTGCCCGTTCAGGGCAATGTCAAAAGGATATTTCACAAAAAGTGTCGGTTCACAAATAACAATTTTGATTATAGGTTGTTTCACAATTTCTGAATTTCACAGTTAAATTCTCGAAAATCGGAGACGAAATATAGGATTTATAATTTAGTGTCTAAAGTTTCTTTTTAACATGTTGAATTTTCACTCCAGATTTGGTCTTAAAGAAGTTACAGTTCACCATTTCACAAATGCGGCGTATTGGAATACTTACTTTAATCACAAGATCGAAGACAAATTGAATTCCCGATATAAAGTCCGAACTATTATTTAAAATAGCGATGATTTACAATATTTACTGTTGGAGAGTTTTAACGATCTCAAATTCACAAATTCACGATTTTTTCTAAGTCGATCTGACGGATATTTCGATGACAAAAATCATTTGATTCGGCTTTTAATATTAATATTCGGAATATTCGAATTAATATTAATATCCGGAATATTCGAATTAATATTCGGAATATTCCGGAATATTAATGAGCTCCGTCGCCTTTTGCGGCTCATTAAATAACCTCCTCGCTATTTCCCCGCTTTCGCCTTGAGGAAGGGGTGATGGTCGAGAAGTGTATTACGCGTCTTACCGTCCCCTCACGGTTCATATCTGACGGCTACTCTTATCGGATTCTCATTATAGCGATCGAGCGGTGCGTTATGCCTACCGTTCCCTCACGGTTCATACCTAGCCAACTACTCTCATCGCGCCCACTCCCACTCATGTGTATCACTTGCTACTTTCATGTTACCCTAATTTCTGATTTATTAAATTATTATTATCATTGCTAGTAATTTATCGTGTTTCTGTTAATAAAGTATGTGCCACTCCTATTCTTTACTTGAACAAACTCCCAAATATTAATTGTTTATATAATTATTTACCAATAGATTTATTATTTACTCATGATCATATTTCGTTAAAAAACGCTTTGTTGATATATGTATGTATGTATGTATGTTTATTTGCTTATAGTATCTACAGATACAATGCAAATGGAGTTTCGCACAACAGTTTTTTTTTAGGTGTATTGCACGTTTGGGCGAAGTACAATTAGTCCTTAGGGCTAGGTTATAATTGTAGGCCGCGGTTGCCGGCGCTTTAAACTCGCCGAGATGTATCCGTAAATCTTCTTATGTGTGTGAGGGTCCGGTGTTGTAAGTAGAGATGCCCATGCATTCCTGGGGGACTCGCGGAAGTCGATTTCGGGGAAGAAGTTATTTTTCAGATCATCGTCACAGGGACAATCCGCTAGGAAATGGAATAAGTCTTCCTGTACCGTACTCTCGCAGAATTTACAATTTTTCTCGTGGTCTAAAGTGTATTTTAGTGGCGGGAGACGAATGCTACCTTCGTGGTATGTAGCGAGGCGTAATTGCGTTAGTGTACGAGCGATCTTAATTGGGGCGCGAGAGAGCAAGTAGGGCTGCGGACCGGGGCTAATAGGTAAATGCGGGAGTATCTGTAATGAGCTTGATTGCTGTAAGCGTTCCAGGTCTGCGGCCCTAAGTGCATCTGCGCGCCGCGTTATAATTTCGTTTTTACAGATGTTTAGCGTTTGCCAGTCTAAGCCCGCCCAAGTTCGAGCCATGTCACTATCCTCGAAAATACTTTCCACACCACAGCACCAGTTACGCTTTTTGTTAACAGTTTTATGCTCGGCCAGCTGTTTTAGCCTTTCGAAGCAGATACACGGGTATCTGGACGGAGTCATTTTGAGTATCGATTGCAGAAAGTTAAGTGTGAGGTTAGTGACTGTCACGTCCAGGCAGTTTATTCCACATTCGATTCGAACAGCGTAGCTCGGGGTATTTTGGGGCAGATGAAGCACTCTTTTATAAAACGCAAGTTATATTTTCTCTAGCACTGGCGTGTGGTCGAGACCCCATATTGGTACACAGTACAATAGCGTGCTGCTTACAAGTACATTAAATAGCTTATTTTTGGTGTTCCACGAGTCAGATTTAGATCTTGCTAGAATATTCAATGTTGCCCCTAAGGCCACGTTTGATTTACTGATCGAATGGGACACATGTTTTGCGAATGAGCCGGAGCTGGTAAATAAGAGTGATGCCCACTTGCACACATTCCGATTGGACACAGCCCGATTGGACACACAATATTGGACACATGAAGATTGGACACAAGCCCGATTGGACACATGCCCGATTGGACACATCATTATTGGACACAAGCCCGATTGGACACAAACCCGATCGGACACATGCCCGATTGGACACAAGCCCGATTGGACACACCCAATTGGACACAAGCCCGATTGGACACATTATTACTGGCACAAGCCCGATTGGACACATCAACATTGGACACAAGCGCGATTGGACACACCCAATTGGACACAAGCCCGATTGGACACATTATTATTGGACACAAGCCCGATTGGACACATCAACATTGGACACAAGCCCGATTGGACACATCATTATTGGACACATGCCCGATTGGACACAAACCCGATTGGACACATCATTATTGGACACATGCCCGATTGGACACAAACCCGATTGGACACATGCCCGATTGGACACATGCTCGATTGGACACAAACCCGATTGGACACATGCCCGATTGGACACATGCCCGATTGGACATATGCTCGATTGGACACATGCCCGATTAGACACATGCTCGATTGGACACATGCCCGATTGGACACAAACCCGATTGGACACAGCCCGATTGGACACATGCCTGATTGGACACATGCTCGATTGGACACAAACCCGATTGGACACATGCCCGATTGGACACATGCCCGATTGGACACATGCTCGATTGGACACATGCCCGATTGGACACATGCCCGACAGGACACAAACCCGATTGAACACACGCCAGATTGGACACAAACCCGTTTGGCAACACGCCCGATTGGACACAAGACCAATTGAAAAAAGAGCAGAGTACCAAAGTTATCCTAAAGCGGAAATTCTTCATAAGCGGAATGAAGCCTCTGCAGTCCAATCGGGCTTGTGTCCAATAATGATGTGTCCAATCGGGCATGTGTCCAATCGGGCATGTGTCCAATCGGGTTTGTGTCCAATCGGGCATGTGTCCAATCGGGCATGTGTCCAATTGGGTTTGTGTCCAATCGGGCATGTGTCCAATCGGGCATGTGTCCAATCGGGCATGTGTCCAATCGGGTTTGGGTCCAATCGGGTTTGTGTCCAATCGGGCATGTGTCCAATCGGGCATGTGTCCAATCGGGCATGTGTCCAATCGGGCATGTGTCCAATCGGGCATGTGTCCAATCGGGCATGTGTCCAATCGGGCATGTGTCCAATCGGGCATGTGTCCAATCGGGCATGTGTCCAATGTTGTGTGTCCAATCGGGTTTGTGTCCAATAATGATGTGTCCAATCGGGTTTGTGTCCAATGTTGATGTGTCCAATCGGGCTTGTGTCCAATAATGATGTGTCCAATCGGGTTCGTGTCCAATGTTGATGTGTCCAATCGGGCTTGTGTCCAATAATGATGTGTCCAATCGGTCTTGTGTCCAATCGGGTTTGTGTCCAATCGGGCATGTGTCCAATCGGGCATGTGTCCAATCGGGCATGCGTCCAATCGGGCATGTGTCCAATCGGGCATGTGTCCAATCGGGCATGTGTCCAATCGGGCATGTGTCCAATGTTGTGTGTCCAATCGGGTTTGTGTCCAATAATGATGTGTCCAATCGGGTTTGTGTCCAATGTTGATGTGTCCAATCGGGCTTGTGTCCAATAATGATGTGTCCAATCGGGTTCGTGTCCAATGTTGATGTGTCCAATCGGGCTTGTGTCCAATAATGATGTGTCCAATCGGTCTTGTGTCCAATTGGGTTTGTGTCCAATCGGGCTTGTGTCCAATAATGATGTGTCCAATCGGGCTTGTGTCCAATCGGGTTTGTGTCCAATCGGGCTTGTGTCCAATCGGGTTTGTGTCCAATCGGGCTTGTGTCCAATCTCCATGTGTCCAATCGGGTTTGTGTCCAATGTTGATGTGTCCAATTGGGCTTGTGTCCAATAATAATGTGTCCAATCGGGCTTGTGTCCAATGTTGATGTGTCCAATCCTATGTGTCCAATCGGTCTGTGTCCAATCGGAATGTGCGCAAGTGGGTCCCTCCCGTAAATAATACGCCTAAATAAGTATATTCGCTGACAGTTTCAATTAGTGAGTCGGCAAAACGAAAAGTAGGGAATTGAGCTAAATTTTTCGCCTGAGCGGCTTTCTGGAAGATTACTACTTTGGTTTTTTGCACGTTCACTTTTAGGCCATTGCTAGTACAGTAGTTGTGTAGAGCGTTGAGTTTTAGCGATAATTCAGTGGGGGTGTCAGCAAATAGGACCAGGTCATCAGCATAGGCTAAGAGTTGTATTTCATGCCGAGGGTTGATTACGGTTCCTCTATAGTTACTAGTAATCAGATATTGTTCGAGGTCCGAGATGAATAGCGAAAAGAGGAGAGGACTTAGTATTTAACCTTGTAAGACGCCTTGCGTGATGTTGACGTAGTCTGTGAGTGAGCCATTATTTTTTACTGCAGCTTTGGCTCGCCGGTATATACTCTGAAAGATTCGAATGAATTTTGAGCTTAGTCCAAGAGAGTGCAGTTTTCTGAACATGAGTGTATGGTTGACTGAATCGAAGGCTTTTGAAAAATCTACAAAGAGTGCGAAAAGCTTGCTTTTTTAATGAGAAAGGCGGATCTGTATTGTGGCGTTAAATGTGCAGAAATTATCTATGCAGCCTCTGCCCTTCCTGAAGCCTGACTGGAATTCAGGGATTGCCTGTGTTGATTCAGCCCATAGTTCCAGCCGGTGGCACAGAATGCTGGTAAATATTTTGGCAATGCAATTTATGAGCGCAATCGGTCGATAGTTCTCGGGATTACATTTGTCTCCTTTTTTCTTGAAGATCATAGAGATGATTGTATTTCCCCATTCCGTAGGCACTAATTCGCTGTCTAGTATTTTATTGAATTGTACTTCAAGGTACATCAGCCAATTCCCCGGCAAGTATTTAAAGAATTCGGTTGGTATCCCGTCGGAGCCTGCGGCTTTGCCTGCTTTACTCTTGGACAGGCTTTTTACAATTTCAAGTTGTGCGATTGGGGAGTCTAATAGTGGGTGTCTTGCGTCTATGAAACTATCTTGGGATTGTATGCGTGAGGGATAAATTTCTTGGAGATACGACAGCCATGTATTGTTATCTATACCGCTCCCTTCGTGTTTTCTAGCTCTAAATTTATTAATTATATTCCAGAAGGTGGCGGATGACTTTGAGTTTGCGAGTAGATCTAGGGTGATGGCAATGTACGCTTTCTTTTTTGACTCTTTAAGTTTCTTATGATTTTTTTATGCTTCGCGGTAAATTTCGACGCTCGCCAGCTCGTATTTTCTATGTTTGCATTCTTTGAGGAGCTTTTTCACGTGCTTGCGGTCCGAGACGCACTCGTTGTCGAACCACGGCTTCGATGTTGTGGGAAAGCTGCTTGCTTTTCTGTTTTTATTCGAGCTCAGTCCGAGTGAGATGGCGGTAATTTTTATGGCATTTATGAGATTGTTATGGGCTTCGTTCACATCCTCGCTTATATTCGCAATTCGAGGATTTTTTTCCATAGCGTCATAGTATTGAGTTACGATAGTGGGATTCCATTTTAATCTGTTCGATTGATCAGTTAGTAAAGGCTCGTTGCGGCGAATGTTAGTCCCTGTTAGAGTAATCGCTACGGGGAGATGATCCGAGCCTGTCACTATGTGCAAAATTGTGAGATCGTGGATGTTATTGAGATGTTCTGCGGAGCACCAGACTAGGTCGATAACGCTCGCGCCGTTCGGTCCTAGATAAGTACAGTTCGCAGGTGTGTCATTAGGCGCTCTACCGTTAATAAGAATCAAGGTATTAATTTCCATTTGCTCAACGAGAGTGCGACCACGCTGTGTCACTTGTGGGTCAACGGTTGATCTGGTGCAGCTAAGCCTGCAGTTGTCTGGAATCGCGTCAGGGTCACATTGGTTGAGATTCGCAACTCGAGCATTAAAGTCGCCTCCGACTACGATAGTGGTATTTGGGTGTAGATTTCGTATCTGTGCTATTGTATCGCCGAGAACTTCAAAACGCGAGGGGTGTGAGGTCGGAGGGAAGTAAGCTAAACAAATAATAATTACTTGTTTTTTTCCGGCGCATTTTGCTATAATCCATTCTTTGGACAAATCGAGTACTTCAAGTGCGAACTTCTCTTCGTGATAAAGTATGGCTAAGCCCCCTTTTGCTCGACCTGCACTAAAATCTCGTGTTGCGTTCGATACGATGCACTTAAAGTTACTCGGGAGCCGGGCGGATTCCGTTTCAAGCCACGTTTCGGATATGCAGATGATGTCCTCGGCCGATGCGTTGTCGGTGATGTCACTGAGGTTATTAAAACCGTGGATGTTCCAGAAAAAGACACTTGGTGGCGGCACGCGCGATATGCTGCATGCTGGGGACAAGTCGCCAGATGCGCTGCAGTCCGGGAGTGCGGAGTCACCCTTATTGTCTATTCCAGTTCGTGCACCTGCATGCTTGCAAAGTCCCGCACTTTTCGCGGCCGAGGTGGAGATGAGTTGTCTTGAAGCCGCCGCCCTTCCTGGGGGATGTGGTTTTTTGGTCCACGCGTCTTTGGGAACATGTTTTTTCCAAGCGAGGGTGTGGATGCGTTTGTAGTGAAGTACGTGTCCAGAGTACGGTTTGCCGCCGAGAACTTTTTCGTTGAGATATACTCTTGCGGGCTGATCCTTCTTTTGTTGGTGGACGTCGCATTCATTGGGTCACTGCAAGCCGGGACATCAGACGGTTTCCGAATTGGAGCCCTGGAGGTGGTATAATCTGGGTTTTGCCGTGTGTCTTCGTGTTGGATTGTTGTATGCGTGATCTCGGCGTAGCTGTGTTGCTGTTGTACAGGTGCATCATTGTGCTCGCTGGCCGTGTCGTAGGGAGTCAGCTGTAGTGCTTCTTGCAATGTTAGTAGCTTTCCGTCGAGTAAGAGCTTATTACGCCTAAGCTTCGGGTGCTTTCCCTCTTGACGCAGGGCATTGGAAATGTTGATTAATTGGCGCCTGTCCGCACGTTCTTCGGGCGATAAGTCATCCGCGACAGTTACACCGTACTCACGTAGCTGTGGCATCGAGGCGAAAATCGGTCGTCTCCAGTAAACAGCTGTGAGAGCGACGAGGACTGGACGAGGTCGGTTGTTGTTATTCTTGTACGCTCCGAGTCTGACGGCCTTGACAATGCACGAGATCGGTACGACCGCACCCACAGCAGTAAGCAAGTTGTGTGTGGTGTTCAGTATGTTCGCATTGTATTCAAGTTTTTCGGGTATGTTGTAAAAGATTAGGTTTTTTTCCCGGGATTGCCCTTTCAGTTGTTGTATGTCTTCTCTAATCTCGATGATGGCGTTTTCTAATGCTAGGCACCGATCGTCGACTCGCGCGATGTTCTCTCTGAAGTTTTTATTGTCTGCTGCCATCTCATTTATCTGCGCCTTGATACCTGTTATATCGTTCCTTATCCGCGAGAGAAGAGCCGAGGTTTGCGCGGAGTCGAGCATTATACTAGTGTTTGCCATGACGTTGCTCTCCTGTCACCGAGTACGCGTGTGTGTGTTGCTGGTTTCGAGTTCTCAAGTGGCAGTCGAGGTACTGAAGGTAAACACTGACACACGCGTTTGAATATCGTTCTGTTCGTTTCGCCGGGCGGTTGTGTCGCGGCTACGCGGGGTTGAGACAGGGAAGGTGTGTATAAGTAACAGTGCGGTTCAAATGGTTTTTCCACAGTTCGCTAGTGGGATACTGTTTGTCGCGAAATCGTGATAGTGGCACTTTTTCCCTTATAATTCTCAGTTGCGCGAGCGGAGGAGTGCCGTTGCTCGACGCGTACGTATACTTCTATCGCAACAGCCGCGATCAAAATAAATAGAGGCCGGAGCGCCGCGTCTCACGTCCGCTCAGCTCGGTGTCTCGAGCGAAACACCGCTTTGTTGATATAATTTATCCCTATTTTACCTTCGATTTTTATAACAATAATTTCACAATATTTATCGATAAATTAAAACGATCGAGGGGTGGAAGTCGTGTGATTTGGTTACGATGTTCCCCGCGGTTACTCCAGACTTCTCCTTCTTCTTCAAAAATGTCGGTGGTGTGATTATCATTTCTCCTCTTTTGGACTGGAGGGGTTGTCGCTTGGTGCGTCAATTTCCTTTGTCGTCCAATCTTCTTGGGTGGAGTTTCTGCATCGTGGATTGGAATTTTTCTGCACCGGACGGTGTTTTATTTCACACCACCGACGATAAGTCACACTTCGTTATTTCTCGCTTCGGTTTCAAAAATCGATATTACCATTTACGGGGTGTTTAACATTTGGATAATTATGAATTAATATTAATTTATTATTAATATTTCTCGTTATTTCCTGTTCGTTTATTTGTTTTTCTCATGTTTTTCCTCTACTCAACTGTCTCGACTTGACCCGTAGATTTTTAATTTATAAACAAAACTCAATTAATTTATTATTTTATTTACAACTGTTTTCTCACTAATTTATCATTAACTCACAAATCACGGCAACATAAAGAAAAGCACCACAAATATAATTTGTTTAGGTCAGTGGAGTACGAAAATGAGTGGAGATTACGAAAATGGTATGATTCAACGTTTTTGGTCACCCGATAGACGCGACGCGAATCCCCGCGAAGAGTCACTGGAACGCACTGTCTTTCGGTTACTCGGTCGGGACAATACCTGACCCGTTTTTTTTTACATTCGATATGATAAGACTTACCGATGCACGCCCGACTCGTTATACTTGCGATCTCCAGTGCCACACGACGCACCTCATATATATGGGTGACGCGTGTATGTGTGTCCACCTACGGTCGCTATTCAGACTCTCTCCTCTTTGCCTTATTTATTCCATATAAAAAGGATATATTACCGTAATTGATTTTTAGTTAAAATCGTGTTGTCCCGAAAAATCACGGGACGTTGAAATAAAATCCCGCAGGCGGCCGGAGTCGAACGTCGCCGCATCCATATCTGCATTAAAGTCGACAAAAATAATCGCGTGCCGATAATCCGGGAAAATGTTCGTGTAACGGTCCTCAAATGCAGTCAAATGACCAATTTTCGGCGGCCGATAAACTACAGCAACGAGGACCCTCGACGCACTTGGCACAGCGTTCTCGACAATCAAATACTCGGGCATTTAGCACCATATCTCCGGAGACGCGAAAATCACCGATGCACGCAGGCTGAAATGCATGTAAATACCGACCGCGCCACTCTGTTTCCCGACCCTATCCCGACTCAACAAAAAATAATCCGGCAGCGCGACCATTCCATCGAGAATCTCCGATTTGAGCCAAGTTTCCGTGACGCGAATAACATGATACGACACCGTCGAAAAATACATCCAAAACTTGTAAATATCCGGTAGCACGGACTGACAATTAACGTGACACATGGACAGACGCAGTTCCCGGCGCAAATTACGCGAACTAGCCATAGTTTATAAGCTGCGCTTTGGCGTCGATCCTCATCCGCAGAATGGGACACCGCACCTCGTCCAGGGCCGAATGTGCATGATCTGTCAGCCGTGCCGTCACGCAGTTGTGACATGCAAAATGTACCTCACCAGCTGGATAGTCACTTGTCTCGTGGCCACCTGCACAATTTCCGCAATGCACTTCCGTAGTGCAGCCGCCCGCTATATGGCCGAAATTAAGTCACCGAAAACACTGCAGCACCTTGATATGGTCTGCAACCCTCGTTGAATTCCACCCCAACGACACCTCAGGCAGGTCCAGAAGCCGTCTCCGAATGTCATCCGAGGTCTCGATGGCACAACGCGTAAATCGACACCCTCGCGACGGATGCATGTAGCGTAGACGAACTTGACATCCGCGGCCCGGTTACCCGGCAGATTAATTCTCACCGGTCTATCCAGAATGGCCTCCCTGATCATGTCCGCCGGCACATACCGCAGAACGAGCCGCGCATTCAGCCGAATATCGTCCTTCACTGCAAGTCCCGCGTCCCGAAGAGTACCAAGCTCCTTCAACTTCGCCAGATCCCCGAACTTGGCTGTAGCCGAACCCCATTATTCCTAACTGATGAGATACGCGATATCAGTAGTAAGGTACCGCGCTGGTGAGACAGGCCTCCTCCTCACTACCACCCGCCTGCCAGAGGAAGGGGGAGGAGTGGGGGTAAATTCCCCGAGATGTGGTTGGTCTAAAAATCCCCTCCCCTAACCCTCTTTTGTAAAAGTTTTCCCTATAATGTTTGAGAGGGGGTGAGGTAATTTGCATAATTCCCCGAGTTTTCATTAGTCTAAAAAATCCCGTCTCCTCCCCACTACCTCGAAAAAATGATCCCTGTAATGTCTAAGCGGTGGTGGGAATGATTAGCATAATTCCCCGAGCGCGGATTGGTTGCTACGCCCTCTCTTCCCCGCCCCACTCCATCCGGAGAATTTTCCCTGTGTCGCATCCGAGCGTCTCGGCGGTGAGTGGGGTGTTTGGCGTGGGCTTTGATTCCCCGAGCGCTGGTTGGCTGTTAAGCACGTGGAGATGATTTCCCGGACTCTGATTAGTCGGTTGAGATTTTGTCCACCGCGTCACATTTTCGAGGTAAAATCGAGCGCGATCGTGCATCAGCAGCCGCCGGTATTGAAGATTTTTAGCCTACTATCGGTAACTCACGATTTTCGATGGTAAGTTTACCTGTTGCGGTGGGGGATGATGGTAAATATTTCCGTTCGATAAATCGTGAAATGAAAAAGTCGAATTTTCTCGAAAAATAGATTTATTTTAAATACATGATATAGTTTGTGCGTGCGTGCGTGTGCGTGTGCGTGTGCGTGCGCGTGCGCGTGTGTGTGCGCATGTGCGTGCGCGCGTGCGTGCGTGCGTGCGTGCGTGCGTGCGTGCGTGCGTGCGCGCGCGCGTGCGTGCGTGCGCGCGTGCGTGCGTGCGTGCGTGCGTGCGTGCGCGCGTGCGTGCGTGCGTGCGTGCGCGCGCGCGTGCGCGCGTGCGTGCGTGCGTGCGTGCGTGCGTGCGTGCGTGCGTGCGTGCGTGCGTGCGTGCGTGCGTGCGTGCGTGCGTGCGTGCGTGCGTGCGTGCGTGCGTGCGTGCGTGCGTGCGTGCGTGCGTGCGTGCGTGCGTGCGTGCGTGCGTGCGTGCGTGCGTGC
Organism: Pimpla rufipes; assembly: GCA_963932165.1. Classification (NCBI taxonomy): domain Eukaryota; kingdom Metazoa; phylum Arthropoda; class Insecta; order Hymenoptera; family Ichneumonidae; genus Pimpla; species Pimpla rufipes. The sequence goes on from OZ010639.1 coordinate 2,437,755, forward strand.
GTGCGTGCGTGCGTGCGTGCGTGCGTGCGTGCGTGCGTGCGTGCGTGCGTGCGTGCGTGCGTGCGTGCGTGCGTGCGTGCGTGCGTGCGTGCGTGCGTGCGTGCGTGCGTGCGTGCGTGCGTGCGTGCGTGCGTGCGTGCGTGCGTGCGTGTGTGCGTGTGTATGTGTGTGTGTGTGTGTGTGTGTGCAAATGCTCAGGCGTGGTTTGGGCCGTGGTACACCGGGCTCCACAGATGGTGGTCTAGCAGCTTCTTACATGCATGTCTTGCATTCTCTCTTGGTCGGAAGATTGCGATCGATTTGCATGTACACATCTGGTAAGCCCGTGTGATCTATGCAGATTTTATACGATGCAACCTCGGGGTCCAGTTGAATATGTGTTGGTAGTTCATCCCAGAGAACAGGGATATAGGTGCCCCAGTGCTGTACCAGTAGTGGTTTGGGCACGTATCCGAGTTCCTCTCGTGAGTTCCCATGGATCGTTACCGCAGTCGATGACGAGTATACCACTGCTGACTTCCATCATGTTGTTGTAGTGTTACAGCTACTACACTTCTTTTGAAAGTGTGTTTAATAGCCCGAAGTGTGGCTGCTTTTATACCGGAGCCGGAGATGTTGGTGGGGAGGAGGAGAAGGATGGTTGCGCTGGTAGTAGGGTTGATTTCTCAGCTTATCTGCCGAAAATAGACGTAGAAACATAACCAGGCTATAGCCCCGAGACATATAATCAAGAAACATAACACAGTACTCTTCACACACTCGAGACTTGATTGATTCAAGAGTTCTTGTATTCCACTCGTAGGTTGCGGTGTTTCGACGTATACGGTTAAGGTGTTTGTTAACGAGGGCGATGGGGGGGGGGGGGGGGGTAGCCCATAGCTGTCGAAGAAGATACCTCGGCCATTGTTGTCAACGTACACGGCAACCCAGTGCGTCCCCGGTTTGGTACAATCGTCGTTGATTTGGTGATTGGCGGCGATAGCAGCGGCCCTAGACCAGCGACTCGTTATACGATCGGCGGGAAACTCTTCTTTCATCTGTGCCGGAATGTATTGTAGTGCTATCAGCACCTCCAGATTGTTCATTATATACGCTCTCGGGTCCCTGGTGGGGACGGCGTCGGCGTTGATGCTGGTGATGATGATGATGATGATGATGATGATGATGATAGTGTCCACCAAGTGTGGCGGTCGGTGTTGCCTGTCGTTTCGGCGGTGGTGGTGGTGGTGTGGCTGAGCGTAGAATCGTGGCGCGGAAGAGGGCGACTATTTCGTCGTCCGCGGGTACCGAGCCGTCACTGGTGTTTGGCGTAACACGGGTGACACCCTTCGCGGTTACCTGAGATATTTATCCCTGGCCCGCAGCGGCAATCTCCGACGCGTTGGGCATCGTGATGCGGACGGCTTTTTAATCTGTGTCATCTGGTCGGTTCTTCCGGGGCACCGCTCCACGTGGCTTGGAATAAATTGGATTGGTCGTATCGACAAGCTGTGTGTGAAGAAAACGTTTTAATTATCCCACGTTATTTAGCGCACATCTCACGTTATCCTCCCGCGCGACGCCGTGATAAATGCAACATGTGTCGTACGGGGGCATTTTCTTGAAGCTCCGTCCCTCGAAATTCTCCAGGTTGATAATGTCTCGTCCAAGTATATCTTGTAGAATTTCGGCTTTTTATACTCCGCGCGTGTATATGCGTATGGCGTAGCGACACATGCCTCTCAGGTTAACGTAAACTTTCCACAATGGCGTATCACGGTCCACCCACTCAAGTCCATGATGGTAGCACGACAGTTGATTATTGCTGACTCGTAGTTCTTTCGGTAATTCACCAAAGTCGTATGGTGCTTCAACGACCCAGTGGCCGATATTATCACCTTGTAGTGTAGTCACTGCAATATCTTTAGGCAACTCGCCTTGTTTTCCGTAAAGGGCCTGAATATCCACTATAGCATCCATGATGAGAAGTAGCGATGAACTATTGTCGAGCACACGTACGTAGAGGCTCTTATCAGGATTAATTTTCGCTCGACGCATCATCAGTCACATCGTTTATTCTAACTTTGTGCATAATTCCCTGTACTGGTGCTTCAATAAGACAAAAATCGTCTTTCGAGCGTACGAGTCGTAGACGCACTTCCACGCCGTTTAGTAGAAATTTATCCTAATTAAAAACGTCGCAGTATAAATGCCCGATCATATCGAGGGTTTTATCATCTTTAATACAGCTCGCCCTTAAGCCACCTGCGTCGTCGACGATCCACAGAGCGGACGTGAGATGCGATTGTTTTTCCGCAGGGCCGTAATTCAACAATGTCTCAATATAAGCCCTGTATGCGTAAGCATTATTTTGCGGTGCAACAAGTTTTTGATTGAAAAACACGTCGACCTGATTGAAGAGGCTGTGTAAAAAGTTATTAACAGGTGCTACTTTGTAGGGTGTGTTACCGTACCCTACCCGGACCTACCCGGACTTAACGTATCCGACACTTCAAATCAGAACAGTAAGTCAAAGCGAGCCTATCCGAATACCCGAGCTACCCGAATATCCAGTTAACCGGACTATCCGGATTATTAGAACTATTCGGACTGTCAACATTGTCCGGATACTCGAACTATTCGGACTGTCCGAATTGTCCGGATACTCGAACTATTCGAATATCCGGATTGTCGAACTATTCGGGCTATCCGGATACTCGAACTATCTTAATAATTTTTAATGTCTAAATAGTCACAAATTTTGGATATGTGTGAGTCATAAATCCACCTATTACGACCAAGAAGTGTCCGGGCGATTGATCAAGTAGAATCGTAAATACATAATCGCAAAGAATCTGATATTAACTTCTTTTTTATACTTGGCATCGAGATGCTATCGCGTTTCTTGATACAGCCCAAATATTACAAAAAAATCCATTTTCAAAAATGACTTAATATTCTGAAAAAATTCGTAGGTATTCAGAGAAGTTAGGTAGAAGGCTGATTTGTTAAACAATTTTTGTTCATAGGTTTATTAATAACAATTCGTAATTATTTTTATGCAAAATCAATCGTCTCATAGTACCATCCGTATCCTTAATTTTTTCAGATTTTTGTCCCATAGATGTTCGAAATTCTCTGTGAATGTGTATGCTAGGCCGGACTCTGCGCTAATACTAAGTACCTTCAAAGAAAATAATTCCGTTGCCAAAATTAATATTTTCAGTAACTTTAGTGTGCATGATTTTTTTCAGATTTTCAGACCATCGATAAGTGTTTGCAATTCTTTCACATTTTTCTCGAATTTATGCGAAGTGAATACTTCGTACTCCCACATCCTTCAGGTAGTCGCTCGGTTAAGTGGAATTTTAAGACAATTTCGAACCCTTCTCAATGACATAAAAATCAGAAAAAATTAGACATGTTGAAGGTGTTGCAAAGATTTATTTTGCATAATATTATAAAAATGTTAGTAACAATGAATCGAGTGTATATTGCCTCGATGTAGGAAACGGAAAATTCGGTGAGCCTGGAAAAAGTTAATTGCAAGTATGTTACTTTGTCGAGGCTCAACGGATTTTCCGATTCCCGGATCGAGGCAATATAAACGTTCAAGGACCGCGAAAACGGAAGGACATATAGCGAATAGTAAGAGCCATAATCGGGTTCGGTGAGATTTCGACCATACAAGATGGTGAGTGGACCTATCTACTGGGCTACTTGTTGAACACGAAAAAAAACGAGTTCGCTCGAGGTGCGTGCGAGCGAACAAGAGAGCGAGTTACATCGCCTCCAAGCCCTTGATTGAGACAGGCCAAGTAGTCCCACTTGAGCATTTAATTATAAATACCTGGACTCTGCAAGGGTCGTTGTTCCAGATACGCGCGATGCAGGTTTCTATTTTGTTCTCTCTTTGACAATTTCACGTGCAACGTGGCGTTTTTGTCCCTAACAATGTTAGCCGGTAACCTCAGTCACCGGCTGATGCGGAACCAGTAGTCGGTGCATTGAGGATTATAATCAAGATGCCTACAGTTGAGGACGTCGTAGCGAAGCGCCGAAGAAATTAATCACGTTGGACCATTGAAGTATACCTGAACGAAAAAATATTTGCAGGGGTACAAACGAAGGGATTGATTCTACTACTTTCCTTTATATCCCAGATAGTATCGCTCTCTTTAAACTTTCGGAAATTGATGTCGATAAGGATATCTGTCAAGATTTGTTTTGTTTAATCTGGATACAGACACATCAGAAAACATGAGAAATGAAAAACAATTGTTTTTCGAAATTGAGCGTGATCCGGAAGGTGCGATCATTCTGTCAATTTAATATATAGGTTTTACAAACAAACAAAAAAATTCGAGTTTTTCTCAACAAATTTTCTATTCTCAGGCAAAAAACGGTTATTTTCGGAATCAGCGGAAAATTTGCCAATCCGATGAGTTTTTAACTTTACGAGATTGATTTTTTTCTAAATAATCGCATGGGATTATGAACATATTTGTAATTTTTGAGGGTTCGGCTTTTAATTTCTGTGAAAAATTCGGAAATCAAGATATCGCGTTCCTTCTTGCGGCATTCTCTTCGTTCTTAAATGTTCTCTCGAACGAAAGAAGAAAATCCAGATTCGATCGATGCAAAAAATTGTAAACTCGATTTTAGTGAAGTGACGAAATGTCGAAAAAAGTGCGAAAATACTTTGTTTTTTTGTCGTTTAACACCATACTTCGGATTATTTTTGTCCGTACACAACGAGTTCGCCATTAGTTTTTATCTAAACGCAATAGTTGTCACGAAAAACACCAAAATTAATTATTTTCGATTAATTTTTTTTTTGTAACACGTGCACGAATCGCGGCACTTTCCGTGGCAGTCTTGCGAGCCGAAAGTAGCCGTTTCCCTGTCAGTCGCGAACCTGTGGTGAAATGACAGAGTCACGCATGCGCAGTTCGCATTTCGTTCATTTTCGTCCCTTGGGAGTTTCTGTCATTCACTTTCGTCCCTTGAATCACAACCTCACTATTCAGTGTTCGTCTCGCGCGACTGCCATTCCAAGTGCCGCATATTCGTGCACTCGTTACAAAAAGTATGATGTGCAACACGGGTCGGATTGGCAATTGCGACTCGTGTGATTGCAGCCCTCGCTTCGCTCGGGCAGCAAACCTCACGCTCGCCGCAATTGCCAACTTTCGACCCTTGTTGCACAATATACTATTTTTTACATCAATTGGGCACGCTCACGAAGTGCGCGTATGGGCTAGTGTCTAAAAAAAATGATATCCGGTTGGTTGGAGTCGTATGTACGAATACTCAAGTATAGTTCCAAATATTCAGGTATTCGAATAGCTCGGATAGTTTGAGTACTCGGTTAATTCGAAGCGTAGAGTAACTCGGATAGTTCGAGACGTTCGGGAACTCGAGTAGTTCCAGCCGTCCGGGTACTCGGATAGTTCGAGTCGTTCGGGTTCTCGAATAGTTCGAGCCGTTCGGATACTCGGATAGTTCGAGCCGTTCGGGTACTCGGATAGTTCGCGTCGTTCGTATATCCGGATTTGAAGCATCAAATTTTACTACCCATATATCCGACCACGTTCGGATACCCATCTAATCCGGCTGCATGTGAGAGCCCTATTGCATATACGACTGCCACCTCTAACTTGGTTATCGTTGTATGCCGTGTAATGCGCCACCATTGCGCCGACGGTTCTGAGGACTAGTTCTGAGGATAACTCGCGAGCGCGAGTTTACGCGACTCGCTTAAAGTGAAGCGTTAGCGCGAATGATCCCTTATATCGATTTCGATTGTGCGAAAGCAGTTCCTTAATAATGGTAGATAATTTACCGGTGAAAAACATTTTACTTGTGTCGAACTATACGCGTAGTGTGTTGTATTCAAATTGACTATACGTAATAGAGCGGCCTAAGTATCGTCCACTGTATAGGGTATACAGAGATCCGTGTAGACAAAGAGCTGTTCAGGTAGAGCTCGAGAGATGGACGCGGGTATTTGTCCCACGTGTTGGCGTCCACGCTTGAATCGCAGGTATGAAGACTGGCCAGACTTCCAGTCATTAATACCGATGTTTTCTGTGAAGCCTAGTATACGCTGGGCCTTCTCGCTAACGCGTAACACATTATTTGGTGATGCAATTTCATTGCCACACTTTACCGCCCACTCGCCACTCGCAATAACCACGTTACCACTTGCAGTTTCAGTATTGAAAATGCAAGTGGTAACGTTCAGTATTTGTTTACCGGCCTCACGTAGACCAGGCATATTGTTCATCTTTGTCATAAGATCTTCGTGGTTTTTGTAAACACCGTACGGTATGTTAATATTCGTAAATTCGAAGTTGTTATCCCACGGTCTCCATTGCATCATCGTATCTTCTCGCTGTAAGTGCGTCATTGTGCAGGGTATATGTATTTCCGATAAACCCACGGTCCACTGACCGATCAGCAGTACTTCACCTGAAAGTTGTGTAATAAAGTGCGTTGTCGTGTTATCTGGATAATACTGCATACTGCTATTACTAGGTAATACGAGATAAAAGTTTTCGTCGTTGTACATAATGATGGTTGCGATGACGACGACGACGACGGATGGTCTCGAGAGCGCGCGCGCGCGGGCGTTTGTCAGGTGTCGAGGGTGTACGCGTTAACCGCAGGTATCCAAGAGTTAAATTTCGAGGGATAGCCAACCCAGCTGACGAAAAGTTGTTTCTTCGCGCCTCGTCCTTTGGTCCATAAGATACGATCGATTTTAAAATCTTGATCTGCAGTCAGGCGTTTCTCGTGCACTGGTGTTATTTCCTCGGTGTAGAAGAATCCGTCGATTATTTCTCTCTCGAGATCTCGTAGTTCGTAAATTTGTATTCCTTGACGGGTCGTGACTTTGTCGATTCGAAAAATGTATTCACTCCAATTTCGTTTGTAACCCTTCTCGAAGGTGCCTTTTGTTCGACTAATCATCACGAAATTGCCGCAGTTGTACTTAACCTTAGTGTGACGTCTTTTTTCTCTCGTTGCTTCACCGCCGCGCTTGTCATATTCTCCAGTGCGACATTCGCATTATGTAGAGTCACAGCAGCCGGCTGCATCTTAATTGACGAGTGTCTTGGGTAATTGTAGGCATAAGTAAATATTTGTAATACATCGATGTATCGTCATGTATTTCGATGTGTGAAGTAGCGCCACAGTTGTTATTTCAGTGTGCGATTAAAGTGTTCGAAAATTGCGGCTTTTATATCGGGATTACGTATAACTCGAAAACGAATTTCGGCTTTTTGTAGAAAAGTCTGTAATTCTTTGCCGACAAATTCTTTGCCTTTGCCGGTCTGCAGGTATACGGGTAAGCGACCCTTGCTGCGTTCGAAAATTCGTTTAAATGCCTCGGTGACAGAGTGTAAACAACATACCCTCCATGTGTTCTGCGAAGCTGAGATCCAGGACCAGAAGAAAAAAATGACCCAGCTGGAAAGCGAGGTGGCGGGAGTCAAGAGCTCGGTGAAAGCGGTGAACGTGATCAGCGAAGGTCACTGCAGGCGTATTCAGGCTCTGGAGAGGAGCCATAGGGACCGACCTGACATGACCTCGGCAAGTCTTGATTACAGTCGGCTTTTCACGGCGACCCAGAAGTCACCGACATTCAACGCAGATGGCAGGGAGAGGCCAATGAAGTTTCTGCGGGAGTTCCGCGATTTCTGCTATGCCAGCGGGGTCGAGGAAAATGGCGCCCGATATTTGATCGGGGCGGCGCTTCGTGGGCCGGCCAAAGATTGGTGGCTGGTGGTGGGAGAGGACAATTTGTCGGTATTCAAAAGAGAGTTTAAGGCCAGATACTGGGCAAGGGAGATCTAGGATCGAATCTGGAGTTCGGGACATACTTCTCGGAAGGACAGACTCTGACGCGTGCAGAATATGCCACTCAGGTGTTTGGGAACACGCGTGACCTGGACGAGAAATTCAGCGACGCTGATATTATCAGGAGGATGTCCCGACACTTTGATGACGAGATCGGAAGTGCGGTACAAGTACGACTAATCAAGGAGATCGACGAGTTTTTGGAGTTGCTCGACGCTGCTGGACCCTTGAACAGTCGAAGGGGTGGACATAGGGGAAATCGTTATAATCGTACGTACTGCCAACAAGGGTATAGCGGTCAGCAACAGACCCGTGGACGAGCAGGACCACCGGCCCCACCATGGCAACACCCACCTCCACAGCAGGACCACCGGCCCCACCATGGCAACACCCACCTCGACAGCAGGACCACCGGCCCCACCATGGCAACACCCACCTCCACAATGGCAGCCACCAATGAACCCGCCGTCATGGAATGGACCCCCACCTTCCCAAGGACCTGTTCCTGTTCCACAGCAACCAGGGGGCCCCCATCTGGTCAAGTGAACGTGCTCGTACGGCCGTCGGCGCCGTTCATTACAAGTACGGTTCCACAGGGGGACGCGGCGAGAGGCAACCTGGATCAATCGGGCCAGGGAAACGCCTAGCCGTTGCGCCTGTGGAAAGTATCATGGAACAGAGATGTGGGAAACAGGGCGCAATGGGAAAGAAAAAGAAGAGATACGCAAAGAGGGTGAGAGGGAAGAAGAAGAATGAAAACGAAGAGAAGAAGGAAGACGAGGAAGCAGAGAAGAAAGAAGAAGAAGAGGAAAAGAAGAAAAAAGAAGAAGAGGAAAAGAAGAGAGAAGAACAAGAGAAGTAAAAGAAGGAGCACGAAGAGGGAAGAAAGAAGAAAGATGAAGAGAGAAAGAGGAAAAACGGAGAGGTGAAGACAGGGGAAAGACGGAGCGGGGTCGTTCAGATCGCAAAAGCGGCCATTGCGCCGAGCCCAAACTAAGCATCGTCCGTCGCGGAGGACCACAGGGAGAGCGGGGAGCTTGAGCTGGCTGGGGAACCTCAAGCCCGAGCTGTTGGGGGGCCGGGATCTCCAGATAGCCGAGGGCAGAGGATCATCGCGAGGTCGCATTCCGAAGGCCTAGAGGTCGGTACACGCGTGTCTGGAGAACGGAGAGGCACGAGGCTGCGAAAGGTCTGCACGCTGACGGAAGATCCATGAGAATATTGAAGAGAAGAGCCGGCAGAAGAAGAGAAGTGGGACGACAGCAAATACCCTCGCTGTCTGGGGATACCGATTTTTATTGGTGGAATCAGGGTTACCCGTCTGATAGACAGCGGAAGCGAGGTGTGCTGCATGTCGGAAGAGATCTATAAGGCACATGAAGAACAGCCAAGCAAATATCCAGTCTTCCCAACGGCTCGGACAGCGGTTAAAAGAGCGTTCGGAAGTAAGCCGCAGATGGTAACGAGGCAGGCCATATAGCCTCCGCATACACGCGGAGGCTTATGGGTCAGAAGCCGAATTAAAATTCTTGATTGTGCCCGAATTATTACGGCCAGTCCTGATTGGTTTCGACGGCATGTTGGACAAGCAAATTTCTTTCGACTCGCTCGATCGACTGGCGGTAAGAAATATGGTGATTGGCCGACTGATCGAGGGGGAATGGACAGTGGCTAATCCCAAATGGGACAAGATCACCGATCTACCTGCGACCTGTGCCGTAATTGAAGACGTGCTGAGACCTGAGTCGGTGTTTCAGTTATCTCTGGCAGAATTCGAGGAGAAGATGACCGAATGCTCAGATCTGGGTCCAGGGATTGGATTAGCGTTTAAAGACCTCGTGAAAGAGAACCGACGGGTGTTCGACAAAAGACCCGGAAGGATGTCGGAGTATGTGCATCAGCTGAGGCTCAAGGACCCTCAGCCGTATTTTCATCGTGCGTATTCGGTGGCCTTTTCCCAAAAAGACCGGGTACAAAAGGAAACCGAAAAACTGATGGAGTATGGGGTTCTGCAGAGGTCAAACAACGACTTCATTAACCCGCTCATGCCGGTGATAAAGGATGACGGGAGCGTACGCCTCTGTCTCGACGCTCGGGAACTCAACAACTATTTGTTGAGTGACCACAATAATGCGCCACCCATGGAAGAAATATTTCAGAAGTGCGGGGGCACATCCGTCATGTCAACGCTGGATTTGACGAGCTGTTTTTGGCAGATCCCGTTGCATCCGGATTCGCGAAAATATACGGCATTTCAGCACGAGGGGAAGTGTTATGAATTTACGGTAACACCACTTGGGTTGAAAACGAGTACGGCGAGTCTCATCAGGTCGTTGGATGTGGTGTTACGAGGCCTGGATTTCGTGATAAACTTCGTAGATGATTTACTCGTCCTGTCGAAAAGCGAAGAAGAACATCTGAAGCATCTGGAAATATTATTCAGGGATGACGCTGAAATTTAAAAGTCACATTTTTTTCGCAAGGAGGTCACGTTCCTCGGGCACATACTCACGACGGAAGGTCTGAAGCCGGTATCCGGAAAAAGTACGAGCAATTAAGGAATATCCTGCACCGCGGACGATCAAGAAACTAAGCGGTTTCCTGGGGTTAATAAATTTCTACGCCAAATTTACTAACCGCCACGCACACGAAGTGGGACGAAGCTAAACAAACGAGCTTCGAAAGGATTAAAGATTTGTTCTGCGAAGCGGTCATCTTGCGATTCCCAGATATGGGGAAGCCCTTCTACTTGAACACGGACGCGAGTGGATATGCCCTTGGCGCAGCCCTGTGCCAGCGAACCGAGGCCGGGGAAAGCGAGGTGGTCACGTTTGCGAGTCGGACATTGAAGGGAGCTGAACTCGGATATGGAGTGACCGAGAAAGAATTACTGGCTATTGTTTGGGCGCTTGAGAAATTCCGGACTTACCTTTGAGGGGCGGAAATTTTCATCGCGACAGATCACAAGGCGATAACATTCTTGAAGACGTGTCGATTCGCTACGGATGCGCTGAACTGATCGACCCTCTCGATTCGAGATTATAACCTCCAGGTCGAGCACGTTGAAGGCAAGAAGAACACAGTGGCTGACACGCTGAGCCGGGTACGGGCAGCACGAGGTGGTGATAGAGCGGCCGACGGTGACACTTGAGCCGGCCGAGATAACCGAGGCCGAGCTCGACGCAAACGCCAAGGCACTTCTCGTAAGCCCGGTGCAGGTGGAAAGGGGGGCCCAACGACTGGAGCGGCTGAAACAGGAGCTCCGCCTGAGTCACCTCAACAGCGAAGAGCGAGACGAACTTCTGAAAATCTTCAACCGATACGAGCGGATTTTCCATTTAAAGGGAGATGTTCTACCGTGCCCGCATGCCGTGGAACACAACATCCTCCTAAAAAGCGGTGCGCGGCCGATAAAAGTGCCGCCTTATCGACTTCCGGAAACGCACAAACGGGAAGTCGAGCGGCAGATGGAGGAGATGCTGGCGGACAGAATAATTCAGCCGAGCCGCAGCCAGTGGAACGCTCCTCTGCTGGTAGTGGCCAAAAAACCCGACGCGGCGGGGGTACAACGAATGCGAGTAGTCGTGGACTTCCGAAAACTCAATGAAGTAACCGTCGGCGACTCGTATCCCCTGCCGAACATCACGGAGATACTCGATCAGCTGGGGAAAGCGCACTATTTTTCCACCCTCGACCTCGCCTCGGGGTTTCATCAAATCCCAATGGCGAGCGAGGATAAGGAAAAGACGGCCTTTTCGACGCCGAACGGACATTTCGAGTACAATCGAATGCCCTTCGGGTTAAAAAACGCGCCGCCCACATTCCAAAGGCTGATGAATTCCGTTTTGGCCGGTATCCAGGGCATAAAATGCTATGTTTACCTGGACGACATCGTGGTTTACGGGAAAAATAAACTTTACGATAAAATTGGAACGAACCTTAATAATCACTATGAACAAACCGGGCCAGTGGTTGTATATCGCGCCCGCCGAGGAACCCATTTCGATCACGTGCGGCAGCGCATCCGCGAAACACGAGAAATTAAAAAACCCGGGAATTTTGGCTCTGGTAGGCTCATGTACTGTAACCGCCCCTGATTTCAGCGTCCAAGCGATCCGCCGGGTTACGCAAGTGACCGACGGAAATTACCTGCCGTCATTTAACCTGATGCTTTCGACGATCGACAAAAATTTCAACACCCGAGTCGCCAACAGCAGTGTGAAATTAGTGAATGTGCTACGCAACCCGGAGAAATTAAAAATCCTCGACACTCGTGTGAACGTAATTAGTGATCAAATTGACAAAGACTTTGAAAATAATCTGCAATATTATCATAATGTCGGATTTTATTCCTTGGGTGCTATAGCGCCGGTAGCATTGGTCTGCTTTGCTATCTACAAGCTCTACAGGCACATGCTGAGACGTAACGCGACACCGACAAGGTCGGCGGAGGCAACGACTCTCCCGCGGCCCTCATTGAGTATAAACAAGCAGCCGCTTGACGCGCGGCCGGAGAGCCGATTGCACGCGGAACAGCAATGAGCCTGCTCCGCCAGGTACAGCCAACGAGTCGGATTTGCAGACGAGGCCAATGCACGGCGACAATAAAAATTACCGCATCATCATAATTGTAATAATCAACATGATACGGGGTTTAGAATGTAGGAAAACCAATGTGAACCCGAGTCTACAACTAAGCCGCTGCGTAAAGGTTAAAAAATGGGAAAAAAATGTCTTACAAAAGAAGAACATTTTTTTTCCTTAAGGGGGGAGCAATGTTGCACCCCGGAATATTTTAATTCCATGACGAGGCAATGAAGAAATTTCCATTGCTTAAATTGAACGCCCGGTCGGGGTGAACGTTCGAGCTCGTGCCGGAATTCGCCGATGCCGAAATCGAGTGAATTGACACGAAATGCTTACGCACCGATTTTCGGTGAATCGCAGTGATTCACTGCAATTCACCAGCAGTCTAGAGAGAGACTCGGAGCCGAGCAGTCAGGCTCGTCTTAGACTCGGGTACCCTCACGTTGTAAAACAAATAGAAACTAGTAACTGGTAATAACAAACTGTAACGTAAATCAGAAATATCTTTTCTTCGAATAAATTGTCCTTAAGGTAAACCCGAGTTCGCGTGAGTCCAACTCTTTAATCAGCAAACGATCCCGATAAAACAAACAATTACATTTCGACTCGTAACCTGATCACTTACCGAGTCGCCGGGCACAACACACCGACTGACGACATTCGAGGAGGGGGATCTGGTATTGGTAAAGGCGATTAATGTGTCTGATCCGACGAACCAGATCACGTCGAAATTTCTGCCGTTGTGCGAAGGTCCTTATCGAATGGGCAAGTGCGTCGGACTCGCTACCTACCTTCTGGAGGATATTGTGACAGGAAAAATACGCGGGAAATTCCACAGCAGTCTGCTCAGTCGGTACAAGACCTCGGGGGACGGTATCGTAGGGAAAGAAGACGAAATCGGGAGTGCAGAACGAATGAATGAGGAAAAGAAAGGGAAATCGGGTGAGCAAGTGGGCAACCCGAAAATGGAAAGAAAAACTGCTGGAAAATGAGGGAAGGAGGGGTCTGGCACGGAAAAAGAGAGGGGAAGGCTGGACTAGATGCTCCGGGGAACAGAAAAGCCAAGAATATAAATTTTCCGCAGATGGGTTTTTCGATCGACCAAGATGGCGGCCAAGGGCTAAAAATCGAGGAAAAAATCGTTTAATGGGCCACGATTTTGGGGGACCAGAATGGAATCAGGGGCGGAAAAGAAAATCGAGAAGAGGATGAAAGGAAACTCAAGGGAAAATAAAAACCTTTTTCCGATTTGAATTCAGGCGAGAAACGCGCCCCTAGTGACGTAGCACCTCGAGCGCGGCGCGGCTAATAACGCGAGAACGCGGGCTGGTAGTTACCGCGCGGTGATAACAGCAGTGATAATTGGGGAATAGATCGTTACCAGATCGATCGGGATGGCAATGGTATACGGCCTAGGGAGGTACAGCGTCGGGGAACCAAGAGAGAGGGCAGGTCAACCCGAAGATTCAAATTATATTAACCGCACGGTGAAATGTCGACGGAAAAGAAAATCGAAAGAACGATCTCTTCCGAAAAATCTATCGAGGGAGGAAAACGATCAGAGGTGAGAAGAACCTGGAAGTTACGTCGGATTCAACTGGAGGAACCGAGGTCCTTGAAAAAGGCTTGGGAAAAGAAGATTCAGTGGCATCGGGACCAACGACGAAAATCAAATCGTTGGGACGTTGAGTATCCCGTCGAAGGGGAGGGGCTGGTCCGTCTCACCGACGACAATATTAAGCGGTGGTATCCGGGGGTATCGCTGGGTCTCTAACGGACTCCAAGACACTTCAAAACGATCATCGAACGGAGCAACATGGCTAGGACATCTTTTCGAAACTTCCCAGTGGAGAACATGGCTGGGGATTACATTAACGTAAAAGTGATCCGCGTCGACAACCCGGGACGGTTCTTTGTGTACCGGGAGGACAGCACCGGGGCGAGGCAACGTTTCATCGATTACGTGCGGGAGTTATCGGTCCTACAACACGGACTCCGGCGGCTTCGGGACCACGAGGCGACCCTGGGAGCCTCCATAGTCGTCCGGCGCGACGACGGATTTTATCGGGGAGTGATCACCCTCGAGGAAGAGGTCGACGGGGTCATGGAGGCCTGGTTGAGCGACATTGCCGAGGATCAAGTGGTGACCCGGGATCGGTGCTACAACCCGACCCCGGACATCATGGCCGTCGCGTTTCAAGCGATACCCGTCGGGCTAAATCGGGCGAGGCCAACGCAGGAGGAGGGCTGGACACCAGAACAGTCCCGAATGGCGGCGAGGCTGCTCAAGGCCGAACTGTGGACGATGGCGGTGATGCCGGGGCCGATCTTGGCCCAGGCCCGGTGGGTGTCGTTGTGGGTCGACCTGGAGGACGACCTGGGGATGGCGACAGCGAGGGAGATCCTGACGATCGCAGGATGAGTGCGGTTCGGCGACAACCCGCCGCATTGGACATGGGACGAGATCGGCGGACGCTACTTGGACCCGCAGAGCGGATTCGTTCCGGCAGCTCCACCAGCAGAGCCCATCGAGCTGGTGGAGTTGAGCGACGAGGACGACGGCTGGGACGACGAGGTCGACTGGGGATCGGAGCCCGAAACCGGCTACGAGTCTGGAGAGGCCACCGAGGAGGACGGGGAAGCCCAGCGGTTCGGGAGCGACGAGGAGTAAGAAGAGCAGAAAGAAGAAAAAAAAAATAATCATACTAGAAATGTACATAAAAAAATAGTTGTTTATTATTAGTTCGTAGAATATAGACTCGTTAATTGCGCGCCGATCGATAGACGCGCAACGCCATCTCTGAGCGGTGAGCGGCGACAACTACCGCAGGCGGTATTACAGCGCGCCGATAACCGGTTACCACGGAATTCGGACAAACTTACAGATTTCGGGAATTTCTAGTTACGCGTAGACGGCGTTGATGAACAGACCAATAATCAAAGCGGATTACCGAGACCCTAGGCGACGTACACGAATGTTGTGACGTATTTTTTATTTTTTATTCGACCCGCCACGCCACGCGCGGGTCGACCGGGGCGTTGGTCCCGGTGGTGACTGGCTCGGTCGGGATCACCCGGGGTAGGCCCGAGGGGCCAGGTACGGCTGGGTCCGCAACCATCGGGTCCGGCGAACCGGGCGATTGGTCGTGGGGGTCCCCTTCGGTCGGGAGCTGGGCTGTGTCTTCGGCCATCGGAACGGGGAACCCGAGAGGTTGGCTCAGAGAACCCGGTTCAGTTCCCTGGGCCAATTCCTCCGGTTCTCTCGGGAACGTAGCCTGGTCTGCAACTCCCCGGTCAGGCAGCTCGGGCGATCGGTCCAGGGGGTCCCGGGACATCTCGCCGATCGCCTCGACCAAGACGCCGGCCGTAGCTGTATCATGCCCGCCGAGGCTCCTCAGGGTGGCCGCGCACGCCTGAATCATCGCCACGTGAGGCGGGGCTGGTTCGCGAGCTTGCTGAAGCCCTGGGGCACTCCTCACCAGCTCGTCGAACCAAACGACGTCGTCGCTCGTTCCCACCATCTAGTCGTCCGAGCCGGGGGTCGACATCTTCGATAACCTGAAAGAACTGGGTGGTTAGGTCGGTACCTCCGGCGGTCGATGGGGTTTCAGTCCCCGGATAATTCTTCCCCACGGATCGCCTGTCGAGATCACCTAGTTGTACAGGGAGCGCGCGGAACAAAATGACTGGGGTCGAGAGACGAAGTGGAGAAAACCCGAAATAATAATAATAAAAAAAAATAAAAATTAAGAATAAAAAAAAAGTTATTTCCGGAACCGATCCAAACTAATTGGTCGAGAGCTCTATTGCGACGTAGTTCGCTAAGGCGAGCAGCTAATCCGTCGCATCCCTGCAAGATCGCTGAAACGAATCCAGGCCCTGCGTGACCTTGTTTAACGAACCGTATCGGGAAAGTCGAAATTTCGAAATTTTTCCGAGGTCGAGAACTCGGACGAAATAAATCTGCATTTGCGTTCCTTGGAACGAGAACACGCATGAATTTTCACGCCGGGACCGGAAAATCGAACTTTCCCTTTGACGGTAACAAAGAAAAATCAATCCGTTCGGAAACGCGGTTGGGGAACGAATTAGCGCACCACAAAATGGAACGACTAATAAAAAATAAAAAAAATCCCCCCCCTTTTCCGACGAGAACGCGAGCAACATTGCGAGCGGGATCGCGAATTTGTTTAATTCGATAGGCGATCCGTGAACGCGTGGGAAAAAGTTAACCGAGAGCCAGTAATGATTGCGGAAGCGTACTCACCTAAGAAGCAACGAAAAGTTTTGAACGATGATAATTTGGAGAGTACTCGAGAGCCTAAGCGCACAGGTCGAAGATTCACGGTAAAGTGATTTCGAGAGCGCCGATTTCGGTTACCGAGAGCCGAAATTGACCCTGGTAGGGATTTCTCGAAATCGAAAAAAATTGTTTGTTCGACTTCGACACGTTACTTGTAACGGCCGAAGCCTGAACAATAGGGGGATTAACGGTAGCGTCGCTCACGCGTGACGGCCGCGCGTGCGAAACGGGAGGGGGTGCGGGATCGCGAAACTTCAAAAATTTTAATTTTCGAAACTTCCGCAAAATCGTCCGATATCTCTCACTATTTGTGGGCGGGAGCGAACGAAACGCTTGACAAGGAAGGGAGAAAAAGAGAAAAAAAATGTTTGAGGTCCGAGCGAAATCTCAAAAAAAAAAAATTTTAAACCAATTTTAATTTAGCCGAGAGCGGCGAGATATGTCCCGAACGGGAGCGCCGAGTCGAGACCGGCGAATGCGGGAGCGCGAGGGAGCAAGGAAAAAAAATTCCAAATTAACAACAACAAAAAATAAAATAAAAAGAAAATGAAATTGTTCCATAAAATATCGAGACCGTACGGGAGCGGCTATTTATCGGCGTGGCCCCACGTTGGGCGCCATTTGCGACGTATTTTTCGTGAGCGGAAGTATCATAATGATGTATCATGTTTATGATGTATCATAAACATCACGCACGGTAACGTCACCTTCGGCCGTCCACTCACGCTCGTGCATCCGCAAACCCGGTGGCGCCAGTCAATTTTTGTGTCACCGGAATTAACAAACCGGTATGCCCCGCGCGTCGAGTTGAGCAGGCTCGACGCGACAAAAAAAACTCGGATGTTTGGAGCACAACTACCGATCGGGAACAACATTAACGGAAACGGTAGCTTAGTTAATTCTTGGGGTCGCGTGAAATTAACAAACGCAACTGGATGCACTCGCGAGAGCGGACGGTTGCGGAAATGTCCGGCTGCTCAGGCTGCTAGGTTGTGGTAGAGAGGGTCGAGGTAATGGCCCAATAAATAGCTTATCGCGAAAACATAATCAAACGCGAACTTTAATCGTTGATTGAAATTCCGAAAACCGGAAAAATAATAATTTTCAATTATTATTATCGTGTCGAAAACTCACGGAAAACGCGAAAAATCGAAATCGATATCACGAGAATTGAACACCTTGCGAGAACGGCGATCGAAAATAGTTCGATCGCCGAAGAAAAACAATCGAGAACGACTCACCAGCTGGCCCCGGGCGGCGGCAACGGCACGAACATTATTCAAGGGCGGGGCGGCGGATGCACGGAACTCGGCACATGGTTGCGCCGCGCGGCATCACTGCAACGCGCGAACACTGACCGTTCGAGTCAAGTCTCGAACGGAAATTTCACGGGATGATTTTCGAAAAAATTGCGAGAACTGCATCTCCACGATGCACGGAACACGATGCACCGAACTGCTTTTAATTTGCCGTAGAAACGGCGCGAGAACTCAACGATTCCTTGTGACAAATCGAGGGCGTGATCGCGAACGAAAAATCACACGCGAGAACGCGCGTACGGCTGAGCGCGCGGCCCGCGGACCGTACGTGAGCGAGCGAGACAGACAGAAAAACTGTCAACACGGGAGCGCGCGTTAATACCGCGAGGCACCTCGGCGGTGGCCCGCGATCGACTGACTAATATACGCGATCGCCTTGACCGCGCAATTATCATTATTTCCAAATTCCCTTGCCCGGGAGCTACTGCCCTCACTCTTACCGCCGAATAATCGCACGAGAGCGCATTTCTGCCGGTAACTCGTGACGTATCCGCGCGAGCGCTTCCCTCAACGCTTAGCGCGAGAGCGGGCGATTACGCAACTCTCGACGAAGGGCACGAGGGCTGCTCCGCCCTCTGCCCAAACACAAAAACTACCCGCTCAACAGCGCAGTGCATTTTCCGCCTCTCATGGCGCCGGATTAACACCGGACTCTCGCTGCACCGCGCGAACAGTCGTCGGTACGCTCTCCTCTGTTGGGATGCTCGGTTCGTTGAGCTCTCGTCCCCGCAACAGAGTCGAGCGACCGACCCGCAACTCCAACAAATCGCGAAACGACTAAATCGCTACGTACCGGGATCGAAGAGAACGTGGCGATACGAGGAGCGACAGCCACGGAACCTGAGTAATACGAAAAAAATAGTCGAATCCACCGGTAACTAGATCTTGTGACCGTGATTCCAAAAAATCACGTCACAATGTAAATGCTCCGAAGAGCCCGGGAAAATCGACGAATGTGTGAATCAGGGAAATGAGGGTCACGGCAGATTATTCGTATTAAGTGATTAATTGAGTTTCTATAAACGACTACTATTAAGTAAATCACTATTTATTATTATAATTTCCAATATTCTTCCCTCATTTGTTGTTATTTTTGTAATTTTTTATTGTTAATATAACCAACTTTTACCAACTACACCGTTTCCGACACATTCGTTCCCTGCTCAGTTCCTTTATTAAAAAAAAAATTTAATGTCGACGCCTGAACCACGTTACAGTGTCTAAATTAACTTTTTGTGGGAATTTTATTATTATTTGTATTTACCCATTTGTTTTTACAGCACATTCTTGAAACATAGTTATATAGATATTCTTGGAGTAACAGAATTTAGGAATTAAATTATTGAGTATTTTTAATGCTGAGACAAGATCGTGAGTTACCCGGACGTGCGAACACTCAGCAGCTATGTATTGAACTGACCAAAAAAGATGAGCGCACAAAGCACAACAGAGAACAAAGCCGACGTTCAAACAGACGTCCGCACGAAGCGCGACATTGAAACCGTACGGAGCATGAAGCGCGACATCCATACCCTACAGAGCGCAAAGCACGACGTTCAAACCATACGGAGAGCGAAGTGCGACGCTCAGACTGTACGAAGCGCAAAGCGTGACGTTCAAACCATACGGAGCGCAAAGCTTCCCAACAACAAACCGGCGCCCCTTCGGGGCGCCGGGTTGCTCGTTGCTTTTTATTGTGACTCAGCCTCCTTAAGTCAACTGAATCATTATAGCATTTTACGGGGAAAAGTTAATATGATTGGATATTTTATCGAAGAAATATTATTATTATTAAAATATGTTTTAAGCTGAACGAACTGATTTAGATATTGAAGTTGTGTTTTCCTGTTCCAAAAATTTCGAATATTTTAACATTTTCAGGAAATGGTAGTGATTATTGTAATTTTGATTTAAATAAAGAATTTTGTTGTAAAAAGATGTTAAAAATAATATTTATTTGCTCTCGTCCATCAACATTTGTCAAACTTACATTGTATTACGTCTTTTTAGAGACATTGATCATCTTCAGTCAGTATATGCCAATAATTATTATTCGAATACCGTCGCGTCCAATCTTAGATGCAAGAGCAAAATACGGTATATTGACCTCTGGACTACTGCGGAAGCTGCATTCGGAAATATTCAATGGTCACAAGAAGTAATCAGTCAAAAAATAGGTATTTAACCATTTTTTGAAAATATGATCCAAAATGGTACATATTCATGTATTACTTTGAAATAACCTCAATAAATTTCGTAAATTACCGGTGCGGTGGTCTAGTTATTAGTGGCCATTAATGAAGAGCATCGGTAGGTCGCGCGTGCGAATCCAGGTGCCGTCGATTTTTGATGTATACATGATACAATCACAGGTATTTCTACGCGTGGAGGTGAAATGTATACAGCTGTAGTTCGTGTTTACATTCTCGACGAAACGTAATCTAGTTCCGGTACAGTGAGGCGAGCCGCTCGAGCCTCGCCGGCGGCTCGAGCCTCGCGGACGGCTCGAGCCTAGCGGACGGCTCGACCCTCGCGGGCGGCTCGAGTCTCGCGGGCGGCTCGAGTTTCGCGGGCGGCTCGAGTCTCGGGTGACTCGAGCCGTATAGGCTGCGCAGACAGCTGCTCGGATCGCTCGAGTCGCGCAGGTTGCGCCCAGCGTTGTGAAATTTTTAATGTAAAAATAATGCATTATTTAATTTGAAAAAAAAATGGATAATGGAATTCGAATCCAGTATACATTATTTTTTGCTTCCTCATAGAGGAAGTTTTGTTTTCATGAATTTTTTGTTTTTTTCAAGATTTTCATGCCAGTATGCTTAGAATCGCATAAAACGTCGTATGTATGAAAAAATTTCCGTATGTATGTATGTGCGTGCGTGCGTGCGTGTTCGAAAATTCAATCACCTCTCACTCAGTAACCATTCGAGCGATCGGGCTAAATGTGGCACATAAGTACAGTAGTCGCCACTCTTTGAATGCCGCAATTTTTGACAAAACACATATAGTCATTAAGATTTTATGTAGTATTTAATTTGTTGAAAAAAGGGCGTGTTCGCTCTAACTTTCGTAAAAATTCGACGATTTGGCTAAATAGTTCTTTATAACTAAAGATACGTTCAATGTTGTATGGTATTGAATTTCGACGAAATCGGTAAAACGGTTCGAATTTTACTGAATTTTGAATTTTTCGAAAAAAAATAAATTTTGCTCTGAATCACATCGAATCTTAACAAAGGAACCGAAATGTTCCAAAGTCGAAAAACAACATACAGCCCTGCTACGTACGAAATTTGGTGATGATCGGTAAAGTCGTTCGGATTTTACACCATTTTGAATTTTTCAAAAAATTTAGATTTTCGCGATAACTTTCGCAAAAGTTAAGAAAGTAAGACAAAACTTTGTATCTGATGAAAATTAGATGTAACGGTGTTTGTGACGGAGTTTTCTTTTGTTCAAATAAAAAAAGGTGCAAAGTAGAACGTTGCACATTGCTTCCACATTATTTTCGTTTTTCACAAAGCTTCCTCTATGAGGAAGCCAAAAGGTTAAATAAACAAGCTTCTTCATAGAGGTGGCTTTGTGAAAAACGAAAATTAATGAGGAAGCAATGTGCAAAGTTCTAATTGCAACTTTTTAATGAGTAATGGAGCCATCACCCATTATTTTTTAAATTTTTATTACAACAGAGCTCCAGCAACCATTACTTTTTTATATTTAATGGAGCAGCGAAACGGCGCCCATTACTTGTTTAATGCTTAATGGAACAGAGATATAGCACTCAGTATTTTTTAATTTTTAATGGAGCGGAGATCCAGCACTCATTATTTTTTTAATGGAGCAGGAATTCACCACATGTTACTTTTTAATATGTATGTATTTCGATGTCCAGGTTGGTTTCCATAGTTTTCGATGTCCAGGTTGGTTTCTCCATAGTTTTCGATATCTAGGTTGATTTCTCCATAGTTTTCGATGTCCAGGTTGATTCCTCCATATTTTCGGTGTCTAGGTTGATTTCCCCATAGTTGTCGATGTCCAGGTTGGTGTTGCCATTGTTTTCGATGTTCAGATTGATTTTGGCCATCGAAACAATGGAGAAATCAACCTAGACATCGAAAACTATGGAAAAATCAACCTGGACATCAAAAACTAGGGTGAAATCAACCTGGACATCGAAAACTACGGTGAAATCAACCTGGACATCGAAAACTATAGAGAAATCAACCTGGACATCGAAAACTATGGAAAAATCAACCTTCACATCGAAAACTATGGAGAAATCAACCTGGACATCGAAAACTATGGAGAAATTAACCTGGAAATCGAAAACTATGGAGAAATCAACCTGGAAATCGAAAACAATGGAAACATCAATCTGGACATCAAGAACTATGGAGAAATCAACCTGGACATCGAAAACTATGGAGAAATCAACCTGGACATCGAAAACTATGGAAGAATCAACCTGGACATCGAAAACTATGTAGAAATCAACCTGGAAATCGAAAACAATGGAAACATCAACCTGGACATCGAAAACTATGGGGAAATCATCCTGGACATCGAAAACTATGGACAAATCAACCTGGACATCGAAAACTATGGGGAAACCAACCTGGACATCGAAATCTATGGAGAAATCAACCTGGACATCGAAAAGTATGGGAAAATCAACGTGGACATCGAAAACTATGGGGAAACCGACCTGGACATCGAAAACTATGGGGAACCAACCTGGACATCGAAAACTATGGAAACCAACCTGGACATCGAAATATATACATATTAAAACGTAATGGGTGATGGCTCCATAACTCATTAAAAAAGTAATGTATTGTAACGGAACGAGCGCGTTGTTTACCTCGCTCGCACCCGCAGAGGATCGAGTTCGTCAGAACGCGTCAGACCCCCCACCAGTTACCAATGTGCCGCCGACAGAGGTACGCTCAGTCCGAGCAAACCCCCTCCCCAACGCTTCATGACCACTGGTAGGGGCAAGCGTATAAAAGCCGGCTAGTCTCAGCAGCTGTACTTAATCTCCAAATTCCAACCATCCTACACTTGTATTAAAACCCAACTCTTGTGCGGCTCGTCACTGCTACGACACGCACAAGTTTCCTTGAGCAAGCCCAGCTCACCCGCGTGGCGCGATATTGCTTCGTCACATGCGGTTTTTCCTTGAGCCAGCCCAGCTCCGATAGCTTCAATCCCTATCGTATTCTCCACTCTTTCCTATCTCTAAATTTAAGTATTCCGCATATACCCGTACGGCTCGATATTGCCTCGACACGTACACTCATCAATTCCTCGAGAAAAGACACAGGGTTCGTAATTGCTACGACACCTGTGTTCCCAACGCAGCATCCTCTAATAATCATCATTCCCGTATATGCGCGCTTGTCTTGGTATCGCACCAACGCTTGCCCGCGTCTCGTAGTTACAGGTACGACAGGGGGCCGTGGCCCGCTGTACAACACATTAACACACGCAGTATACGCGGCGCGCCTGTGTGCGTGCGCCTAGGCGGGCGTCTCGGCACGCGTATTGTCGCGCTAACGGGATTAGGCCGGATTATAGTTTTTGCTCGACCCTCGCCGTCGCGGTACCCAAGTTCTCGGAATCCGTTAAAGGGAAAATAATATTTTAAATTTCAATATTCCAATATCTCTTGCTCGCGTTAATATTCGCGAATTCCGTATCCTTCATCGTTTCTCGCAAAGATCTCCTGGAGACAGCCCATCTCACGAGGACAGATAACAATTCGTGCGTGATTTTTAACGTCGAGCAATTAGAGTATAGACTCGCGTAAGTTACAGCCGGACGATAATCGTACAAGTTTCGCATGAACTACTGGAGAAAGCCCATCTCACTTGTATAATTGAGAATCTTCACTGTCGCGACACCGCGAGTTATATTTGTTTACACATCTCCCGACCTTCCCTAACTTGACCCACTTTCGACGCCGAAATAGAGCAACGAATGAAGTGGCCGATTGCAAGCAATAATTCGGTGATGATAATATATCTGAGAATCCCGGTAAATATTAGACTCGGCAAATAATTTCTTCTTTTTGTCTTCATATGAGCGCCGTGCTCCTCGTAGCGTCATCCGCACGCTACGTGAACAGTAAATTCAATCTATCATTTTGCCTTTATTAGTCGGGACTACGCCGTATCCCCGAATTATCATTAAAATAAAATCATCACAGTCTACGGACAGCTGTTTACACTTTTCCAGTATAAACCTATGATGAAACCTTCACTTGGCTGCAAAGGCATAGCGAAGATCTGAGGTTTAACTTTCAAAATAATTTCATATCACGATTTCGGGTCCAGCACTGAATTCTCTGAATAGAATTTTCTCGTGCAAATCATCCAATCAAAATAAACATTGTGAATAATTTGCACCAAGTTTCGGTATTTTGGATTCGAATTCCATTATCCATTTTTTTCAAATTAAATAATCGATTATTTTTACATTACAAATTTCACAACACTGGGCGCAACCTGCGCGACTCGAGCGATCCGAGCAGCTGTCTGCGCAGCCTACGCGGCTCGAGTCGCCCGAGACTCGAGTCGCCTGCAAGGCTCGAGCCGCCCGCGAGGCTCGAGCCGCCCGCGAGGCTCGAGCCGCCCGCGAGGCTCGAGCCGCCCGCGAGGCTCGAGCCGCCCGCGAGGCTCGAGCCGCCCGCGAGGCTCGAGCCGCCCGCGAGGGTCGAGCCGCCCGCGAGGCTCGAACGGCTCGAGCATCCAAATGACTCGAGCTTACGTCGAGTTGACTCGAGCAGGCTCAATCAGCGACGAGCCGAGTCGAACGGCGAGCTGTTCGAGTCAAGTCGAGCTTCTGCACATCCCTAGTGCTTTTATTTGTTCCATCCCCATGAAAGAAACTATTTTCGTGGAAAATTTGTTGTTGTAAATAAATAAATTGTTTGTTGATCATTTTAAAAAGCTTCAATAGCAAGGTAAAGAATAACGTCAAGAATGTTATGTCAAAATTTTAAAAGGGTTGCTTATACATTGTTAATTTGAGAGTGTACATCGTTTTGAAAATTATTTTTCGAAAAAAGTTCGTGTAAAAAATTTCGAGTATGGAATTTTCATATTCATTGTCAACTCACGATCATTCGGCGATATTAACAGCGTGTTTATAACAGTCTATAGTATAGGATAATGCAAAAAATAGAATTAAAAAAATGTTATACTGACATGATCAATAACGTTCTCAATTCGGTGAAAATATCTCATTTATATAATGATGTTTTGACACTTTGAAATTATACTTGATACATTAACTAACTTTTATATATAGAGTTCCTGCACAAATGCATTGCGTCAGACTTTGTTAGCCTTCGAAGAAACAAGAATCAGGATAATTCGGAACTCCGCTTCATCGACAATCGAGACCAAAGAAGATTCAGCTAAACAGCTACGAATAGCAAAGCAGGCAAAGAGGCAAAATTACTGGATGAAAAGGAGATGTATTTACGAACCGCCAGACGACTCCACAGAGAATCTGACGGACAGATCGACAGAGAATCAAACCGACAAAACGATGGCAAGTCTGACGGAGGATTCGACGGAGAACCCAACGGAGAATACAACATAAAATGATATATGTATTTTACAAATTTCTTTCCGCCAATGCAATCGGGCAAAGGCGGCGTACATGCGGTGACCAGTAGAAAAAAGCGTGAAATTAAAATTATTCTAACGGAAGACAACTGATATGAAACAATAAATTGGAACTTTTTTAAGGTTGTTTCAAGATTTTTTCAAGGTGAATCTTACAAATTTCTTCCGGTGATTCGGGTTGTTCGAGCGATCGTGGCGATCGTTCTGTAAATCGTAATGTTTTGTTCGGTGTGTCGTAATGTTTCACTCTGTCAATCGTAATATTTTCTTAGATCATGCGAAACGTTCCTTCGATTAAGTCGAAATCTTTCTTTCAGTTGATGGTAGCGTTACGGTGCGTCGTTCGCAAACATTTCGTTCGATTTGCTCTAGTTTTTAAAGGCTGTAGTAGCTTTTCCCTAGTTCTCCAAAATGCCTCTACAAAGCTAGAGTCCGACGAGCTCTTCCCTTTATTTTTCAATGGGCGCCAGGCGCTTTCGCGCCACGAAGAACTCGCGTTATTAACGGACCAAGCTGCGTTCGCCAGACTAGCCGCAGGCATAAAAAATGTATAGTAGCGGGATTCACGAGTCGGCGATCTTGGGATGGTCAAATAATAAATAATAGTTCACTTCGGAATAAAGCTCTGCAGGAATTAACAAAGTAGTTTATTGAAGACTTTGACAAACAAGGAAAATCAGTGAAGATAAGATTCCCGCAATTACGTGTGGTTGAACCAAAATATAAATTATTACAGTGTCCGTCGCTCGGCGTCAAACACGTCGGACCTCGCAAAGTCGCGAGGCACTGCGCACGCCGCGGCCTTCGCCACACACGCACGCACGCACGCACGCACGCACGCACGCACGCACGCACGCACGCACGCACGCACGCACGCACGCACACACACTTATACGCTCGCACTCGCGGCGTAACGGGAGACGGTCGCAACATTCAGTTAAGAGAGAAATAAAAAAAAATAACAACGGAACATACAATCAACGCGCACCGTGTTTCCACACACTGACTCTTCTGTTTTATGTCCCGACCGGTAACAAAATATACCAACCGAGACGGGCTACCTCCTGCGACCGTACGACCGTTCGCGTGATCGTTTTCACGCGTACGAATTACCGCAGGACCCCCCGGTCGCGCAGGCCTCTCGCGGCGTGTCTTGTGCTGTCCCGGCTGTCTAGTTTTTCGATCCGCGAACCACGTGGGTGGGATGCGAAAATCGGCGCTCGGGCGCGAGGGCTCCTGCACGGCGGACAGCGTGCGAGAGACCTGTCGATACGGTTAATTTATTTATCATTTACCGCGGGGTTTGCAAATCCCGCGTTGGCGGTTGGTCAGAAGGACCGGAAAAATGGACGACAGACAAATAATTATATCGTTACGCCGCGCGGCGGGGCTCAACCGTCGCTACAAAATCTCCCGGCGTCGAGTCCAAAGTCCGCGGGATGTTCGGCGGAAAATCGCTGCCGTCGGTCCAGTCTCGGGCTCCTGTCGCTACACTCGGGCTTCATGCGTGCTCGCTTCAGCTCGTCGCTCGACGATTCCTCGGGAAGTGTCTGGAGGTCCCGCTCGCACGCACGCACGGGGCGAATAATCCCCTCGCCGCCTAATTACACTGACTGGCAAGCAAGCGGCCAACTCTGCCCTGCCGGGCAGCAGTTCGATCTCGGTGACAAAGATCGCTCGCGCCACAGTTGGCGTTATTGGCGCGAGGGACAGACGGCTCCACTGCTTTGCGTGGCGGCGGCGGCGGCGGGAAGTTTGATTCCTGCCGAGCCTCCAGGGACGTAGCGACAGGGCTGCTGCGGCGTTCCAGCGTCGTTCTCTGTCCCGCGCAGACTCGTCGGTACGGGCTGACCCCGGCGTCGGCGTCAATTCCCGGCGAAATTACATAGATAAGCGGGAAAATGAAAAAAAATATTAGGAAAAATAAATACATTCATCAAAAAAATTAAGGGAACAGTTGAATTTTACCATTTTTTCATTGACTTTTGAACCGCTGTAATTTTGTGAAAAATGATCGAATCGTAATAAAACAAAATGCGTTTTAAAGCTTGATATCTCTAGTTTGAAAATCTGTTAAGTAATTTTTTTTAAATCAACAAGTTCGGCATGAACCTAAGGAAAAGAGGAAAGACAAAATTTTCAAAATTTGTGTCATATTCACAATCGTCCACGGGCACAAAAAAAATGTTTGTGGCTTTATCAATAGTGGGGTCCTTTAGCCTGGTTGTTTAGCTTTAAAATGGTCTGTTGCTGATCTCTGTACGACCATTTATTGCTGAGATATTGGCATTCAAAGAAAAAAGGAGCTTTTTTCGTAGATCAGCAATATCTCGTGAACTAATGGTCGCTCAGCGAGATAAAGGTGGGTTTTGTAAATTGGAAGAAATGCTCTAAAAGAGCCTTCTGGTACTTTTGAGATTTTTTTTTTTTTGTAACCTTAATATTGATTTGAAAAAGACCAAAAAAATGTACTTTTTTCCCGTTTTGGAAAATCCACGTCAACTTGGCAGATATTGCGATAATGACTCATGTTTCTAGGGGATTTTTTACTTCAATACATGCCCAACGAGCCCCCAAGATTTAAAAATTGATCTGCTGAACCGTTATTTTTTTACCGAAGCGTCAAAGTTTTATCAAAAATTAAAGGAACGCTTACTGTTCCTTAAATGGCAATTAATGATGATTAAAATTTACAAAAGACTTTTCCGTTGTTTTCCCTGCAGTTTCGCAATAACAACTCTTTTAATCTTTGAAAAAGAAAAAAAATTCAGAATTTGAATTTTTTTTTTAACCTTAATTTAAAAAAATGACATTTCTGAATTCAATTAAATTTGTTGTTTTTTTATTATTATTCAACAAAAATCAAACTTGATTTCTTTTTCTTTTTTAACCTTAATTTTTTTTAAATTAAGTTTTTGATTTCAATTGAACTTCGATTTTTTTTTTATTTTTAAAAATTTCAAAAATGTTGAATTTCTTTTCTTTTTAACCCTAATAAAAAAATTCTGAATTCAGTTGAATTTTGATTTCAAATGAATTTTTATTTTTTTTATTTTTATTTAAAAAAAATTTAAATTTTGAACAAATTTTCTTTTTTAACCTTAATTTAAAAAAATTGTATTTTTTAATTCAATTAAATTTTGATTCTTTTTTAATTTTTGAAAAATTCAAAATTTCGGAATTTTATTCTGTTTCAAAGATTAAAAGAGTTGTTATTGCGAAACCGCGAGGAAAACAACGCAAAATTCTGTTTTAAATTTTAATCATCATTAATTGCCATTTAAGGAACAATGAGCGTTCCTTTAATTTTTGATAAAACTTTGACGCTTCGGGAAAAAATAACGGTGCAGCAGATCAATTTTTTAATCTTGGGGGCTCGTTGGGCATGTATTGAAGTTAAAAAAACCCCTAGAAACATGAGTCATTATCGCAATATCTGCCAAGTTGACGTGGATTTTCGAAAACGGGAGAAAAGTTCATTTTTTTGGTCTTTTTCAAATCAATATTAAGGATACAAAAAAAAAATCCCAAAAGTACGAAAAGGCTCTTTTAGAGTATTTCTTCCAGTTTACAAAACCCATCTTTAGCTCGCTGTGCGACCATTAGTTCATGAGATATTGCTGATCTACGAAAAAAGCTCCTTTTTTCTTTGAATGCCAATATCTCAGCAACAAATGGTCGTACAGAGATCAGCAGCAGACCATTTTAAAGCTAAAGAACCAGGCTAAAGGACCCCATTATTGACAAAGCCCCAAAAACAAATTTTGTGCCCGTGGACGATTGTGAAAATGACAAAAATTTTGAAAATTTAGTCTTTCCTCTTTTCCTTAGGTTCATGCGGAACTTGTTGCTTTAAAAAAAATTACTTCAAAGATTTTCAAACTAGAGATATCAGGCTTTAAAACGCATTTTGTTTTATTATGATTCGATCATTTTTCACAAAATTACAGCGCTTCAAAAGTCAATGAAAAAAAGGTAAAATTCAACTGTTCCCTTAATTTTTTTGTTGAGTGTATGTTATAAAGTATGACCCAGCGGATCGGTCGTGAAGTCGTCGAGCGGAAGAGCTAGGCGTTAGTTGCAAGGTACGGAATTTTCCCGTGTTACAAGGGATAATCTCATTGTAAACTGGGTAAAGGGCTCTTATCAGTGTAAAGTGTAGCTGCAATGGCAACCATGTTATGTCAAGTTATCTGCTGTGACGTATTTTCTGTGAGCGGTAGTGCGAACGCGAATATCGAAACATCACAGACGGTAACGTCACCTTCGCCGTCCACCCACGCTCGCGCATCCGCAAACCCGATGGCGCCAGTCAATTTCTGTTTCACAAGAATTAACAAACCGGTATGTCCCGCGCGTCGAGTTGAGCAGGCTCGACGCGACAAAAAGAAAACGAACGTTCAGAGCAAAACTAACGATCGAGAGTAACGTAAACGTAAACGGTAGCTTAGTTAATTTTTGGGGTCGCGTAAAATTAACAAACGCAACTGGATGCACTCGCGAGAGCGAACGGTTGCGGAAATGTCCGGCCGCTCAGGCTGCTAGGTTGTGGTAGAGAGGGTCGAGTGATGCCCACTTGCACATATCCCGATTGGACACAGCCCGATTGGACACACAATATTGGACACATGAACATTGGACACAAGCCCGATTGGACACATCAAAATTGGACACAAGCCCGATTGGACACATCATTATTAGACACAAGCCCAATTGGACACAAACCCGATTGGACACATGCCCGATTGGACACAAACCCGATTGGACACAAGCCAGATTGGGCACATCAACATTGGACACAAATCCGATTAGGCACATGACCGACAGGCACAAACCCGATTGAACACACGCCAGATTGGACACAAACCCGTTTGGCAACACGCCCGATTGGACACAAGGCCAATTGAAAAAAGAGCAAAGTACCAAAGTTATCCTAAAGCGGAAATTCTTCATAAACGGAGTGAAGTCTCTGAAGTCCAATCGGGTTTGTGTCCAATCGGGCATGTGTCCAATCGGGCATGTGTCCAATCGGGCATGTGTCCAATCGGGCATGTGTCTAATCGGGTTTGTGTCCAATGTTGACGTGTCCAATCGGGCTTGTGTCCAATAATGATGTGTCCAAACGGGCTTGTGTCCAATCGGGTTTGTGTGCAATCGGGCTTGTGTCCAATCTCCATGTGTCCAATCGGGTTTGTGTCCAATGTTTATGTGTCCTATCGGGCTTGTGTCCAATAATAATGTGTCTAATCGGGCTGGTGTCCAATGTTGATGTGTCCAATCCTATGTGTCCAATCGGTCTGTGTCCAATCCAAATGTGCGCAAGTGGGTCCCTCCCGAGAGGGTCGAGGTAATGGCCCAATAAACAGCCAATTGCGAAACCGTAATGAAACCACGAACTTTAATTGGCGACTAAAATTCCGGAAACCGGAAAATAATAATTTTCGATTATTATTATCACGACGAAAATTCACGAACAAACAACCCGGCGCCCCTTCGGGGCGCCGGGTTGTTTGTGGGTTGCGCGGGTGGACGTCGCGCTTCGCGCTCTGTATGGTTTGAACGTCGCGCTCCGTACGGTTTGGACGTCGCACTTCAAGCTCCGTATGGTTTGAACCTCGCGCTTCGAACGATTTGGACGTCGTGCTTCGCGCTCCGTACGGTTTGGACGTCGTACTTCGCGCTCCGAACGGTTTAAATATGATTTCAAAAATAATCCTAACAAAATACCGATGCCATATAATCATTTAGGAGTACGCAGCAACTTTCAGAAAAATTGTTTCATTGACTGCGAAGATTGAGACATATACATATATTTCGACCTGAAAAACTGTATTGTGATAGATTAACACTATTTAAAACTAATCTAAAAAAGTTGCAAAGTAGAACTTTGCACATTGGTTCCTCATTAATTTCCCTTTTTCACAAAGCCACCTCTATGAAGAAGCTTATTTATTAACTTTGGCTTCCTCATAGAGGAAGTTTTATGAAAAAGAGAAATTAATAAGGTAGCAATGTGCAGAGTTCTACTATGCAACTTTTTTTTTATTCGAACAAAAGAAAACTACGTTACAATCACCGTTACATCTAATTTCGATTATCTCCAAATTTTGTGTTACTTTCCTAACTTTTGTGGAAGTAATAGAGGAAATCTATATTTTTCTAAATTCAAAATGTTATAAAATCCCAACGTCTTTACCGATCATTTCAGTTCATTTGTTTGTTTCAAGTAGAACATTTCAGTTCATTTGTTTATATTCAACGTGATTTAGGGCAAAATGCATTTTTTTCGTAAAATTCAAAATGTAATCAAATCCGAACCGCTTACGGCCATTTTTTCTAAACCATTTTTCTTGGCGTTTTAGGTGATTCTGAACATATTGACATGAAAATATCGAAAAAAAAAAATTTCACGAAAACAAAGCTTCCTCGATGAGGAAGCAAAAATAATGTAAAAAAGTGCCATTGCGTTAAAGTAATTTGGGAGTACGCAGCAAGTTTCAGAAAAATTGTTCCATTGACTGCGAAGAATGTGACCAATACATACATTGCAACCTGAAAAATTGTATCGTGGTACGTTAACAATATTTTAAAAAGTACCTCTGTGTGAAAGTAATTTAGGAGTACGCAGCAAGTTTCAAAATAATTGTTCTATCGACTCCGAAGATTGTGACCTGTACATACATTTCAACCTGAAAAACTATGTCGTGGTAGGTTAAAACTATTTGATAAAAATACCTCTTCGTTAAAGTAAATTAGGAGTACGCAGCAAGTTTCAGAAAAATTGTTCTTGCGACTGCGAAGATTGAGACCTGTACATACTAGGGTGGTCCTTAAAAGGGGTATTTTTAAATTTTGATCTTGCCGCCCCCCAGATTGGTGCGAAATAAAAATAAAAAAATCCTCAATTTTTTCAGATTTTTTCTACCACATTTAACCCTCCCCCACGGGGATTGAAGTTTTACATTCAAAATACATGGGACTTTTCGGTCTTCGCAGTCAATATTTTATTGCGGGACTATACGTCGATCGAAAAATCTGAAATTTACACAAATTACGCTATAAACATTTTACTATAAGGGGAAAAATCACCAACCCCTATCCTTAAACTTCGGAGGGCGGAGGGTTGACAATGTCAGGCCAAAAAGATATCTGGATTTTGCAGTAAAAAAAAAGTGTTAAATGTGGTCTACTTTTCATAACAGGGCTCTGTAAAGAAAAACCTTAGGTCCAAATATACAAAATAGTAGAAAAGATGACATTTTTTGTTACGTTTTTCTATATTTTTATTTAAAAAAAATGCTACTTCGATAATTACAATTCGTTATTTAAATTTCGATAATCGTGTTACATATTATTAAGGAGGGTCTCTTTTTTTGCGTCTGGGTGATTCTTCCGATATTCACTGACGATTTGTAGAACACCTCGAAATACGTATTATGCAGCATTGGCGACACCAGTGGCGGCCTTTGTAACTAAATAACTAGCGACAGTTGGAGTTTTAGTCTAACACTAGCCTTATCTGACAGAATGAACCAACCGAATTTTAACGTGAATTATTTCAACTGTTGAGAAGTCATACAAAAATTCGTGTTATGTTTCAAAATGCAATATATTGATAAATCACTTTTTAATGCTGTTAAGGTAGATTCGGTACCCGTGTCGGGTTACCGGTCCCGCACCGGGCGCCTCCCCAGGCGGCGGATAGGGGGACGCCTTCCAGATATGGATGGTACCGATTCGTTCGGGGTGGACCAAAACCGGGCTACACACACACAGACAACGCAAACACCTACTCAAACACGTCCGAGTGACATATCGGTGATGCGAATGATCGGGATTCCTATAAACGGGCTACCGAGAAAGCGATTGCTCGGGACGTCCTATAAACGGGCTCCCCCGAAAAGCGAATGAACGGGATCCCTATAAACGGGCTCTCCCAGAGTGAATGTACCGGTATCTGTCACAGAAACGGACACTCAGTCACACGCACACTGAACACAGGGTGGTGACGCCGGGAAGAATCCGACACCTCCGTCGTGGGGAGGACATGAAGCGAAGCGCGAGAGGGTACCCCGAGTTAAACCAGGCGTGATGCTCCTGGGCCGCTGGATAGTTCAGGTTCCCGGGCCCCCACCCGCGTGGAAGTATTTATGTGTTAAATGTATGTCACCAAGGGGCTTTATATGCAACATATGCGTTGCATGTAAAAATGCAGCATGTATGCGACATATGGAAATTTCCGTCGACGTATATTTCGCATATGGATGTTTCCATGCGGGGCAGCCGGGGGGAACTGGCTGTTCCATCAACCAGCGCATAATCTCCGTGCTGTCGTAGTGCCGGGTGGCGCCCGGACGGGACCCTGCGGCAGCATTGGGGGGGCCTCGGTGAGGCCACTGGCGCCAGCGGATTGGACCCTCGCGGCGGAGCCACGGTGCCGGAAAGGACCTGGCTGCTCACCCCCGAACAACATAGTCTACACATACAAAGGAGAAGGGAGGACAGGACAACATGAAAAGTACAATTAAAGAAAAAAGGTCAAACGCATCAGTGACCACGGGGATCCCAACCCCACCGCGACAGGAGGAAGAGACGACGGACGAACGAACGCGACAGAGGACGCAAATAGCAGACCGGACGATACGCCGACTGCAGAGACGCGAAAGGACGGACAGCGAGTCGAGTGCTGGAAGCGCAGGCTGCTCTTCTGCGCTCGACAGCGAGGCAGCGTCGGTGAAACCGACCGGACGGACGGAAACCGACGGACGGACGTTGACGGAGCTACTAGAGCTCATACACACGACAGCGACAAAAATGGCCGAGGCGGCGGCAGTTCAGAAAAACATGAACATGACCGTCAAGACAGGAATCAAGACGATCCTCGAGGCCGCCGATACCGCACTGAACAGCTACGGCTCGGCTGCCCCGAAAAAACGGACAATCGACGACGAAACAACGGAGACGGAAACAGAGACGAAAACAGAGACGAAGAAACAGAAGACGCCACGGACGAAACGGAAGCGGGAGGCGACCGGGACCACCCCGGAGTCCTCACAGAAGAGAGCACCGGAGGTGGTGGCGGACGCCCCCTGGCAACCGGTGACAAGAAAAAAGAAGGCAAAACAGACAGAACGGAAGAAAAAGACGGACGATACGAACGCGGACGCCCAGGCTGAGAGGCACAAACCGGCCCCGAAACATCGGGGAGCGGCTGTCCTGGTCAAGCCTGGGAAAGACAACACGTACTCCGACATCGTACGGAAGATACGCATGACAGTGGACCCGACGAAGAGCCACGTACAGGTAACGACAGTGAGAAAGACGAAGGACGGACTGTGTCTTATAAAGATGCAGTCCAATACGGACGATCGAGACGCGTTCCGTCGCGAGCTCCAGGTTGCCGTCGGCGATGCCGGCACCGTAAAAGCCATGGCCTCCCTGGTGCAGGTGGAGATCATGGACCTGGACTGCGTCGCGACGGTGGACGACGTGACACAGGCGTTGAGACAGGTGACAGGACGGGACGGGGAGTTCGGAGTCCACATCTTCGGTCCGAACCAGGCCGAGCAGTACATGGCCGTGTGCGACCTCGAACCGCACGAAGCTGAGAAGCTGCTCGGCCAGGGGCGGATCGGGATTGGATGGGTCCGATGCCGCGTTCGGAAACGACTTACGGTGACGAAATGCCACAAATGCCTGGGCTACGGGCACACGAAGGCAAACTGCACAGGGACCGACCGGACAAAAAGCTGCAGGAGATGCGGCGAAACGGGACACTACGCCACGGACTGCACCAACAAACCGGCCTGCCCGCTGTGCAACGAGGCGGGGCACGCGAACTCGGCGCACCTCACGGGATCCGGGAGGTGCTCGGTGTTCCGGGCTGCGCTGGAGGAGTGCAGAAAGCGGGCCGGAAGACGGACAGAATAATTCAGGGGAACCTGAACCGAAGTAGGACAGCAGACATGTTACTACCACAGATAGCAGACGAATACGACGCAAACGTACTGATTCTGTGCGAACCGTACAGGAAACGACCGACGCAGACGTGGATCACGAACGACACTGAGACCGCAGCTATCTGGGTGAGGGGCGCTGCCCGATCCCGGGTGAACGGCCGAGGTGTGGGGGATGACTATGTCTGGGCCAGTGTGGGCTCTGTCACCTATGTCAGTGTCTACCTGACCCCAAACTGCACCGCGGCGGAGTTCGAGGGAAAGGTGGCGCTCCTTGAGGACGGAATTAGGGATCTGCCCGGGGACATCGTAGTCGCGGGGGACTTCAACGCGAGGGCGATCGAGTGGGGCATGACAACAACGAACAAACGAGGACGGCTACTGCTGGAGATGGCCGCAAGGCTTGACCTGGTGGTGGCAAACACAGGAAATACACCGACATACAGACGACCGGGTTACGGGGACTCCATTCCAGACGTGACGATGATATCAGACGGACTGCTGCCGCTCGTGAGGCGATGGCGGGTGGTCGAGGACTACACGGCCAGCGACCACCAGTATATCGCCTTCGAAGTGGCAGGACAGACGGCGACGGCACGGAAACGGGTTCGGCACCCCCCGCGGTGGAGCACCAACAAACTGGACTAACAAAAGTTCTCGGAGGAACTGGCGGCAGCGCCAGCTCCGATTACCAACGTTCCCCCGGAGCTGACTGGCCGGCTGCGGGCGGAAAGACTCGCAGACGAGACGGCCAAACTGACGGAACGGCTGTGCAACAGCACAATGCCAAAGAAGCACTACAGACAAGACAGACATTCACAATACTGGTGGACTGACGAGATAGCCGAGCTGCGGAAAGAATGCCTCGCAAGACGACGAGACGTGACAAGGGCCAAGGGCAAACCCGAGAGGGAAGCTCTACAGGCTAAGCACAGCACGGCACGAAAGATACTGACGAACGCGATACGCGACAGCAAGGCGAAGTGCTGGAAGACGTTCTGCGAGGAGGTGGACCAGGACCCCTGGGGTACCGGTTACAAGATCGCAACCGGTAAACTAGGGGCCCGGGCCCCACCGGAACTCAAGGACGCGGAAACCACACGACGCATAGTAGACGGACTTTTCCCGACACACCCGACGCGAACGGACGCGACAGACGACGACGAGACAGGGGCGGTTCCCGGCTTCACGGCGGAGGAACTCACCAGAGCAGCCGCCGCCGTGAAGCCGGGTAAGGCGCCAGAGCCCGACGGCGTACCGGGAGAGATTATCAGGCTGATGGTGAACCTGAGGCCGCAGATATTCCTCGACCTGTACAACGCGTGCCTTACGACAGGGACTTTCAGCGACCGGTGGAAGATCGCGAGGCTGTTCCTTATCCCCAAGGGTAAGGGCGACCCCAGCACTCCATCGGCGTACCGGCCGCTGAGCCTACTGGACACAACGGGGAAACTATACGAACAGTTACTGAGACCAAGACTGACAGACGCGATACAGACAGGGGGAGGCCTTTCGGACCAGCAGTTCGGCTTCAGGAAGGGTCGGTCGACAATCGGAGCAATCCAGAGAGTCGTCGACACCTTCCTGGACACAGACAAGCACTGCCACGCGGCGCGACCCATCGTGCTGATGGCGACACTGGACGTCAGGAACGCCTTCAACTCGGCCAGGTGGGTGGATATCCTGGAGGCGCTGAGAAGCAACTTCGGGGTTCCACCGTACCTGATCCGGGTGGTGGAGGACTACCTGCGCAACAGACGACTGACGTACGAGACAACAACAGGACAGGTGACCAAACAGATCACCGCGGGGGTGGCCCAAGGATCCATACTTGGACCAGACTTTTGGAATGGAGTGTACGACAGCCTGCTCAGGCTGGAGCTCCCGCTTGTCGTCTCACTCATCGCGTACGCCGACGACGTCGCGGCGGTGATCGTTGAGCGGACTCCTGAACTGGCGCAGCTGAAACTGAACCAGACGATGAGACGGGTTGGACGATGGATGACAGATCACGGACTGCAACTGGCAACGGAAAAGACGGAACTCGTGTTCCTCACGAGGAAACGCATACAGACGCGACTGCCGATGAAAGTCGGGACAGAGGACATCGAGGCCACGGGGGAAGTCAAGTATCTGGGTGTGACCATAGATACGAAGATGACCTTCTGGCCTCACATACAGAAGACGGCCCAGAAGGCGGCTGAAAGGGTAACAGCTTTGAGCCGCCTGATGGCAAACACAAACGGACCGTGACCGGGGAAACGCCGACTACTTATGTCGACGGCCCACTCGATCCTTCTCTACGGCGCGGAGATCTGGGCGGATGCCCTTAAGACGAAAAAATACTGCCACGCAATGACAACGGTACAGAGACAGAGCGCGCTGAGGATCGCCTGCTCATACCGGACGGTCTCTGCACAGGCCGTTTTGGTTGTAGCGGGCGTGATTCCTATAGACCTTCTGGCATTCGAGCGCAAGAGGATCTATGGAAGGAGCGCGGATACAAGACGGCAGGACGCGACAAAGGCGGAGAGAGACAGGACGATACAGATGTGGCAACAACGCTGGACAGAAGACACAACAAGCAACTGGACGAGACGTTTAATCAAAGACCTGAAATCGTGGACGAGTCGGGAGTTTGGGGATGTAAACTTTTACATCACCCAATTCCTGACGGGACACGGCTACTTCAGACGGTACCTCTACAGGATGGACAAAGTACAGACGCCGGACTGTACGTACTGTGGACACGAACGGGACGACGTGGAACACACGTTCTTCGTATGCGACCAATGGACAGACCTGAGACATGGACTAGAGACGACCGTCGGAAGTATCACTCCCGACAACATCGTGGAGGCGATGCTCCACGGAACAGACTGGTGGCAACTCGTTGCCACATACATAGAAACGATACTGCGACGGAAGAACACCGACGGCTGCCTGACATGACGGACCTGACGTAACACACAAGAGCAGAACATCAACAACGGACTTACAGAAAGACACACGGACAGGCCCCTCCAGCTAGAAGTAATACTAACGTAGTCCCTGGCTGGGGGGGAGACGCGGAGGATGACGCGGACAGAAGTGGTTCCTCCCAACTGGACGAAAGCGGTCCCGTTTTTGTCTGGGGGAGGGGGGTTTAGTTGGTATGCTTCTCGCGGAAACCGTTTCCGAACGGTTTCCGCGAGACGAGAGTCCAACACATGAACGTGGACGCTCCTCCTGGCGTTAAGGGACAACCCCTAACACCGGGCGTAGCAAAAGCGTTTACAGTCTATAAAAGATTCGCCCTACATTTTGCCACGATAAAAAAAAAAAAAAAAAAAAAAGGTAGATTCGGTAAAAAAACACATTCTTTTCAAAAGAGATATTTAATTCATCTAAAATTAATCATTTTAATAATTAATAATAATAATTTTATTGAATAATCAATTTTAAAAATTATGAAAGGTTGTTAATTTTTTCCCGTATGGTGTTACATGTATAGAGTAATTTGTGTAAGTTTCAAACTTTTTAACAAAAAAATAGTCGCATGGTAAAATATTGATTGCTTAAAACCGATAAACACATTGAAAAACTTCAACTCGTTATTTTCAGAAGCGAAAATCTATATAATATATATACAATATTTGTGGGTAGGGGGTTGGTGATTTTTTCCCTTATAGTAATATGTTTATAGCGTAATTTGTGTAAATTTCAGATTTTTCGATTGGCGTATAGTCCCGCAATAAAATATTGACTGCGAAGACCGAAAAGTCCCATGTATTTTAAATGGAAAACTTCATTCCCCGTGGGGGAGGGTTCAATGTGGTAGAAAAAATCTGAAAAAATTTGAGGATTTTTTTATTTTTATTTCGAACCGATCTGGGGGGCGGCAGGATAAAAATTTAAAAACACCCCTTTTAAGGACCACCCTAGTACATACATTTTTACCTGAAATACTGTATCGTGGTAGGTTAACACTATTAAAAAATGATCTGAAAAGTAATCTAAAAAAAGTGTTTCAGAATTAAGGTAATTCAGAATTATGTAGCAATTTTTAGCCAAATTAATCTGTTGACTGCGAAGAATGTGAGCCGAACACAATTTTAGACTCCAAAATACAAATTTTCTTGAAATAAACACCTCTATAAAAACAGAGAATAATTTCCATACTTCATGGGCATACTTCACAATGCTAGATTAAGAAATATACCAAATTTCAACTTGTTAGGTCCATTCAGTCCAGACCCCCTGAGTGATACGGACGTCCGAATAACACAAAATTTAGTCTACGCAGCCAATCATATTTAGTAATGAAATTTGTATATTCTGTTACACCAAGATTATGTATTTTACTATGTTTAAGAAATCTGCTGTGAAAAAAGTAAATAAATTGAAATTATATTAACATTTTCCTATAAAAACGTAATTTAGTCGGTGGAGCGCGAATTCAATAGGTACTTTGTGCGTTTCTTCAAAACGTGAGTACCTAAAAACGCAAGAACCGGAATCGAAGTCACGGTAACCGAACACATTGCGAGAATGGCAATCGAAAATAGTCTGATCGTCTTTAATAAATAATCGGAAACGACTCACCAGCTAGCCCCGGGCAGCTGCGGCGACGCCAACGATATCCAAGAGCGGAGCGGCAGGTACGTGGAGCTCGGCGCACCGCTGCGCCGCATAATATCACTGCAACGCGCGAACTCTGCTCGCTCGAGACAAGTCTCGAACGGAATACTCACTAGTTATTTAAAAAAAAATGGCGAGAACAGCATCTTCACGATGCGCGGAACACGATGCACCAAACTGCATTTAATTTGCCGTAGAAACTGCGCGAGAAAACAACGCGAACGCAAAATCACACGCGAGAAAGCGCGTTCGGCCGAGCGCGAGGCCCGAGAACCGTACGCGGGCGAGTGAGACAGACAGAAAAACTGTCAACACTCGAGCGACAATACCGCGAGACACCTCGGCGGCGTCCCGCGATCTACTGACTAATCTACGCGATCGCCTTGATCGCATGATTATCATTATTGCCAAATTTCCTTGCCCGGGAATCGCCGAATAATCGTACGAGAGCGCATTTCTGCTGGTAACTCGTGACGTATCCGTGCAAGCTCTTCCCTTAACGCTTAGCGCGAGAGCGCGTAATTACGCAACTGAAAACGAAGGGCACGAGGGCTGCTCCGCCCTCTGCCCAAACACAAAAAACTACATGCTCTTCAACGCAGTACATTTTCCGCCTCTCTGGGCGCCGGATTTACACCGGAGTCTCGCTACACCGCGCGAACAGTCGTCGGTACGCTCTCCTCTGCTGGGATGCACGATTCGTTGAGCTCCCGTCCCCGCAACA
Source organism: Pimpla rufipes (assembly GCA_963932165.1). NCBI lineage: Eukaryota > Metazoa > Arthropoda > Insecta > Hymenoptera > Ichneumonidae > Pimpla > Pimpla rufipes. Next base: position 2,478,740 of record OZ010639.1, read on the forward strand.
GAGTCGAGCGACCGACCAGCAACTCCAATGAATCGCGAAACGACTAAATCGCTACGTAACGGGATTGACAAGACGAAGAGATCGTGGCGATACGAGGAGTGACAGTCACGGAACTTAACTAATACGAAAAAATACGAGACAATCAAAGTAGTTAAACAGTGGGGCTTCTGGATCACTTCGTGCGTGTCACACGTACACGCCGTAGCTGTCGGTTGCCTCGATGGCGGGGGGCGGGGGTTCAGACGTATGCACACATGTGCGCGCGCGAGTGGGCGGGTGAGGGGGGGGGGCGTTCGGTGAAGAAAATCGTGAGGGATATTGTGTTACACAAACAATCTTTCGTCTCTCTGGAAGATGTGATCCGAGGGGAATTGTATTTCGGTAGAATTTAAGTTTCATTGCGAGGAAAAATATAAATTATTCTTTTAAGGTTGATATACTCGGTGTTGCCTAACCCTCGTAAAGGGGCGCGGGTAACTCCGTTGAGCTGCCACAACCGAGCGCGTCTCCGGGTGATGGATAGGAGGGGCCAGAACTCGGGGACCTCTGCGGTCGCGTGGACTGGGGCGTCGCAAGGCGACCAGGACACAAGACGGGAGTTCTTCTGGGTCTGGCCTGCGGGTGCTATACGTGAAACCGGCGGGATAAAATCCGTCTTGGGGGAACTAAGGCCCTGCCGCGGACCACCTCTACAATCCCACGGTGTAAGCTATCGTGCCAACGGAATGCATGGCACTAGGGGAGTAGTGTCGCGTATGATGCCCTTTGGGTACCAGGCGCCCCCCAATGTCGTGTTTTACTCACAATATTGAGCCGATGGAGGAGGTGGAGGCCCTGGAAGGGGACACCGCACCCTCAAACGACGCAGACGGCATGACTGCGGAGCCCACCTGGGGCGAAGCGGTCTCGGCCCTTATGAACCAGGAGGGCATCCATTGCATGACCTCTGAGTTTTCTGAGAAGGAAGAAGGATCAGCGCAAGCCGGTCCTACGGACTCCTCAATTAGCAGGCCGAAGAAGGGACGCAGCGGGGCGGCGGGGAGGAGGGCACGCAAGGCCAAACTGGCGGCGCAGGGCTCGTCCTCGGAGCAGCCTGGCAGCGACACCACGGAAGCCTTGCTCAACTATCTGTGAACAAGGGCACGTCTGCGGTCCCTACGACTGCGGGACGGACCAAGGTTTCGCAGATTAACTTGCAGCACTGCAAAGCGGCCACGGCTCTTCTGAGCCGCGACCTTGCAAGGCTGCAAGTAGACATATCCCTGATACAAGAACCTTGGGTACATAGGGGACTAGTAAAAGGGATAAGTACAGATTCAGGATCACTGATCTATGCCAGCGTAGAACCGGGTCCGAGGGCCTGTCTCTTCGTCAACAAGAGACATGGTGCCCTCAAGTTGAACCGATTCTGCACCAGAGACCTTGCAGCAGCTACCATCAGAATTCGTACGGGCGGTGTAACGACTGAGCTAGTAATAGCCTCGGCATACCTCCCGTACGACACGGAGGACCCCCCTCCAACGAGGGAACTCAGAGAACTGGTGGACTACTGCAAAAACAAGGGGCTAAACCTGGTGGTGGGGTGCGATGCCAACTTTCACCACACCATATGGGGTAGCTCCAACACAAACGAGAGGGGTACTGGTCTTCTAGAGTATCTCTCCACAACGGATCTTGAGATTCTGAACAGAGGATCCAAGCCCACTTTTGTCACCTCACGTAGACAGGAGGTGATCGATTTGAAGATGGGCTCACCCAGGGTGGCCCAAGCGATAATAAACTGGCAGGTGAGTGAGTAGGACACTCTTTCTGACCACCGGCTGATAACCTTCGAACTGGCAGGGAGTGACAGCCAGATCCCGAGAGCTTTCAAGCAGGGCTAAGAAACAGGCTCGGGGTCAACTGTGGGTGGCCGCGGACGGAGGGCGCGATCGAGCGGGAGGCAGGTCTACTGCAGACTGCTCTGGTCGGGTCTTTCAAGGCTTCGTGCCCGCTAAGGAGAATGAAAACAAGTAAGAAGGTGGCCTGGTGGAGCGGTGAGCTGAACCAATTCCGCTCCCGTTCCCGAAGGCTGCTAAACAGAGCCTTAAGGACAAAAGCGGACAGCGACTGGGACGCCTACAGGAAGGCCCAGAAAGAGTACATGAAACTCCTAAAGAAGTCCAAAGAAGCGGCCTGCAGGAAATTCTGCGTGGAGATCGACGCCATACTTCTAGAGGCCAGGCTCCGTAAAGTGTTTGCATCAGGACCGCCTAACAAACTCGAGGGACTCACACTGCCTGATGGCAGGTCTACTGAGAACCACGAAGAAGTACTGGCGCACCTATTTGAGGTACACTTCCCGGGTTCGGAACTTACGGACCGGGGACAACCTCAAGGCGAGGCGCTCTCAATAAAAAAAAACCTGGTGATTGGGTAACGGCAGCCAAGGTTGTCACACCGACCAGGATTGATTGGGCGATCAAGACTTTTGACCGGTATAAAAGTCCAGGGGTGGGTGGGATATTCCCTACTCTCCTACAAGAGGGAGGGGAGTCGCTCATCAGGCGCCTGAACCGCATCTTTCGATCCTGCTTGGCACTGCGATATGTGCCAAAAGCTTGGCGTGAGGTCAGGATGGTCTTTATCCCAAAACCGGGTAAAAGCAGCTATGACCAGGCCAAGTCATTCAGACCGATCAGCCTGGCGTCTTTCCTCCTGAAAACGTTGGAGAGACTGGTTGATAGGTACATTAGAGAGGGAGCACTGGTCGAGAGACCGGTACAAACCTCACAGCACGCTTACCAGGCCGGCAAGTCTGTTGAGACCGCCCTCCACTCTATTGTTAAAGATATAGAGAGGACGCTCAGCAGAAAGGAGTCGGCCCTATACGTATTCCTAGACGTCGAAAGGGCGTTTGACAATGCCTCTTTCGACGCCATATGCGATGCGGCAAGGGAATTCAGAGTAGATGAATCTATCATCGAATGTATCCACCTAATGCTTCGTACGAGAACGGTTACCGCAGGGCTCAGAGCGTCAACCGCGAGGGCGCACGTTAAGCGGGGCTGTCCGCAGGGGCGGGGGGGGGGGGGGGGGGTTATCCCCTCTCCTGTGGACAATGGTCGTTGACGGGCTACTGGCGGCGCTTGATGGGCTCAGGGTAAACGTGATGGGATATGCTGATGATATTATGATAATGGTCAGAGGCTCCCACTCCGCAGAGATGACGTGGAGAATGCAGCGCGCACTCCACCTCATGCAAGAATGGTGCAACTCCAAGTCGCTGAGGGTTAACCCGAGCAAGACGGAGATGATGCTATTCACACGAAGGAGAGGTTTTCAACCAAAACCCCCTTACATATTTGGAACTGAGCTGCGATACTCCTCGGAGGTACGCTACCTAGGCGTCACCCTGGATAGCAAGCTCAGCTAGAAAAGCCACATTGCCAAACAGGCTACGAAAGCCACTGCCACTTTCTGGGCCTGCAAGCGTAAGTTTGGACAATCATGGGGCTTGAAACCGGAAATGGTCAAGTGGATCTACACGGCCATCCTGGTTCACCAAATCACGTATGCTTCTTTGGTCTGGTGGCCCGCTTTGCAGAAAGCCACCAACAGGAAGACATTGGACAAAATATATAGATTAGTGGGCCTAGGAATTACGGGGGCGATGAGAACGACCCCGACCTTGGCCATGGGGGCCCTTCTGGACATGACGCCCCCTCACATCATAGTCGAGGCTAACGCCAAAAACGCTGCGTTACGCCTACACTTCAGTGGTAAGTGGAAGAGGGCAGAGGCGGGCCACGCATCACTACTGCAGCGTGATGGGGATCCTAGCGCAAGGAGGAGATTGCTGTGACCGCTTCTACCAATTCGACCACAATTACCAAGTCCTCTATCCCAGTAGGCAGGAATGGATGGGGGAACAGGACAAACTCCTGTCTCCTGGTGGGCTCGTCTGGTGGACAGATGGATCCAAAACAGGGACAGGGGCAGGAGCGGGAATCTGGAGCAGTGGACCCAAGACAAGGATATCCTTGGCACTGGGAAACACTGCCTCGGTGCTCCGAGCAGAGGTGTACGCCATCTGGACCTGTGTCAGGCTTATCCTGGACAAAGGATACAGTGACAAGCACATATATATATGTAGTGATAGTCGGGCGGCTATCGGGGCACTTCACCATGTGGTGAAGAAGTCAGGATTGGTGCTTGTCTGCAATGCGCTGTTGTCGCAGGTTGCCTGCCGCAACATAGTAAAAGTTCTATGGGTGCCTGGACACGCGGACATCCAGGGAAACGACGAGGCGAATATTCTTGCCAGAGCCGGAGTTACGATTACTGATCCGGCAAGGATTTGCCATATCCCAATTGCCATCGATCATATTAAGACCCTGTCGAAACAGGGTGGAGGGACGTTTCGCGGACCTCTGGCTACGGACAGAAGGCATGGGACACTCGAGGGCCTTGTTTAAAGGTTCCTCGGGTAAGCTAGGCTCTGTGTTAATTGGCCTAGACAGATATTAGCTCAAGGCTGTAGTAGGCCTTGTCACTGGACACTGGCACACAGGAAAGCATCTAAGACGACTGGGGCTAAGTGAAGAACCAATCTGTCCGAGATGTAAGGAGTAGGAAGAAACATCCCTCCACGTGATTACGAGATGCAGGGCACTGGAGGACATTCGCAAGAATGTACTTGGGGCGCCCGTACTCGAATCTCTGGACTTAGAGGAGGTTGGAGTGCGCGCCCTCCTGCACTTTGCAAAGGAGGCCCGCCTAACCGACTATCTTACATAATCGGATACCCTCCCGTGAATGGGCACGAGCACAATGGTCCGTATAGGACTGAGCGCTCGGAAATTTTACAAAACATAATGTTACGTCCCGTGCTTATTCGGGACTACACGTTTTTAACTGAAAAATCAATTACGGTAATATATCCTTTTTATATGGAATTGCTGAATCCCCATTCATTAAGGGAATTAGGCCCCAGGGTAAATAAAGTAATCACGGGTAGACATGTGACTATTTATTTCCACGCTGTGTCCCGTGGCAGGGCACGCAGCCGACTGACTCTTTCTCTCGCAGTCAGACAACGCTGACTTGTATTGGCGCTCACTCACACCTGAGGTCGCCACATTCCGGGATACCACAGTCTCCCCTTTTTATTTTACAACTTACTTCTAATCGCATACATTTTGATTAACTCTAGTTCTTCCACTAACCTATGTTTTCGCTTTCGTCGAACTTCAAGCCTTTGATTCGCCTCGATCGCCGCAACTCCAGCCGTCGCACCTTCTCGCTCGAATTTTCTCTCTCCACGCCACTCGAAACCCCGTCTACAGTTCGCGAACATTCGACGAGTTGGTTTACATGTCGCTTCCACAACCGATCGCCGCTTACTTGAACCTCGTACATTACTCCTGGGGTCAACTCTTTTGTTATGACCCCGGTGGTCCACCCTTCCTTCCCCCCTTCGTATTTTCGGGCCATAACTGTATCTCCAACCGAAAACTGAATAACTCGCGTTCCTCCCTTATTTATGATCATGCGTGCTTGATGTTCTAACATCCGTTCCTCTACCGGTGGAGGTCGTAAAAGCGACATTCGAGTCCTCAGTTCGCGTCCCAATAATAAACTTGCCGGCGTTTTGCTCGTAGCCGCGTGTGGGGTGCTTCGATAATCGAAAAGGAACTTTCGTATCGCTGCTTGTAGTCCCCAACCGTCTTTCATTAAACAATTTGTTTTTCTTTTTATCGTATCGACCAAGTTCTCGGCTGCTCCGTTAGTGGCTGGAAAATACGAAGGTGTGGTGCTATGTCTTATTCCCGATCGCGATAACAATTCTTGGAATTTTCGTCCCACAAATGTCGAGTAATTATCCGTTACGAGATGCACCGGGAACCCATAACGACTAAAAACGTCCTCGAACGTGGCTACCGTAACATCTTCCCCCATGCTCGGCATTACGTACGCCTCCGGCCATTTTGAATGGCTATCGATTATGACTAAAATTGTTTTTCCCCCCAGCGGCCCCAGAAAATCTGCGTGAATCCGATGCCAGACCGTGGTCGGCCAACGCCAAGGCGATAACGGTATTTTCGGTGGATTTTTCCGCGTTTCTAGACAATTTTTACATGCCTTTGTCACTGCTTCAATTTCGCTATCAATCTGGGGCCACCACACGAACGACCGTGCCCATTCCTTCATCCTTGTGACTCCGAAATGACTGGCGTGTAGTTCGTGTAAGATCAATCCTTTGAGACTCTCCGGGATTACAACGCGGTATCCCCACATAAGGCAACCTCTGTCCACCGTTAACGCGTCTCTCTTTTGCCAAAAACTCCGCATCCGTTCCTCTTTCGGCTCGCTCTCGCCCCAGCCATCTACGCAGTAACGAATTATCTTACCGAGAAGTTCAACCTCCTGGGAGGCTTTACGCACCGCGTGCCAATCCAGTGTCGCAAAATCGAGTTCTTTTATGTTGTTCAGATATGTGTAATCAATGTCGCTTAGAATCGCAAACTCTCTCCCGTCGTCTGTCTCTACTGCGCTCGGCAATCTGCTGAGCCAGTCTGCATAGTTTACGTTTCCTTTTATGTGTTTCACTTTATATCTGAACGACATAAAAAAAATCGCCCATCTTTGCAGCCTCGCCGCTGCGATCTCTGGGATCGGTTTTTCCGGGTGAAATATTCTTGTTAATGCCGCGTTGTCCGTCTGCAGCAAGAATTTGTTACCCCAAAGGTATTCGAAAAATTTTCGCACCCCAAAAATTATTCCCAAGCCTTCCTTTTCCATGTGCATATAATTTTTTTCTGCTGCTGCTAGTATCCGGCTCGCGTAACAGATCGGCCGATCTCCCCCTTCTTCTCTGTGTGCTAACACAGAGCCAATCCCATACGGAGACGCGTCGCAAGTTAGCACAATTAATTTTCTGGGATCAAAGTGAACCAATATTTTCTCCGATGTGAGTTCGTTCTTAATATCCTCAAAGCTTTTCGTGCACTCATCCGTCCATTCGAATTTTTTTTTTCCAAACACGCGAACAGCGGTCTTATCTTTTGTGCCATATTCTGAACAAACCGACTATAATAGTTTATAGATCCCAGAAAACTGCGTAATTGCGACTCGTCCCTGGGTATTGGCGCTAATTTCACATCTTCGATTTTTTTTTGTAACGGGTAAATTCCTTTCGCTGTTATGCGATATCCTACGTAAGTTACCTCGTTCTGGAAAAACTCGCACTTACCGAAGTTAATTCGCAACCCACCGTCCTCCAGCCGTGTCAACATCTCGCGAAGCCGTTTTATATGCAACTCAAAACTTGGAGCAGATACCAGTATATCGTCAAGAAACACGATTACTCCCGCGATTCCCAACAACAACGTACCCATCACTCGCTGGAACGAGCCCGGCCCAGTGGACACGCCGTAGGGAAGACGATGGTACTTGAAAAGACCCAAGTGTGTACTAATGACTACGAGCTCTTTACTCTTCTCTGACAACGGCAATTGTTGATACGCTTCCGAAAGATCCATTTTGCTAAATATTTTCGCGCCTCTAATTGTATCGAGTATTTCTTCCAGCAGCGACAACGGAAAACGATCGATTTCCAGGAATTTATTTATCGTGACCTTGTAGTCTCCGCATAGACGTATCGCTCCCGCCGGTTTGATTACCGGCACGACCGGCGTGCCCCACTCACTACATTCGACGGTTGAAATTATTCCGCAATTCTGCAATCGTTTTATTTCGGTCTCAACTCCTGCGCGCCTAGCTATCGGAATCCGCCGCGGCTGAATGAACTTCGGTGTTGCACCCGCCTTTAATCTTAATGTCAACTCTCCTTTCGTAAATAATCCTAGTCCCGGCGCAAATACCGCGGAAAAATCTCGTTTCAATAGCTTCAATGCAGCCATTTTATCGTGATTTACAGTCTCCTCCGCTCGTTTTTCAGTGACATGATTAAAATCCAAGGGCCACATTTTTAAATCGGCTAACCAGTTTCGTCCGACAATCGGCGGTCGGCCGTTTCTTACGACGTATAAGATCTGTCTCGCCGATATTCCCTTTCGTTTAATCTGTACATCTAAATACCCGATCGTCGCTATCGGTTTCTTATCATACCCCCGGAGTTCACGTCTCGGTGTCTGCAACGTTACGCGCGAAAATATTTTGTAGTATAATTTCATCGAAATCGCTGATACCGGCGCGCCGGAATCCACTTGCATCTCTAATGCTGCCCCGTTTACTTTAATAGTCTCTATTTGCGGTTCGACGCCGCGTTCCATCTCGCTCTTCGCTGTTTCGTCGTTTATCATGAACATATATATTCCCGTCGCGTCTTCTGTTTCCGGACAGAGATCACTCACGAAACGCTGCTCGTCGCTTGGTTCGGGACTCGCGTTCATATCCTCGCCCAGGAAATTCTGATTTGCTATCGGCCTTCGGTTTGCAAACTTCTCACAAGTCTTATAAATATGGCCTTGATGCCCACACTCACTACAATATTTGTATCTTAACCGACATTCGTGCCTTCGATGGCCTTTTGCCCCGCAACAGTAACACTCACTATCGGTTTGCGCTCCCACTGTTGATGTTGACGCCGTTGAACTCGCGGCTCGCTGTTGTTGCTGGACTCCGCTGGCGGTTGCCATACCTCGTCCCTGGCCGAATCCGCGTGCCCCCGGTCGCTGCCACTACGAGTGGTTGAGTCTCGGCGGTAGTCGGCTGCCTCGTCTCTCGTTCCGTTGCCATACAGCATTAACGCTCTAATTCTCGCTGGTCTCTTGTATTGGAGTCGAAGTCTTCGATGTCAACAATGACTCAGCTCTCGCGTCTGCGGTCTCGACTGTTTTTGCCAGCTCGACCGCAGCGTCCCACTCCAACTCCGCTGATTTCAATAATTCGTAACGTACCGTTCTCAGATTCGTTCCCGAAATTAATTGGTCCTTCAATTGATTTTTCATTTCCGCCGCTGAGAATTTGCATTTCGGAGCTAATACTCGCAACGCCTTGACGAATTCGTCGATGGATTCCCCCTCCTTCTGCTTCCGTTCCCGAAACGCGAATTTTGCAAAGTGCACGTTTTCCTTTGGTTCATACAACTCCGACAATTTCGATATCAGCGTCTCGTAACTGAGCTGCAACGGATTCGCCGGCTCCACCGTCGACTTGAGTTCCTCGTACACCTCAGCCGTTAATCGCGTGATCAATAATAATGGCTTCTTCGCCTCCTCGACGTAATTTAAAAGGACAAACGCCTGTAACTGATCTTCGAAAGCTTTCCACTTTGCGCCTTTTTTAAACGGCTCGATTATATTTGCGTTATACTGCGACATCCTCGCTGCAGGCGTAACGTTCTCGTGGGTTCGTTGCTTCCGTACCACTTCCGCAAAAATTTTCCGCAGCAAATCCAATTTTACACCCTGTGGTACGTCCACTTCGTATCGTGCACAAATCGCTATAAGATTATCTTTCGAATGCATCTGGATCCAAGCCGTCTGCCCTGATTTGAAATTTCTGTCTACTTCTTCCCAATCCACTGCGATAACTGATTTTTTATTTATTTCACTGACATTTGGTTCCTCATCGCCCATTTCTCAGTTTATTTAACATATTCGTCGCCACTGCTGAATCCCCATTTATTAAGGGAATTATTCCATAGGGTAAATAAAGTAATCACGGGTAGACATGTGACTATTTATGTCCACGCTGTGTCCCGTGGCAGGGCACGCAGCCGACTGACTCTTTCTCTCGCAGTCAGACAACGCTGACTTGTATTGGCGCTCACTCACACCTGAGGTCGCCACATTCCGGGATACCACAGGAATAAATAAGGCAAAGAGGAGAGAGTGTGAGTAGCGGCCGTAGGTGGACACACATACACGCGTCACCCATATATATGAGGTGCGTCGTGTGGCACCGGAGATCGCAAGTATAAAGAGTCGGGCGTGCATCGGTGAATCTTATCATATCGAATGGGTCAGGTATTGTCCCGACCGAGTAACCGAAAGACAGTGCGTTCGAATGACTCTTCGCGGGGATTCGCGATGCGTCTACCGGGTGACCAAAAATGTGTGAATCATACCATTTTCGTAATCTCCATTCATTTTCGTACTCCACTGACCTAAACAGACTATATTTGTGGTGCCTTTCCTTATGTTGCCGTGATTTGTGAATTAATGGTGAATTAGTGGGGAAACAGATGTAAATAAAATAATAAATTAATTGAGTTTGTTTATGAATTAAAAATCTACGGATCAAGTCGAGACAGTTGGGTAGAGAAAAACATTAGAAAAACAAATAAACAAACGGAAGATAACGAAAAATATGAATATTGAATGAATATTAAATCATAATTATCCAAATGTTACACACCCGGTAAATGATAATATCGATTTTTGAAACCGAAGAAAGAAATAACGAAGTGCGACTTATCGTCGGTGGTGTGAAACAACACACCATCGAGTGCAGAAAAATTCCAATCCACGACGCAGACACACCACCCAAGAAGTATGGACGACAAAAGAAATTGAAGCACCTAGCAACATCCCCTCCAATCGAAGGAGGAGAAATAAAGTCACGCAATATCACAACCATCAAATCAGAAAGAAGGAAGGAGGGATGAAAGCAAGAATACCACATGTATTCTTACACATGGGAGGGATCATCGGCGACCTGCACGATTTGTTATGATAATGGACAAAATATTGTAATTTATTATCAATGCAAGGCGATATTTAAGATAGACTATTAATATTTAGGGGATCAATACGTTTATTAACATTTTTGGAAAAAATTATTGAAAAGGAAAATATTGATTAATTAGGTAATTATTTATAATTAAGGGTTTAATCAGTAAGGAATATCGGTAAATCATTCATATGAAGCGAAAGGAATTTTTGTATAGTTAATTATGGGAATAATTATGTTGGGAATGATGCGTAAGGGGACGGTAGGGCAGGTAACACACGGCTCGACCGCTACTTTCACCAAAAGACAATTGCGGGGAAATATTGAGCAGGTTATTTAATGAACCGCAAACGGTGGCGGAGCTCATTAATATTCCGGACCCGAATCAGATCATTTTTGTCATCGATATATCCGTCAGATCGACTTAGGAAAAATCGTGAATTTGTGAATTTGAGATCGTTAAAACTTTTCAACATAAAAAATTGTAAATCATCGGTATTTTAAATAATAGTTCGGACTTTATATCGAAAATTCCATTTGTCTTCGATGTTGTGACTGAAACTACGTATTTGTGTAATAGTGAACTTTGACTCTTTTAATCCATATTTGAAATTGTGAACTTCGACTTTTCTAAAACGCCGTATTTTTGGAACTGTGAACTTTGCCTTCTTCAAAACCAAATCGCGAGTGGTGAATCAACCTGTTAAAATCGAATATTATGTACTAAATTATAAATTATATTTTAATTTCCGATTTTCAAGAATTTCATTGTGAAATTGTGAAACAACCAATAATCAAAATTTTCAATTGTGGACTCAAACTTTTTTGTGAAATATTATTGTGACATTGCCCTGATAAACTGAACGGGCAAAATAAAATCAATTTTACCAGTGAATTACGACCAGTGTTTAAATCCGAAAGAAGCATATCATCGCCCTTCCTTGTCATCGGAAAATTCTATTCATCTGATATTCGAGTGGAGAGCCGCAGGGTTATCGCCAGCGTTGGATCATTGGGATCGTTCTGATTCTCACCTTCTCATTCATCTTGTTCTTCATCAATCACACGGTTCCATCACATATTCGCCCATTTTCGCCACACGGATAAGTTTTTGGTTTCATTCATTTTAATCTTTATTTATGTGATTTTATGTAAAGTCAGAATTACTTTTTCAAATTCCTTCCCGAGCTTTTGCCCGAAAGGGTAGGCTCTACACGGAACACCTCCGCATTTTGCTGAGTCACATTGATACCGCAGAGCAATGAGGGGAGATTTTCTTCCCTTTGCCTTTTATCATTTGTGTCTCAAAAATAGCAATTCGTAACGTAACAATAACATAACATTACATAAGGTTGATATAGATTAATCAGTCCGTCGTCTATCTGGAAGTTATGATCCGAGGGGACTTGTATTTTCGTCGAATATAAGTTTCACCGACACAGTTCAAATAAATATAATTTTTTTCTAAGATTGATAATTTGGGTAATATCCGTATGAGATGGAGCAAATGTCGGTATAAAACTGACGCGCAGAGAGCACACTGAATCATTCAGCTACAAGGATCGATCCGTTTGTGCGAATTATTCGATAATTAATATACGAAGATCTGCGATCCTTACACTGTCAAAAAAATTTGCATGAAAATTAATGAACCGGTACAGGAAGATTTTATGCATAAACTGTTTCGTAAATTTCAAGCACTTCTATGTTTGATTTTTTAGCAGCGGTTTTTGAATGTTAAGTCGGCAATAGTAGTATTATAGTAAGTGTGTGCTTTAAATTTCCTACAGAATTTCTGAAATTTCAATGCATGTATATGAAATTTCATGAGTGTCATGAAAGTGTTAATGCAGAAATAATTTCGGAAATTCCAAACACATTTGTGTTGCAAGTTTCAAGTAATGGTTTATGAAAAAAAAGTCGGCGACGGAATGATTACAGTAACTGTGTGATTGAAGTTTAAAGAACGGTTTATGCATAAAAACTTCCTATACCGGTTTATTAAATGTTATGTATATTATTCAAGTGTTTATGCGTAAACAGTATTGTACATTTCATACACATGTGTACTGTAACTTTCATGTAAACGTATAAGCGGTTTCGTAAATTTCAAGCACATCTATGTTTTAATTTTCTCCCAACGGCTTATGAATGTCAAGTCGGCAATAGTAGCATTATAGTAACTGTGTGCTTGAAATTTCATGTGTCATGAAAGTGTTAATGCAGAAATAATTTCGGAAATTCCAAACACATTTGTGTTGTACCTTTCAAGTAATGGTTTATGAAAAAAAAAGTCGGCAACAGAAAGATTACAGTAACTGTGTGATTGAAATTTAACGAACGGTTTATGCATAAAAACTTCCGGTTCATTACATTTTATGTATGTTATGAATGTGTAAATTTAAACATAGTTCTGTGAATTTCATGCAAATCCGTGTTGTAACTTTCAAGTAACGGTATTAAATTTTACCTATGCTATGTGACTTATGATTCATAGGATTGGAAGTTTTGATGCATAATCCGTTTCTTAAAGTTGAAGCACACTGGTGCATCAATTTCCACGTTACTGGTAATAAAAACAATGCCAGCCCCCGCAGCTGTGTAGTACCTGTGTGCTTGAAATTTCCTAAATAGTATTAGAAATTTCAATGAATGTGCATGAAATTTCATGTTCGTTGTAGTAATTTGTATTCATAAACCGTTTCGTAAATATCAAACACATCCATGTTGTAATTTTTAAATAACGTCTAATGATATTAATGTTAGCAAGAGTAGTATTGCAGTAACTATGTTCTTGACATTTTCTAAATACTGTTTAAAATTTCACATAGACTATGAAAGTTTTATTTATAGACTGTACCTTACATGTCAAACAAATGCTAGTTGTTCTTTCAATTAATGGTTTATTGAAAATTCGTAACTGTTGGTAATATTACCTTTATTTTGTACATTCATTTTAGTATAACGGTATCAAATCTCTTAAGACTAATGTACTAAAATATTAATGAAATAGGACACGACATTTCTATGCATAAACCGTTTTTTTTAATTTGAAGCGAAATCTTTGCGGACCAAAGTCTTTGAATTTTCAAGGAATGTGCATGAAATTTCACGTTTGATACGGAAGTTTTTATCCATAAACCCTTTATTAAATTTCAACGTACTTCTAATAATTTAATAAATGGTTTATGAATAAAAACTTCCGTATCAAACGTTAAATTTCATGCACGTTCATTGAAATTTCAAAGACTATTTACAAAATATCAAATACACCGTTACCGCACAGCTACTGGTGCTGCAATATCTTATATTACACGTAACGTGAAAATTATCAAATCTGTGCGCTTCAAATTAAAAAAACGGTTTTTGCATAGAAATTTCGTGTCCTAGTTAACTGTTATATATTTACGAAATGCACTGCATACATAAATATACATATTATGCATCGAAATCGGCCGAACAGATGCACTTATAATGCCGTGTCTGCAACCTCGGCCTCGTATTCTTCGATAGCCTGAGCAAGTTTCAACACTTTCGGGTCATAACTTGTAGATTTTCGCTTCTGGCCCGATCGTTTTTGTCCACTCGTTGGATTAATCTGCAGCAGTACCCTAGAATGTAAGAAGATAAAAGTGATTTAGCCTAACTTACACCTGATTTCCCTGTTTTTCGTGTATAAGAATATAACTTCAGTTATTAATTGCTCGATAACCACCTAGACAATTGACATGAATTTTGGCGTGGAGATGTGATTTTTATTGACGAATATCCTCCAAAAATTGGAGCGTTTTCTTATCATTTTTAGTTGATTACCCACCCTCCTTAAACTTCATTTCAGAGTCCTTCCTGATATGGAATACATTTTGTACCAAATAACCGCAATTACGAAAAACGTAGAAAATAATATATTACGATACGAGTGCGATGAAACTTTTTCGAGACGTGTGAGTTTGCAGCACGAGCCGAAGGTGAGTGTTGCAATTGTACGAGTTGAGAAAAAGTTCCTCGCACGAGTTTCGTATACACTTTTGTCACGCGTGCGAAAAGTAGGCACTACTCGCACTGAGCGTCATAATTAGTATATTACGACACGAGAAAGGAAAGTACATTACTATACGACGGCGGAAAAACTCAGTGTGGTAAATACGTTTTCTCGGGTCGTGTGAGACTCGTCTTATGCTCTAGGTGTAAACTGACGAGCTGGGAAAACTTCTTCCGCCGAGTATCGTAAACTATTTTTTGCAACTCATGCATGAGAACTGCTATTTCTCGTGCCTGCCGCGCGTGGCGTCAGTGGCGCTTTACGGCCATCGATGCTATTTTACTTCTCGTACGCACTTCTCGCACGCGAGCGACATTTACTCGATAACAATTCTCATGTATTTGTTACAAAAAATATGATGCGATACAGAGCGAGACAGCGACCATCATAAGACGGTTGTGAAGTTGATCGCACTCGTCCCACTCGTACCACAGATAGCACTCGCCTTCGGCTCGTGCTGCTGTGATACTCGTGGGGCTCGTGTGATCAACTTCCCAACCTGCGTATAATGGTCGCTTTCTCGCCCTTGTATCGCAAAGTACTATTACTTCACAAGGTGCGGAGAAGGAGTTTTAAAACACAAATAATACAACAAACCTCTGCAGAAACTCCAATGTCTTTGAGACTTCGGAAGGGTATTGGTACCCGAAAACGAAGTAGGCAGCGATGAGGATAAGAAATCCATCGAGACACCCTTCGGCGCTGACGAAAGCTGCTTTTTCCATAAGAATCTTACAGTGCGCCTCATCGTCGTACAAGGATTGTCCTGCGAAGAATGTTTGTAGCGTAGGTTAAATTAAGAAAACTATAAACTATAATAAAGGCATTTTTGTAAATTTTGGCGTAAGTGGCGCTTTAGGGCCATCGGTGCTATTTTACTTCTCGCACGCACTTCTCGCACTCGCGCGACATTACACTCGGTAGCGTATAATGATCGTTTTCTCGCCCTTGTATCGCAAAGTACTATTATGGAATGACAATAAGAAATAATTAAAAGAATACCTTTTATTATCAGAGTAGGATACGGTCCACTTTGTTCTTTCACGTCGTCGTCGGAGATGTCATTGTAACAGAGGAACACAAAAATACATGACATGAATAGCGGGATAACAAGTACAGAGAATGTTGGATTTTCTGAACGACACACTCGTACCTGGCATACGCTGAACATAAACTTCTGATCTTCCTTAAAATGGTTGACAAGAAGTGGGAAAAGTACAGCTGTTTCTGGAACTGCGTTCCTTTCGGTACTTGTGGCCTTCTTTGCGTCGGCGATCAATTTCAACCCGTTGTTGGCCATTTGGAGAGCTGGTGAAGGTTCCTTTTCCGAGGCCTTTGCTTTATTAACCTGGCGCTTGTAGGTTACTTTGAAGTAACCCACGATCGTCTTCGCTCGTTGCTGAAGGGCGCCACTCCATACTTCCTTTAATTCTTTGGACACCAACCGACTTGCATGTGCAACGAGGAAATTACCATGAAGAAGATAAGGCCAGTTCGCCAACAAGAGTTCCAAATTTCGATGTTTTGCAGTGATTGCGAGCCTTTGGGAGGAATAAGTTTCATCCATCAAAGTGAGGCACTTGGCTTCATCATCTTTCTCTTGAGTCTCGTGAAGTTTAAGAAACTGCGACCTTTTCTTCTCCTGGCTTTCTTTGATCTCATTTTCTGGTAGAAGCGGCAGATAGTCTGTGCACCCGTACTCGTCACATTTTCGTGAGATCGGACATTCAGCACCTTCGTTAGTCTCGTCGTCGCTTCCTGCGTCTAGCATCGCGCTGCGCCGTTTCGGGGTGAGGTCCTTCTTATACATAATAGCATTATATATCGAACACTTCAACGTCTCGTAACCAGTACCGATAACGTTTCCTTTGATCGTTTCTTGGAACGATCTCGGATACTTTTCTACTATCCGCTTGGCGATGTTGTTAACCGTTTTTTGGCGTGTATCCTTAATGTCGTGCAGCATGTAATCGACTATGACGGCGATCATCGCTCGCTTGTCCGAAGGAATCGGGGGCTTCGACTCGTGGCACGCTTTCATCAAACTGATGGGGAATTTATCCCAGATACACAAGTGATCAACAGCTTCGCCAGCACTCACGGACTTGGAGCTGTGAGCTGTACCTTTGAAGAAAAGAAAAAGGAAGTGGCATTTTGAAAGTTTCAAATACATGTATATTCGCTACAAAATATATTATTCGATAAAACAATGTAACATACAACGAAATTCTGTTGATCTCTCTCCCCCCCCCCCCCCCCCTCTCTCACTCTTTCTCTCTCTCTCATTTTTTATTTAAGTTTTTGTCGATAATTTCACGTTTAAACTGAATTCTTGTGTACTATTTATCGGCGACATGTACATGTTATTGTTCTTTTATTCTATCACTCGTTTACATCTACACTTTATATAGATCGTGTTTTTCTGTTACTTTTCTTGTACATGAACTTTTTGCGGGAGGACTCTAAAGTTTATAATTCTTTGTTATTACACCATGCGAACACGAGAGTTTTAGATGGAAGCAAGCAAAAGAATAACATAATGGAGTGCATTTTCAGATCGCATTATTTTACATAAGTGGCATAACTAATTTCAAGTAGATCTATTAAATTAAATTATTACAAACCGTTGTTCAGTTCACCGGATAGCCTGTCAACACGGACTTCATGATCCACAAACCCTTCCTTCGTCCAAAATGCGTCGTCTGTTAATATCATTAAGGTTGTGGTACCTGCACCTGCTGCTAGTTCTACCAGAACTTCATCGTCGTCGACTTCAGTTCCATCAACGTCCAGAACGACCTACATTTAAAACGTGAAACAATATGAGTGACGAAACGTAGAAACGATTTTAGAAACGATGTCAGTTCTACATAACCTGACTCACAACGGCAATTGCACACAGACGCAATTCAACATAACCGCCACTGACAAAATACTCAATTCAACATAACCGCCACTGACAAAATACTCAATTCCAAACAACCACACTCTACACATGCCTAAATTCAATATGACCGCATCTCAACGTGCACCTCCACCTGGAAACAAATTCTGAACAGCAAAACTGTCGCGAGCCACAATTATAACAGTACCCACCACCGCAAGGATCTGTACGCGCTGTATTCATTTCACTGTCGATTCAACATTTGCCGGATCTTACACCTTCATGCTCATAAAATAATCAACGTGAGTTCTTAAGGTAGTCCTTGCGACCAATATTCATTTCGCATAGATTCGTGGAATTTGGGATCGAATTGAAAACACTTCTCGGTGGTATAAAAATCGGAAAAAATGCATGCACATTAAAGGTACTGAAAAGATTAATTTTGCATAATAATAATTCGAAAATGTTATTAACAAATTGATGAAAAAAACAATTATTTCACAAATATTTCGATGACCCAAGATTTTTTTTTCATGAAAATGATTCCTTCGTTTTTCCGAATACATATGAATTTTTTCAGATTTTAGAATTCACATGGAATTTTCACATATTTTCCCTATAAAAAACGCACAAAATTCAATGTGAACTCTAAAATCAGAAAAAATTCATAGGTATTCGGAAAAACGACGAAGTCATTTTCATGAAAAAAAAATCTTGGGTCATCGAAATATTTGTTAAACAATTGTTTGTTTCATCAATTTGTTAATAACATTTTCGAATTATTATTATGCAAAATTAATCTTTTCAGTACCTTTAATGTGCATGCATTTTTTCAGATTTTTATACCATCGAAAAGTGTATGCAATTCTCTCCCAAATTCCTCGAATTTATGCGAAATGAATATTGGTCGCAAGGACTACCTTAAGACATTACGATCTATCGGTGCACGTCCACTTCTGAGTTTCTAACGGCGTAGAATTGGGCGAGTTCTCTTATCACATAACTAAGAAAGAGACTTCCGTAAAGCGAAACTGTTTCTTCAATACCACCCTTGCTCTGTAAAAGAAAGCAATATCATGCATGCGCAAAATGTAGTGTTAGTGACCTTAAAATCTTCACCTGTCAAGTTTAATTTTGATTTTGCTTTGTCAATTAGCTGGTCCAAGTTGGTCGCCATTACCAGTTTTTTTATTTGCCCGATCATGGGGCACGGTTTTAAAGACTGGCATTGTTAAGTCCTCTGTAAATATTTCAATTGATTAAAAATCATTGGTACACATTTTATACATTCTATGAAAAATACAGCTAATATATGTATGAGTCCAACCATGTAATTGAAGGCTACATAATATTCGTGGAGTGAAGTAACTTATGTTTACAGTAAGATTGACTCGTACGAAAACTATTTTAATACCATCGAATTAAAAACAAATTCCGATGCAGTAGTTCTTATTGATCACGATGGGTGAAAATCGATCATTTTCTATACCAATGTAGTTCATACGAATTCAATGTTGCTTATACTTTTGAAATGTTTGATATATTGTTTAAAATACCAAACAATACTGGAAAACAGTTGGATACATTGAAAAACGAAATAACCTTGTAGTTTCTTCCATGGCTGGACACGACACATTTTTACTGTGAATAGTAACTGTGAATAGTACCTGTGAATAGTGTGTATAATAGTAACTGTGAATAGTAGGGTGTGTAAAAAAAAACATAATTTTTTTTTTGCGGCAAACGTATGTATTTCGACCTTAATATACACCTCCTATGCGGAAAACGCGCCAACATTTTTTTTATATTTTTTTTATTTGAAATTTCATATAAAAAAGACCTCGTTTGAGACACCTCTAAATATTATTTGCCAACGAATTCCTTTTACACAGATGTTTGTTAGGTCAACCACTCGAGTTGAAGCCATGAAGACTAAAGAAAAGTTCGATATTTAAAAATAATAAGGAGAAAAGGAAGAAAAAAAATGATTATTTTTCTTCTAAGTAAGGAGAGGTGATTAAAATCATTATATGCAATAACATATACTCTAACTGCAACTGGAATATACGAAATATAAAAATGTATACGTTTTTGAAGTTAACTTTTTGAAAAACTTTTTGTTTTTGGCATTTTCTGTGAATTTTTTACTGTACTGTACTCTTTGCGCTTGCGGTCGAGGTGTGTTTTCGTAGAGGTCACCTTGTCGTACAAATATGTGAGCTCCCACTGCCAGCTGCCGTTAGTTAGAATTTGACCGAGCAACTGGAGTGACGCTGCCCGTGAGCAGCGTCAAAGCTTTTTCATTCCCGACAAACAAAAGTGAACAGTGAGAAACAGAAAATCAAGTGCGAACGGGATGGCGACGAATATAACAGAAGTTCAGTCGATCTACTTGATTGGCCCAGTGAAAGCTGAAATTGACGCATTGGATCTGCCTACAAATCGTGACGTATTAAAGCTGTTTTTTTATAAACACTGTTTATAAAAAAATAGCTTATTAAAGCTGTTTTTTTATAAACACTGTTTATAAAAAAATAGCTTTAATAGCTGTTTTTTTATAAACACGTATTAGCTGTTTTTTTATAAACACTGTTTATAAAAAAACAGCTTTAATACGTCACGATTATAAAAAAACAGCTTTAATACGTCACGATTATAAAAAAAACAGCTTTAATACGTCACGATTATAAACAGTGTTTATAAAAAAAACAGCTTTAATACGTCACGATTTGTAGGCAGAACAAATGCGTAAATTTCAGCTTTCACTGGGCCAATCAAGTAGATCGACTGAACTTCTGTTATATTCGTCGCCATCCCGTTCACACTTGATTTTCTGTTTCTCACTGTTCACTTTTGTTTGTCGGGAATGAAAAAGCTTTGACGCTGCTCACGGGCAGCGTCACTCCAGTTGCTCGGTCAAATTCTAACTAGCGGCAGCTGGCAGTGGGAGCTCACATATTTGTACGACAAGGTGACCTCTACGAAAACACACCTCGACCGCAAGCGCAAAGAGTACAGTACAGTAAAAAATTCACAGAAAATGCCAAAAACAAAAAGTTTTTCAAAAAGTTAACTTCAAAAACGTATATATTTTCATATTTCGTATATTCCAGTTGCAGTTAGAGTATATGTTATAGCATATAATGATTTTAATCACCTCTCCTTACTTAGAAGAAAAATAATCATTTTTTTCTTCCTTTTCTCCTTATTATTTTTAAATATCGAACTTTTCTTTAGTCTTCATAGCTTCAACTCGAGTGGGTGACCTAACAAACGACTGTGTAAAAGGAATTCGTTGGCAAATAATATTTAGAGGTGCCTCAAACGAGGTCTTTTTTTATATGAAATTTCAAATAAAAAAAATATAAAAAAAATGTTGGCACGTTTTCCGCATAGGAGGTGTATATTAAGGTCGAAATACATACCTTTGCCGCAAAAAAAAATTGTTTTTTTTTTACACACCCTAGTGAATAGTAGTAAGTTGTATTTTACAACGTTATATCTACTAGAGCTTCTTAGATTCGAAATAATCAGTAGTCGTTATTGCTAAGCGTAACTTTATTTTTTCGTTGTCAAGTATATCTATACATACGTATAGCCCAAATTGTGCGGCTTTCTATAATTATATACGAACATATGTATACAAAGCTTCCTTGTCACGATCGATTGAAAATAATAGCGTTTTCCCTATTATTTTCACTCACGCATACACACAACAGTTTTGTATTATTTATAGAGTTACTTATATGTTATATTTGTAGAATTACAAGCTGTGTCGAGTGAGAGCATGATTGGGCTTAACACATAACATGCGGCCAATTTTGTAAATATGAAGCGCCTCCCTGCTTGACAACGAATCATTTAAAGGGAGACATTCGTATCTTACGCAAGATCCAACTTCGTATGCGCGGAGATGTGGATGGAAGATTGTTTGAAGGATTTCATAAACTGCAAATACGCTTTCTTCATCGCAGAGTAGCAGGGAAATCCTTCCTATTTCGATCCCGTATTGGTAACCTTTTTGGTGAACAAACATAGCATCGCCTGTTTTGTACGTGGTGCCTTTTACTACTATTTCGTCACACTTTTGGCAGTCGTATTGTTGTATTTCCTTAAGAGCAGTTTGGATGGCTTGATTGTACATGCCGATATTTAGCATCGTGTTGCCTTTCATCTCCAGAACAGGTCTTATGTCTGCTCCGCACCGAAGAAAGCTTTGCAAGAGCTCATGCTTTTCAGACATGGACTTCGTTATGTTAATATAATTACGCGAGAATCGCAGTGCTCGCTTGAAGTAGGCATGCTTACTCTCGAATCGCATTGTCCAAACTTTCATTAAAGGCCCAAACTCCAGTATAAGTTCGGGGTAATGAGTTAAGTAGTGATGTTTTGGTCTAAGCTTTGGCTTAAAACTCATCCGCAGTTCGAGATATTCCATTATGATTGTATCAAGGTATGGCAAATGACACTTGTGGGTGGCCGGGGCACATACAATTTCGATGATTTCTGTTAGTAACAGGATGCAACGCCATACTTCATTATCTGGGTTTATACTTTTATGGTCAATTATCAGAGGGAATAGTTTGAGAAACATCCAAATCTGCCAAGCGCCTCCGACAATTCGTTGCTTTTTTTGTGAAACCAAGCAAGGTTTATCTCGACGATCTTCACTCGAGTATGAAAACGATTCGATTCGATTATTCAGCGATGCATATGAGAAGCAACCTTCCCTTTGCAAGTGATCGACATATAGTTTCATGTCAAATGCTACTACACCCTCCAACAAATCGTGACCGAGACAGGGGAGCAAACCGGGAGCACAAACGTGATAATTTGCTAAACCGTTAAAAGCCGAGTCAAATTTTATACCGTGATAACTTTTCGCTTCTCCAATATTTGTCAATGCTTCTTTGTATGACTGAACAGTTCTTGATTCATACTTTATCATAAGATTTCTTTTGTCATGGAATGCATCACGCGTTATTAAACAGTAACGACAGAAAAACGTCGATGTGCTAAAATTTTCAACAAATCCACCTAACTGATGGCTACCGAGATTGTCCCCTGTAATAAAATAAATGCTCCTTTGATCATTTTGCCCGAAGGTAATTCGATGACAACCGTTTCGATTTTCTTCAAGTCCTCAATTATTCGGCCATAGACTTTTTGATGGTTGAATTGTTTTTCCTTGCATAGCGCAACAAGTTTTATAGAATTCACGTGAGATCTGGTATGATCATTCAGGTTTCCCACGCTCATGTAAATACCGAGAAGTTTATGTTTTTGCACCGCGGTTCCAATAGGGTTGACAACTTCAAAGCCGTCTTGATACAGGATCAGTTTCAACGCTTCGGGATTTTCCTTGAAAAACACGGACTGCCGAAAAACTAAACCGTCCATACGTCTCTGACGTTCTACGGTCAATCCCGTAGAACGTCAGAGTTGGGAATGCTGGTTGTAGTGGTGAACTCACTTGCAAGTGAGTTATCCGAAAATAGTTGCTTCAGTGTCTCCTCTATAGGCAAATAGTGGCAGCAGCTTTTTTCATTCTCGTTCTCTTCAATGCCGACTTCTATTGGCTCCACGTATGCAAATTCTTGTTTGTAGAATTGGCGTCGCTTGTACGTTGTTTTCAAAGTATTGAAGCTCGCTTCGAATGGGTCATTTTTGAAAACATCGGCCACTATAATGTTGACGTTGTCCGACTTTAAACCTTCGATAAGTAAACGTGACTTTAAATTATCTTTGACGGCTTCTTGGCTTAGTTCGTGGATGCTGAATGATGAGGTAACGATATCCTGGATAGTAGAGGATGGGAGTAAAAACTTACATTCCAATTTTAAATACATCTGCGCTTCTTTCAATAGAAATGGGTCTTTGCAGGATTCCGTTTGGAACCAATCCGAAACCTCGATAGCAGAGACATTGTCATGTTTTGGATCTTGTTAATCTAAAAGATTTACATCGTCGTCATCGAAGCAAGTGTCTCGCCGTGCAATTCTATCGCTTTTGTCGTCATGTTCTTCCTCCATTGTATGTCTTGCGCTTACTGCGGATACAGCCTTGTGTTTTTTTTGTTAAATGACTGGTGAACGAATTCAAACGACTATACGTTTTCTCACAGCCATCATAAGGACACTGAATAATGTCATGAGCTGCAATATGACTTTTCAGGTGTTTAAAAAAATTATACCGATTGTCACATTCCTTTCGGCATAATTCGATCGAGCAAACATACTTTGCGTTTTGATTCAGTCTAACTGCAGGTTCTGCTGTTGAATGTAGTACAGTAGGTGTGGCTCGTAGATGATGTATGCGTCGTAGATGAGACCGAAATGAAATTTCCCGCTGAAATGATTTCGGACATCTATTGAAACCACACCAATATTGATTTGTTATATTGGAGTGGAAAGTCCGATGTTGTAGGTACAGCTTCAGTCGACACGAGGTAAACTCGCAAAATTTGCAACGGAACATTGCAGACGGCACCTGAATATCTTCCGTCCAATGTGAAAATGCCGACAACCTCAGTATCAGGTCCTGAAAAATGTACCATAACGTTACAACGTAAATGTATCAACCGATGGAATGCACTTGGCTTTGTTTGAGAGCAATTCTGATCACGAAGCACAAACTATTGGGACAACAACTGCCAGGACAAAATGGTAGGGATCCTGATCTGCATGAACGCAAGTCAGACAAAACGAGCATTCGCCAAGCGGGAGCAACAGAGCAGTGTATATCAAAGACCACAATATATGTGACTTTCTAGAATGTAACGTTCAAGAAAAAATATCAAAAGATCAGTAGAAATGAGGAAGTAAATAGAAACAAAGTCAATCACACAGAAAATAATTTCATAGCAGAAGAAGTCCCAGAGAAACATACTAGAAGATAATCACACTGGTAACCAAAATTACAAACATCATCGAAAGAACGATATTGGATAGCCAACCAAACACTATAGCGGAGTTAAGATCAGCGGCAATACAGAGAGAGACTCGCCAATCGTGAAGATCGAGCAACGAGGAATAGTGTGGAACGAGGCCGATACGACGATACGAGGACGATATTGACAGTCATCGGTATCATCTGGCGATGCAAAGGTAATGCCAAGCGAACAGACCGCTACCATAGAATTGTAGCGTAGCAACATCTGTAGCATTAAGAACTCAGTAAAGGACAACTTTAAAGCGCAGAAAGCAGGAAAATATTACCAGGCACACACCGCCGGCAGTAGACGCGCGGTTGGTGTATGGCGTCGGCGATGTCCCGTGTTAAGGTGCTCGACGCGCGGTCGGTACTTGTATGGGTGACCGCTTGACCAAGCACTGATTTTGTACGTCAACTGTTGAGCGGGAGGCAGTTTTTCTGAGTTCCTGGTGTATTCTCATACAGCAGATATTCAGTAAAAATATAGCTGCCTGTATCGCCATGTGTTTTCCGTAGTTTCCCCGTGCCCTCGTGCAAATGCAATACAGTAGTGCATTAGGAAAGAGTAGCTGCGGGTAACACTCGCGGAAACTTGAGGAATAAAGTGTGGAATTAGTAGAGAGGAAAAATGTAAAAGCCTGAAAACGGTATACGTCTCGGAATCAACTTAAAAAATATAACCAAACACAGACGTTCCGTATAATACAGAGCCAAAGGAAAAAGCAGCGATTGTCAACAATGAAAGAAGAGATGGATGGAATGAGTCTGTCGAATAAAGTACAACCAGGATAGCGCAGGTACGAAAAGAAATCACTGAATTCGGGGCAGAGGTGAACATATTTTTAAAAGAAAATTGGGAAAATGAAGGACAAAATGTCAAATGGAAAATCAAGGACAAAATGTCAAATGGAAAAACAAAAAAAGATAATGGAGTAATGGCTTACGCCAGAAAAAAATATGAAAACACCGTTCATCGCATATTAGTGTGAAGTACCAACATAGGAGCGATCGAGAGCGTTTTCGAAAAGGTACTAAAGCAGAAGAAATTGACAAACTGCAACAACTAGGGCGGGATAAATGAATGTATCAAGTGCGTCAAATAGCTATAACGAAGCAACATTCCAGAAAATAGCGCGGAAGTATGAAGCCGAATTTGTCACGGCAATTTCACTCCGAGAAAAGAAAGGTATAAGAACAATAAGTGTCGAATTTGCAAGGCACAACAACAAATTTTCAAACACCTGTAGAAACGGAATTGCAAAACGCATGTCGGGTGAGGCATGGTGTCCGCCATACACAGGAGATAGAAGACAGCTTTTGCCATGTAATCAACGCATTCAAATCAAAACTGATAACACGTTAAAATAACACTGTGCAAAAATAACACACGACAAAATAAACAAACGTAAAAATAACACACGACAAAATATATTATATGTTTATGCACTCGTTTTATTGAGAAAAGCAGCTCAAATGGTAATGTTGTGAGCGGTACTACTTTACTTTACTTTACTATATTTTACTTTACTTTGCTTTACTTTACTTTCGTTTCTTGTTGTTCTAGTGTGTGTTATTTTGTTGAATATCTTGAGTTCATTTGTCGTGTGTTATTTTGACGTGTTATTTTGACATGTTACCTCGAAACTAATATGTTAATAATCAATCAGATCATATCCCACATTAACATCAAACAGTACGATTTGTGAACAGCACTGACAGAACGTGTGATCATATGTGGAAAAAACAATACATGTTGCAAACCAGGCTCGCAGAAAATGAGGCTGTCGACCTAGTCACATTTCTTCAAACGTCCCACACGGAGTTGTAAATCCCCAAAAATGCATGAGATATAGTCTACAGTACAAATTCTTTTTTAGTTACAATTTCATAATTATGTGTAGTGATTATAAAATAGAGTGTAAACATTTGAATGGCAGGAAAAAAATACTAATTTTCGCTTTAATATTGGACGAAATAGTAAAACAAATGTAATGCGTTAAGAAAGTAATGCATTAATGATTTCTTCCATTTTTTCCATTATTTCTTCAAACAATAAAGTGAAAATTTGTATTTTTTTCAGCTATTCAAAAGTTTACACTCTATTTTATAATAACTAGACGTTATTATTATGAAATCATAATTACAAAATAAATTGTACTGTACACCATACCTCATGAATTTCTCGGGATTTACAAGTCTGATCCCACATATTTTATCATTGACATGATTTTACAACTACTTGATATCAATAACCGTAAATTTCTTTATTTCATTTTGAGAGCAGTAATTAAAAAAAACATTTGACATTTAAAAAAACTTTCAATAAAGCAACTTTTCATTTTTCGTAAAAAATAAATAAATGTTCTTATTAACGAAAAATGATTTTTCATTTTAACTTCACAATTCACGCACGACGAATCTCCGTGATATTCGTAGTGCCCACACCGAGCCCTGTGCCACAATGTACCGAACTATCCCCTACATAATGAAATATTACTTACGTTATACGTGTTTGCGTCGATCGACGTCCGAAAGCGACGGACGTTACGGCCGAGCCTTCCAGTCGTGTCTACCGGCGAGCGTCGGTCTTTGTCTCTCTCGTGCGCGATCTGGATGGCACCGACGCGCGAAGCGAGGCAGCGTGATCGCGCAGGCGCAACACTGAAAAAACGAGGGAAAATATTGCGATTGATAATATCGTACAGCATGATCCAAATATTCCATCTCCGGCAATAAATATTGACACTAATTAATAAGATTAAAAAAATTCCGTTCTTGATATCTATCCCGATATTTATTTTTATAAAAATTCAATGTTATTTTCCGATTTTTTTCAGCAATCATTAATAAATTCGAAATAAACATTACGGAAAAACTTTATTATTTTATTCCTTGATAGATGCGTAATGAATGAAGAAAGAAAAGGTTCAAATTTTCGAAGGTAACGTCGAGCCACGCGGTTACCGGTGTCGCATACGAGGTTATGTTGGCCCATGACATTTTTCACTCTCATCTCGCCGTCGAACGTTTGACCACGACATCGTTTTACACGGGGCTCGTCGTGGGCACTATGAATATCACGGAGATTCACAACATACCGCACTATCCCCTACATAATGAAATAAATATTACTTACGTGATACGTGTTTGCGACGATCGACGTCCGAAAGCGACGGACGTTACGGCCGAGTCTTCCAGTCGTGTCTACCGGCGAGCGTCGGTCTTTGTCTCTCTCGTGCGCGATCTGGATGGCACCGACGCGCGCAGCGAGGCAGCGTGATCGCGCAGGCACATTATTTCATAAAATGACGGGTGAAAATCGCAATTTCAAAAAATTAGATGAAATTCTGAAAATTGTATACGTATTCAGAAGAAACCATAAATAATATTTGAAGAAAGTTCAGTGTTGAGATTACGTATCGAAACATTAACCTATGGGTTACTAGTCCAATGCGTTGCGCCCTCGGCCTGTGAGTTTGTTGTCAACCATCATACGTATATTCCTCTTAAATTACTTTAACCCACTGTAGATTTTATAAACTCGATGTTACCGAAAATGTTTGAGTCGCGCGCACGAGTGGTATATCTACAGCGAATTGTATCGCATCTACAGTAACTTATGGCAGCTTATCACGAATATATGTTTAATGGTTGACAACGAGTCGAGGGGCCGAGGATACAATGCATTCGACTGGTAATCCGTAAGATGCAGGTTCGAGACCTGGCGTTCACACTTACGTTTTTTTTCTTCAAATACAATATTTTACGAGCGCGCGAATATTGTCCAACTTTTTTCATTCTTTAAGAGGTAGTGATTCTTCGCTCGAAACTTCGTCGCCCAATGTTAAAAGCCTACCGGGCTGTCTCTTTCGCACATAACGCTGTCTTTCCCGTACCTTTTTTTCGACTCTCCTGAACAAACGGCTTTGAGTATCGAGGAGCCAAGAGCTTAGCCCAATTCTGTCATACTCTCGCACATTCTATCAAAATCTGAGCTCTATCTGCCGAGAACTTTGGGAGAAAATAACTTTCAAAATTTCGAAGCGAGTATCACTGCCCATGTAGGAATTGCCAGTAGTCTGCCGGAGCTGCCGACCCGCCCGTAGTATGGCCCAGAATACATTTCAGTACTTAGCCAGTACCAAGCTATCAGTACGGTGCCAGCGCTCGAACCGATAAAAATCATTGCCGACACAATACTGGGATGTTCACACGGGTCCTATTCTTGGCACCAATACTGGTCCGATATTGAATCGTATATATGTCCTATTTCGGCAAATAATTCTGTCTTGGTACTGGCAAACAGTGTTGGGTCTGTTTCGAGAAATTATATTGGGTCAACAGCCATTTTTTACCTATAGCCAAGAGTCGTGACGATACTGGATGGGTAGTGGGGCGACAAGTGGCAAATTATTGGGGATCGACGTTGGCTCAACTAGCGCAAACGTATTGGGCCACCCTTCGCATTTTGTACTGGCACGAAAATACTCTCGATTCACGGCCGAAATACTTGTCACTACTGGGAATAAGCTGGCGATGCACTTGTACGGTTATTGGCGTTCAAACTGTTTCGGCACTATTCCGGAAGTCAACTTCGTATTGGGAACATATTGGAACAATGAATGTTTGTTATCGTCAATAGAACATTTTTCGATACATCGCCGTGCGTCGTGATGGTACTTGATGTGTAATGGGGCAACACTGGCTCGAGTACTGAGAATCATTGGGCCAATCTTCGTATTTCGTACTAGCAGCAGAATAGCCCGTGCTAATCTCTAACGGGCTGTGTGCTGGCGCAGTGCTATTGCCAACATTACCAGTACTGGATGCCAGTTTTGGGGAGATACCGCAATATTGGCTGTCTTTATTAATACTGGGACAAGTCGGAAATGATAACACATGTCCAACGGTTGTCCGCCAGTATCGGCAGATACTGGCACTGGCCAGTACTGCCATATACCATACGGTACTGGTACTGGTACTGGCTCTGGTACGGTACTGATACTGTCTTAATACGATTTGCCAAGGTTGGCCCAAAGTTAATACACAGTGTTAATCTCCACCATACTGTCAATGAACTCGGGACAACTATTCACGGTGTATATATTAATAAAACAAAAAGTATTTATTGAAAAAATGTTCTTTGGCTTGAGAATAACTTTTTGAGACATGGATATTGGTTTCTGACGAAAAAAAATGTTCTGCCTAAACCGGGGTTTGAACCTACGACTCTACCTCGCTAACTTCCTAACCGCTTACGCACCCAACTGTGCTACCGACTACTTGACAGATTACGATGTTCAAATCTCGCATAAAAGTTGCGGAATCAAATTAACAGTAGTTTTTGACAAGTTAACCCATTAAGTCCTGAACCTGACCTTACCGCTGAAAAATAGGACGATAAAGTGTCCGTTCAGGACTTAATGGGTTAACCCATTCAGGACTTAATGGGTTAACCGTCCTATTTTTCAGCGGTAAGGTCTTCCATGAAAACCGCCTAGAAAAAAATCAGCTACCATCGCATCAGATGCAAAATTTCCTCAGCTTTCCAAATCCGTGGTCAGATTTTCCAAAAAAGCGTAATCCAACAACATTATGATAGTTTATTTAAATAAAGAACGCGATTTTTCGCTCCAAATTTTTTTTCGGCCAACATTTTCTTATCTACATTCGATCGGAATCTTTCCGGGGGGTCAAGAATACGCGTCCATGGACCCTAATCTTCAAAATCCATACCTAATAAATTTGATTTTCAAGATGGCGGTATCCAATATGGCGGCTTGAAGCCGAAAATTCTCCTGCATTTCCTATTTACCCGGTCACAACT
Source organism: Pimpla rufipes (assembly GCA_963932165.1). NCBI lineage: Eukaryota > Metazoa > Arthropoda > Insecta > Hymenoptera > Ichneumonidae > Pimpla > Pimpla rufipes. The sequence goes on from OZ010639.1 coordinate 2,509,106, forward strand.
ATCTTGTTCGATGGGATTTTCATAATAAGCTGTATACAAAGGTTTTTGGGGTCGCCGGTAACGAATTCGTTATCAGATTTGCCGAATTCAACATGGCGGATCCAATATGGCTGACAAAATTTTCCGAATTCCGTATTTTTCTGCGAAAATTCGTAGGTAGGGGTTTTCGAGGTTGCTGACTACGAATCCCATATCAGATTTGCCGAATTCGAAATGGCGGATCCAAGATGGCGGACAAAAGTTTCCGAATTCCGTATTTCCTCGTGAAAATTCGTAGATAGGGGTTTTCGAGGGCGCTGATTATGAATCCGTTATCAGATTTGCCGAATTCAACATGGCGGATCCAATATGGCTGACAAAATTTTCCGAATTCCGTATTTTTCTGCGAAAATTCGTAGGTAGGGGTTTTCGAAGTTGCTGATTACGAATCGATTATCAGATTTGCCGAATTCAAAATGGCGGATCCAAGATGGCGGACTAAAGTTTCCGAATTCCGTATTCCCTCGTGAAAATTCGTAGGTAGGGGTTTTCGAGGTCGCTGATTACAAATCCGTCATCAGATTTGCCGAATTCAAAATGGTGGATCCAAGATGGCGAACAAGAATTCCTCAATTTTTTTTTTTACTTTGTAGGTAGAGATTTCCGAGGGCACTGATCGCAAATCCGTTACCTGATTTACGGAATTTACTAAAAATATCTAAGATGGTGGACGAAACTTACCAATTCCTTATTTTGTTGCTAAAAATGAATAGATGGACGATTTTAAGAGCGCTGTACACAGGTGCTTGCACATACATACGCATACAAATGTATGCCCATGCTTGCGAATCTAGATTCTTCAGAGGTCAAATTGCTTCTCATAATCGTCCATTGAGTGGTACCGGAATTTTTCATTTTTATATTTTCAACGAAATCACCGTGGTCAAAAAGTTAATTTACACAGTCTAAACAAAAAGAAAATTTACATTGCTCACTTGGCCGTACTCCTATCCATCTTTACTGTCCCCTATACTGTCACTTACTATCATTGACGCTATCGTATCGACGATAACGGACACATTGTGTTCACCACTCGACGTTTGACAGCTCGATCTAATATTCGAAAATGGCGAACACATCACAAGCAAAGCGGCAAAAACGGTCTCATAATGCGGCGAACATTGAAATAGAATACCGTGAAAGTGGAGGCTTTGATGCCCTTTTCATCCCCGAAACAAATGATTCTAGCGATTCGAGCTCCGATTCTGAATCGGCAGATTCCCCAAATGTTACCGGAATTGAAGACGATCCGAGTCCTGAGAATGTGATTCCAAAGACGTCCTATCAAAAAATCATTGATAATTATGAAGAAAATCAATCAAAATTGGAACCAGACCACGATTATATTTGGGAGGATGGAGAAAAAACTTTGCACATTGCTTCCTCATTTATTTTCGTTTTTCACAAAGCCACCTCTATGAAGAAGCTTGTTTATCATTTTTGGCTTCCTCATAGAGGAAGCTTTGTGAAAAACGAAAATAAATGAGGAAGCAATGTGCAAAGTTCGACTTTGCAACTTTTTTTTAATTTGAACTAAAGAAAGCTCTGTTACAAACACCGTTACATCGAATTTTGATTAGATACAAAGTTTTGTCTTACATTCTTAACTTTCGTGGAAGTTATAGCGAAAATCGACATTTTTTGAAAAATTCAAAATGGTGTAAATTCCGAACGACTTTACCGATCATCACCAAATTTCGTACGTAGCAGGCCTGTATGTTGTTTTTCCATTATACAACAATTCGGTTCATTTGTTAAAATTCGACGTGATTTAGAACAAAATATTTTTTTTTCGAAAATTCAAAATTCTATAAAATCCGAACCGCTTTACCGATTTCGTAGAAATTCAATACCATACAACATTGAACGTATCTTCCATTATGAAGAACTATTTAGCCAAATCGTCGAACTTTTACGAAAGTTAGAGCGACCACGCCCTTTTTTCAACAAATTAAAAACTACATAAAATCTTAATGACTGTATATATGTTATTAAAAATCTGACCATTGGAAGAGGGGAAACTACTCTACTTGTGTGCCAAATTTGAGCCAGATCGCTCGAACGGTTTCTGAGTGAGAGGCGATTGAATTTTCGAGGCCCAGCACACATACATACGGACATTTTTTCTAAACCACTTTTCTCGACATTTTAGGTGATTCTAAGCATACTGGCATGAAAATCTCGAAAAAATTTTTTTTCATGAAAACAAAGCTTCCTCTATGAGGAAGCAAAAAATATGATGAATTTCCTAAAAACGAAATTCTGCTTCCTGATTCAAAAAGAAACGTTATTCGTAACGCTTCTAATACACAGTTATTCGAATTTTTTTTTTCTAGAGAATTGAAAATCTTTATAGTAGAAGCTACTCACGAGAACAACTTCAATATGACATCAAATGATTTGGATGTTTTTTTGGGAATAATTATATTATCAATATTCAATGAGAGGAAATCCCAAAAAGATTACTGGTCTACAGATCCCTTGTTGATATGTAACCCCATCGCTTCATTAATGAGTCGTGACAAATTTTTAAATATAAAGAGAAACATCAAATTATCTAAAATCCAATGTAGAAACGTAGATGACAGAGCTTGGAGGGTAAGGAAAGTTCTTGATATTTTCAGAAAAAATACTCTGCAGTTTGGTTTCTTCTCCACAGCTTTATCAATCGATGAGATGATGGTAAAATTCCATGGGAGGACCACTCTGCAACAGTTCATGAGCAACAAACCGGAGCGTTTTGGTATAAAAATGTGGGGCATTTGCAGCGCAGATGGATTTTTATTCGACTTCGACATTGACTGTGGCAAGGGTTCAAACGTTTATTCCTCGAATGCAGAAAGGAAACTGCAAAAATGTGCATTAGGGAGTCGCGTCGTTATGCAGATGGTCCAAAAGCTGCTTATATCGGTTGTTCCAAGAAAAATAACGACATATCATTTATACTTCGATAATTTTTTCACTAACCCCGATCTACTGGTTCATCTGAAAAATCTTGGCTTGAGAGCGACAGGGACTGTGAGAGCAAACAGAGTAAAAGTGAAAAATGATTTGGATAAGAAGGTAGAAAAAGGTACGTTTTCTGTAAAGCACGAAAAAAATAGTGGCATGAACTTCATCACTCTGATGCACTCAAAGCAAGTCTCGTTGCTTTTAACAACGTCCGGTGTTACGCCACTATCGACAGTGCAACGTTTTTCCCGACAGGAAAGCGCTAAAGTAAATTTATGCTTCCCTGCATCGTTCCCCATATACACTCAGCAAAAAAATTAAGGGAGCAGTTAAATTTTACCGTTTTTTCACTGATTTTTGAAGCGCTGTAAGTTTGTGAAAAATGGTCGAATCGTAATAAAACAAAATGCGTTTTAAAGCTTCATATCTCTAGTTTGAAAATCAATGCAGTCTTTTTTTTTTTAAGCAACACGCTCGGCATGAACCTAAGGAATAGCGGAAAGGAAATTTTCTCAAATTTTTTGTCGTTTTCAAAGTCGTCTACGGGCACAAAAAAAAATGTTCTGGCTTTGTCAATACTGAGGTCCTTTAGCCTGGTTCTTCAGCTTCAAAATGGTGTTTTGTTCATCTCTGTACGACCATTTGTCGCTGAGATATGGGCTATTAAAGGAAGAAGGAGCTTTTTTCGTAGATCATCAATATCTCATGAACTAATGATCGCACAGCGAGCCAAAGGTAGGTTTTGTAAACTGGAAGAAATGCTCTAAAAGTACCTTCTGGTACTTTAGAGATTTTATTTTTTTATGTAACCTTAATATTGATTTGAAAAAGACCAAAAAAATGGACTTTTTCCCCGTTTTGGAAAATCCACGTCAACTTGGCAGATATTGCGATAATGACTCATGTTTTTAGGATTTTTTTTAGTTCAATACATGCCCAACGACCCCCCAAGATTAAAAAATTTATGTGCTGAACCGTTGTTTTTTCCAGAAGCGTCAAAGTTTTATCAAAAATTAAAGGAACACTTATTGTTCCTTAAATGGCATTTAATGATGACTAAAATTAAAAAAAAAACTTTTCCGTTGTTTTTCTCACGGTTTCGCAATAACTACTCTTTTAATCTTTGAAAAAAAGAAAAATTAAAAATTTTGAATTTTTTTGCTTAAAAAACGGTATTTTTCTCACAATTTCTTATGAACAATCTTTGAAATGAAAAACAAAAAAAAAACAAAAATGCCTACGAACTTTTTTTTTTTCAGAAAATCAATTTTTTTTGCTTAAAAAACGGTATTTTTCTCACAATTTCTTATGAACAATCTTTGAAATGAAAAACAAAAAAAAAAACAAAAATGCCTACGAACTTTTTTTTTTCAGAAAAATTCAAAATTTTTAATTTTTCTCTTTTTCAAAGATTAAAAGAGTAGTTATTGCGAAACCGTGAGAAAAACAACGGAAAAGTTTTTTTTTAATTTTAGTCATCATTAAATGCCATTTAAGGAACAATAAGTGTTCCTTTAATTTTTTATAAAACTTTGACGCTTCGGGAAAAAACAACGGTTCAGCACATAAATTTTTTAATCTTGGGGGGTCGTTGGGCATGTATTGAACTAAAAAAAATCCTAAAAACATGAGTCATTATGGCAATATCTGCCAAGTTGACGTGGATTTTCCAAAACGGGGAAAAAGTCCATTTTTTTGGTCTTTTTCAAATCAATATTAAGGTTACATAAAAAAATAAAATCTCTAAAGTACCAGAAGGTACTTTTAGAGCATTTCTTCCAGTTTACAAAACCTACCTTTAGCTCGCTGTGCGATCATTAGTTCATGAGATATTGATGATCTACGAAAAAAGCTCCTTCTTCCTTTAATAGCCCATATCTCAGCGACAAATGGTCGTACAGAGATGAACAAAACACCATTTTGAAGCTGAAGAACCAGGCTAAAGGACCTCAGTATTGACAAAGCCAGAACATTTTTTTTGTGCCCGTAGACGACTTTAAAAACGACAAAAAAATTTGAGAAAATTTCCTTCCCGCTATTCCTTAGGTTCATGCCGAGCGTGTTGCTTAAAAAAAAAAAGACTGCATTGATTTTCAAACTAGAGATATCAAGCTTTAAAACGCATTTTGTTTTATTACGATTCGATCATTTTTCACAAACTTACAGCGCTTCAAAAATCAGTGAAAAAACGGTAAAATTTAACTGCTCCCTTAATTTTTTTGCTGAGTGTATTTCGATAATTATAGAAGCAAAAATAGCTCCGCATTTTCCCTTAAACAGAAATTACACGCCATCGAACGTCAGCATAGGTAGCCAGGCGCGACGTTTTTTACTTGGGAAAAGTTGTCCGAGGGACGGAGACACTTGGCGCTTGACAAATATCTTCGGAAATATATTCCGATAATTATAGAAGCAAAAGTAGCTCCGCATTTTCCCTTAAACAGAAATTACACGCCATCGAACGTCAGCATAGGGAGCCAGGCGCATCGTTTTTTGCTTGGGAAAAGTTGTCCGAGGGACGGAGACACTTGGCGTTTGGCAGGTATCTTCGGGAATTTTTTACGTAATTTATAGATCCAAAACTGGCGCCGCATTCTCTCTCAAAATAAAATTACACCGTATTAAATATTGTGAGGTTATCCACAAGAAATTTTCGTTTGACAGGTGAGACCGTTCCGTTGTGCCAACGTTGCGAACTTTAGTTACATTCAACTCCTGTAAATTCTGAGACATCCGACTGCAACTTTTAACATGTCTTTACGTATATTCATTATCAATGATGGATTTAGTCAAAAAAGGTCATTGTCTTTAAATTTCGATTTTGCTGTATGAAAAAAATGCCGTTACGAAAAAATAAATTTGAATTCGCTTGCAGAATTATCTCAAATTTGGTTGACACTAGGGAAACAATAACGCGCGCTCACGCGCGCGTACAGCTTAGCCGCGCTGCAGCGCTTATGTCAAATTGCAACAAACTGTCAAATTTCGCGCTATTAAACAACGACTGCTGGTCGTCACGGTCCACGACCAATCAGAGCCCGAATAGATCGACAAAAATACTCACGTTAGCGCGAATTACGGACTTTTTAATACAAGATATGAACAACCATGGAGCAAGGTTTGAGTACAAATTTCGTACAAATCTGCCCAGCTGTTCAATTTTTATGGCATTATCAATCTTTTTTTACATCTCGTTCTCGTGCTGGCTTCTGCAGATTACGAGATACCAGGTACTAATTTGGTCCCCACATCGATTATCTTGACACAAGGGTTGTGTACAAATTTCAGACAAATGAGTGGAGCGGTTCGAATTTTGCAACAATTTGATTTATTTACAAAACAATTTGATTTGATTTATTTAACAACAATTTGATTTATTTACAAAATAACAGCGGTAAACACCTGCAAACTAGAACCTTGCAAATAGCTTTCTTACTATTTTATACTTTTAACAAAGCTTCCTCTATTAGAAAGCCAGAATTGATTAACATACTTCCTCATCAGAGTTGGGGACAATGCATTATTCTTTTAATGCATCACCGCTTTTTAACCCATTATTATTGCTTCCTCATAGAGGAAGCTTTGTTTTCATGAAATTTTTTTTTCGAGATTTTCATGCCAGTTTGCTTAGAACCACCTAAAACGTCGAGAAAAATGATTTAGAAAAAATGTCCGTATGTATGTATGTCTGTGTTCGTGCGTGCGTGCGTACGTGCGAGCTGGACTTTGAAAATTTAATCGCCTCTCACTTAGTAACCGTTCGAGCGATCGGACTCGAATTTGGCACGCAAGTAGAGTAGTTGTCCCTCTTTGAATGGCTCGATGTTCGACAAAATATACATAATCATTAAGATTTTATGCAGGAAGAGCAGTGGCCGAGTGGTTCGATTTGGCTAAATAGTTCTTCATAACTGAAGATACGTTCATTGTTGGATCGTATCGAATTTCGACGAAATCCGTAAAGCGGTTCGGATTTTATTGAATTTTGAGTTTTTCAAAAAAATATATATGTTTTGCTCTAAATCACGTCGAATCTCAGCAAATGAACCGAAATGTTCCACAATCGAAAAATAACATACAGCCCAGCTACGTACGAAATTTGGTGATGATCGGTAAAGTCATTCGGATTTTACACAATTCTGAATTTTTAAAAAAATGTAGATTTTCGTTATAACTTCCACAAAAGTTAAGAAAGTAAGACAAAACTTTGTATCTAATCAAAATGAGATCTAAAAGTATTTAAAATGGAGTTTTCTTTTGTTCAAATTTAAAAAAAAATTGCAAAGTAGAACTTTGCACATTGCTTCCTCATTAATTTCCCTTTTGCACAAAGCTTCCTCTATGAGGAAGCCAAAGGGAATAAATAAGCTTCTTCATAGAGGTGGTTTTGTGAAAAAGGGAAATTAATGAGGAAGCAACGTGCAAGTTCTACTTTGCAACTTTTTAATTCAAAATTATATAAAATCCGAACCGCTTTACAGATTTTGTCGAAATTCAATACCAAACAACATTGAACGTTTCTTCAGTTAGTTGAAGTTAGTTGAAGAATTATTTAGATAAATCATCCAATTTTTACGAAAGTTTGAGAGATCTCGCCAGTTTTTCAGAAAGTTAAATATCCTATAAATTCTGCACATATGGATACATTTTTTTTAATCACAGCAATTAAAGACGAGTTCTTGCTCTATTTGCGTGTCAAATTTGGCTCGATGCGTCGTTCGTGAGTTATGGACGATTAATTGTTCTTTCGCACGCATGCACGCATGCAACAGAGTTTGACACCAGCAATGATTTAAATTAAATTAAATTTTACTTAAATCACGAAACGTTTGAATATATTTTTTATCCAGTTTATCGGAGAACCCTTATAAATATTAACATCTTTAATATTCACGACTTAAGATTATAATGAAATATGATCTTCGTAACATCCCGTATCTTTTGCTGTTTAGTAATAAAACCTATTGCGCCGCATAAGCCTGATATACATCATAATGAAAAGAACAAGCCGACTCGCAACTTCCACATATAAATATCAATACCACACATATAAATACCACAATACGCTTTACGAACATTTTTATTTTTATGATAATCCTCTGTATCCCCGTTTTCGTCAGATGCGTTGCCGTCAGAAGGAGTTGGGAAATTACAAACAGAGGAGAATCAAAACTACAAACTATATATGTAGTAAAAGCAATTTTAATGCTTCTTACATATTTTATTTTCATTCATTACAATCTTCAGCAGATCAAAAATTCCTCTTCTCTCTGTAGAGCCTCGTTGCAGATGTTACAGTAATCCAAGTGTGCGAAGCAGACTGTATCCCGTATGTAGCGAACTCGTGAATGCCTTAATGTCGTTGGGTACGAAATCCGAGCTCGATGCCCAGACGAATAACCGATCCAATTCCGGCATTAGGTATTCTTTAAACGTGGCCCAGCCGTACTTGATCAGCTCAAAGAAAGCGTCCTGCGAGGATTCAGAGACAGTCACAAGGATAGACGTTACCAAATCGGATAAAGGAGAAAAAACTGAAGAGAGAGCTGATGTGGATAGTTCACTGCTGGTGTCTTCGCCGAAGAGAAAATGATATGGCCACGTGATGACTCTATATATGAGGTAAAAGGGCGAGAATATCGTGCTGATAATGCCAAGAACGAAGCGAAAAGGAGAGCTTAGAACCCTCCACGCCATACTTATCACGGAGTCCATGATGGCCCGTTTTCTCCTTTCTTGAGCTGGTTGAAGTCCCGTCTGAGCAGATACTTGTTGCAGCCCAACGGACAGAAGCCCGGAGCCGTTTGACACCAGCAACGAGAGGGCAGTGCTGACCGCCGACAGTATGAACGACACCAAACCCGACACGTCTCCAAATACTCCTGATATGCCGTGAATTGGTAATTGCAACAGATTGAAGAAGGAGGAAACCGGATATAAAATCACACGGAGCATTAGGTACACCGGCGAGAGCATCAAATCGACGATATAAAATATCGGCCTCAGTATAATGCCCAACGGTGTGAATATGATACCGAGAGGCCCGTCTTGAAGAAAGTTGAGAATGCCGTCGAGAAGACCACCATCCAATATTGAAACGCTGTTATTGTCTTCATTGGGATCTGTAACAATCGTAGAACAAAAATAATTATCGTAACAGCGATACCTTAGTACTTTATAGTTCGTTTCTAGTTGCCATCCCCACATTATCTCTCTCCCTTTCTCTCTTCATAGTCTCGTTAGTTCCAAGTCCCGAGAAAGGACCTTATTTCATGTCATTCAATGACATCGTCGCTTGTTTTTGATAAGCTATCGACATCGAGAACGAAGTAATTTGTTTTTCGCGCCAGTCAGTAATTTGCCACGTGGAGCCTTTTGATTGCGCTTCAAAATCACGTCAAACGTCGCACTGGCGATATTAAGTAGAGATTTAGTTTACAAACGTGCCTGTTGTGCTCACGGCGCTCGATGAATCGTCCGGGTCGGTATTTTCAAAATTGACGCGAGATTCGCGAGATACGGTATCGTCCCTGGAATCGTCTTGGCCATGAACAAAGGCAATCGCCGCCAGTAAGATGGCAAACACTTTTAATGGCTTGAACATTGTCGACTGTCGCGTACGCATAGGAACTGTACCTACCACTGGAATTCTTATTATAGGCCCCCCTCCTGCGCAAGCTCCTTATCATCCATGTCGGAAAAACGAGTATTTGCAACTCGGTGAGTTTGTTATCGACCTAAGTTGTCGTTTCTCGTTTAACTCTAAGTCTCAAACTTAGAGTATACGCGTTTACGCAAAGTCAAAGTTTACGCGTTATTAATAAACACGATATTTTTCAAAACTCCACGGAATACTTCGTTGTTTATTTCCGGGCCACTTACCGCTCGACGACAATATTGTTTTGTTAGCAAATACCCAAGATCAACCGAAACATCGAAAACCATAAAACAAGGAAAGGACATTCCCAGAATCTAATTAATTTCGTGATTTTTTAAACAATGCGAGCTTTTATACCGTTAAAATATCCTAATTTGCATGTGCGTAAACATCGAAGCTTTCGTTATGCATCACGATAGAGAGGGCGCCAGGATAAAATTATGAATAGTGATGTTATGGTAACCATGGTGTCCTATGTTAAAAACTTCTTGAACTATATACGGGTGATTCATGCTGCTTTCGACCTGGGTCTGACCCTCGACCTTTCGGATTTCGACCACAATTTATTGTCTTATTGTCACAACTCTAATAATAGCTCGACATTTTTTTCAGAGTTTTTTTCAAATTATATTTATTACAATAGTTCAAAATGAAAAATTGTTAGCCTCAATTAACAAAAGTTGCAAAGTAGAACTTTGCACATTGCGTCCTCATTAATTTTCCTTTATTAATTTCAAAACGCCACCTTTATGAAGAAGCTTATTTATTCACTTTGGCTTCCTCATAGAGGAAGCTTTATGAAAAAGGGAAATTAATGAAGAAGCAAAGTTCTACTTTGAAGTAGAACTAATACCGTTACATCTAATTTTGATAAGATACAAAGTTTTGTCTTACTTTCTTAACCTTTTGCGGAAGTTATAACGAAAATCTATGTTTGCAAAATTCAAAATGGTGTAAAATCCGAACGACTTTACCGATCATCACCATATTTCGTACGTAGCAGGGCTGTATGTTATTTTTCGACTGTAGAATATTTCGGTTCATTCGTTGAGAATCGATGTAATTTAGAGCAAAATCATTTTTTTTTCGAAAAATTCAAAATTCCATAAAATCTGAACCGCTTTACCGATTTCTTCGAAATTCAATACCAAATAACATTAAATGTATCTCCAGTTATGAAGAACTACTTAGCTAAATCGGCGAACTTTTACGAAAGTCAGAGCTACCGCGCCCTTTTTTCAACAAATTTAAAACTACATAAAATCTTAATTACTATATATGTATATTCAAAAATCGCAACATTTAAAGTGGAACGAATACTCTACTTGAGTGCCAAATTTGAGCCAGATCGCTCAAACGGTTACTGAGTGAGAGGAGATTGAATTTTCGAAGCCCTGAACATACACACACACGCACATATACATTCGGACATTTTTTCTAGACCACTTTCCTCGACGTTTTAGGTGATTCTAAGCATACTGGCATGAAAATCTCGAAAAAAAAAATTTCATGAAAACAAAGCTTCTTCTGTGGGGAAGCAAAATCTGAAAAAATGGTAAAAAATCCTGTATCAGATATAAAAGTTCAAAATGTTTAAAACTTTATTTGAGTTCTTTTTCTGATAAAAATTTAAAAAATAGAAGCAAGGGACGGCCCTTTTTTCTCTAAGATTAAAAACTTTTATATCTGATACAGAATTTTTCAGAATTTTTTTCAGATTTTTAGATTGTTTCTACCAATGTTTCATTTTGAACAATCATAATAAATTCAAATGTTAAAAAAGAAAATCTTAAAAATGTCGAGCTATTATTTGCAGTTGGGAGAACAACACAGTAAATTGTGGACAAAATCCGAGAGGTCGAAGGTCAGACCCAGGTCGAAAACAGCGGGATTCCCCTATATCCCTCTACATTATAAAAAGATGTCTCCGCCGCCGCCGAGGTGTCAAAAGTCGAGACTGGCCGGGGTCAAATAAGAGACCCACGTGGTCCATGGCAATCGTTACCTTAGCAACCGTCGCCGTAGCCCCCGTGACCTTGGTAACCGTTACCATACAACCCTCTAGTATGGGTTATTCCACTTTATTTCACACAGCAAAACGTACCATGTCACTAATTTAAACCGCTCCGATCCCATTACAAAATAAAAATGTTGCAAAGTACAACTTTTCACATTGCTTACTCATTAATTTTCCTTTTTCACAGTGCCACCTCTATGAAGAAGCTTGCTTATCAATTTTGGTTTCCTCATAAAGGAAGGTATGTGAAGAACGGAAATTCTTCCTACTTAAAACGTGTTACGGTTATATAACGGATATATAATTTTAAAAACCCTGTAAAAACACAGTTACATGTTGTTTTCATAATGTATATGGTTTTGTTTTACATTCTTAACTTTTGCGGAAATTACAGTTAAAATCTAAATTTTTTAGAAAATTTGAAATGGCGTAATACACAAAGCACTTTACCGATCATCACTAAATTTAGTACGTAGCATAACAGTATTTCATTTTTCGTCTATTTCTATGAACAAAAAGTGACAGGCTGCACTGGTACGTACTAAATTTGGTGATGATCGGTAAAGTGCTTTCTATTTTACGCCATTATGAATTTTCCAAAAAATGTAGATTTTCACTCTAACTTCCGCAAAAGTTAAGAGCGTAAGACAAAACCATATACCTAATCAAAACGAGATGTAACGGTGTTTTATAATGTTTTTAAAATGATCTAAACCACTTTTCTCGACGTTTTGGACCATGCTAAGTGTCACGACATGAAAATCTCGAAAAATGCCATGAAAACAAAGGTTCCTTTATGAGGAAGTAAAGTCACGAAAATAGTACATACAATACCCAACATTTTAAGCATGAGCTTAAGATGGAAAAATTATTCCTTGAATGTATAATGTATTCTACATATGAACCATTCTCTGTCGATTCGGCAACTTTCTTTTTCGGCCCCCTCTGATCTGCTCCATAACTGGTAATATCAAAGTACGTGTAACGTTTACTCTTCTTTTTTAAACCATATTTCAGAAAATACCGTTTTTCTTTTAAACGCAAATATCTCGGAATCTTGAAGTTACTTAAAAAAATGTCACCTTATAAAAGTTGTTGTTTTCTGTTAGCTTTCGAGTGATATATTTCAAATAATTTTTACGTTCCGATTTTCCAACCGATTTTCCAATTGGAACGTGAAAATAATTTGAAATATACCGCTCGAAAGCTAACAGAAAAAGACAACCGTTATGTGATGACATTTTTTTTAAGTAACTTCAAGTTTCCGAAATATTTGCGTTTGAAAGACAAACGGTATTTCCTGAAATATGGTTTTAAATATCTGAAAAAATTCCCATAGAGTGCCCTTTGCTGGTACTTTGATATTACCAATTATGGAGCAGATCAGAGAGGGTCGAAGGAAAAAGTGGCTGAATTGACAGAGAATGCTTTATATGGGGTATTCCACCGGTAGCGGGATAGGTTTTGTCCCAGGGTCTCGGTTTTTTTCGCTAGTCACGAATATAATCATAAAAAAAGACTTCCATACAGTTATAGACCCCAAATAATATGTTGTTTTTGTTCAGCCGCATTCGAAAAATGTCGAAAAAAAGAATTTTCGTATGTGTAATTGTGTACTTCTTCAGTGTCAATAGAGCAAAAATAAAATGTGACCAGTTCTTTTTAATCGGGAGAAAGCGTTCTTTTCAATAGAGTACACGGAACTGTAATTGGATTTGTACAAAAATATCTACAGCTCAAAAAATAAAGTAAATATCGTTTCAGTTTTTTTTGTCCTTAGGGTCTACTTTATTTCATCAAAGATTTTATTGATTATTTTTCGGGCCTGGATTTCGACCAATCCAGTTTGTTAAACAATCGGGAAATATTCCAACAATTCTGAAGGTCTCGGGATATTACTACTGGAAATATTAAAGATGCCATAAAATTTAAACGGCTACACAGATCTGCGTCCAATTTGCACTCACAACGTGGTTCATGCTTGTCCATATATGAAGCAAATTTGAGATAATTCTGCATACATTTTTTTTTCTTTTTGTGGTGGCATTTTTTTCTTTTTCATGGAGTAAAATCGAAATCTACCGACGTAATGACCGTTTCCTTGACAAAATTCGTAATCAATAATTAATAAACGTAATGACACGTTCGAAATTGCAATCCGAGATCTCAGAATTTACAGGAGCTGAATTACTTACAGACATTTGAAAAATAAAATTGAAATTGCAATAACATTAGAGTACCACTATACGGATTCTCGTCAAACTTCGTATTGGTCATGGTTTGATGATAGTCCACTTACGTACAAAATGTCAGCCCGATATCTCTTAAATTGAGGATGTTACAGCGTGAAAACGATTTTTTTAATTTTCAAAATGCCGTAAAATCTGAATTTCCCAATCGGTTTGCGTCAAGTACAATCCCAAACCGTATCTATGACACACGCACACGCACTCGCGCACACGCACAAATGCAGACATTTCACACAAACCACTTTTTTCGACGTGTTGGACCATTCTGAGTGTACTGACATGAAAATCTCGACAAAAAATTCACGAAAATAAATCTTCCTGTATGAAAAAGCAATACGGACAAACTCCTTTATTAATTAAACGAGCAACCTGTTGGGAGGCTTCACCCCCCAAGCCCTCAATTGGGGGGCCCCGCCGGCCAAACGCCCCTAAAAATGATTTCCCTTAGGCCATTTTTTAGGCACGCACTTGGTTTGGACGTCGCGCTTTGCGCTTCGTACGGTTTGAATATCGCGCTTCGCTCTCGGTGTGGTTTAAACGTCGCGCGTCGCGCTTCGTACGGTCTGAACGCCGCACTTTGCGCTCCGTACGGTATGGACGTCGCGCTTCGCGCTCTGTACGGTTTCAACGTCGCGCTCGGTGCGGACGTCTGTTTAAAGGTCGGGTTTCTGCTCTCTTGTGCTTTGTACGCTAATCTTGTTCTGTCTGTTCAATACATACATACTGAGTGTTCGCACGTAATTGTAACACAAGATCTTGTCTCAACATTAAAAATACTCAATAATTAAATTCCTGTATCCTGCTACTACAAGAATATCTATATAACTAGGTTTGAAGAATGTGCTGTAAAAACAAATGAGTAAATACAAATAATAATCAAATTCCCAGAAAAAGTTAATTTAGACACATGTAGACCAAATTCAATAGGCATTTTCTATGTTTTTTCAAAATGTGAGTATCTAAAAATGTTGTGGAATGATCATTTTAGTATTCTGATTGTATGTGTAATGTTTTTTTACAGTAAAAATCATTCCTGCTTAGTAATTCCTATTGACGCTGATAGAAACCGATCAAATGGACAAAATTCCAATTGAAAAATAATCGGTTCAAATAGGTTTCAATCGGATTATTGTCCGTTTTATTGATTCTAATCGGATCTTTTAACCAGGCATATCAATTGTCATAAGTGTTTAATTAATTTAAGGGGACTGTTTTAAAGAAAAGATTTTTCTTATTATAAGGGTTAAGTTTTTCCTCACCGATGAAACAATTTCGAATAATTCTATTCTTTTTGAATGGTAACAAAGGATTTTTTATCACTAGACCTATCAATTGAGTCAACCGGTTGCTTCGAAACCAGAAATATGGGTTCTACTTCTGCGTGTAGTTCAGAAAAAACCAACCATAGGATAGATCTCTGCTTGGGCTCATACTCTTTGCACTCATATTTTCTGTAGATTAATTCCACGGATTTTTTTCAGTTTATACTTTTAAAAATCCATATCAGTGATGCGAACTATACCATCATTTTTTATAAATTATTCTGTGACTTGGGTTTAAGAATCATTAAAAAATCCCTACAATTAATTAATAGCAAATGTGACTGCGAAGAGATTGAGCCATAGCGGAGGCCAATTCTGTATTGGCTTTCTCTGGACTGCGAACAAAGGGAAAAATCCATATTTCTGGTTTCGATGCATGCAATTGACACAACCACTGGGTCCAGTGTAAAAAAACCTTTGCTGCAATCCTAAAAGAATAGAATTATATCATATTTTTTCATTGGTGAGAGAAAAAGTATCGCTTACGTTAAACATAAACATTTTGTTTAATTCGTTCCCTTACTAGAAGAAAAACATATGTGTTCTTGCTGTGGTTACTTGAGATACACCAAGCAAAGTAAAAATGCAGTGATTCTTGACTGCGATGAACCTCCAGACCATAATATCAGACAAAAGTGACATTTTGCCAGATATCAGCACTTCGGGAACCGATTATATCGAAATAGGTCTCATTAATAAGGCGGAAAAAGATAAAAAATATTGGCGCTGACACATTTAGCGCCCGCGATGTATTGCCTGAGATAATTAGAGTTACAGACGAAGTGAGAGTGTGCTGGTACACGCCATGCACGTATACGGATCGGACAAATTAGCATCGATGTTGTGTGAGTGCGGACGAAAAGTTTTTGACAGAATCGAAATCGTAAGTGGCCAGATATTAGCGTTGCGGTCACCGATTTGATTGAAATAGGGTTCATTGGAAAGAAAAAAAAAGAAAAAATATTGAACCTGACACATTTGGCGTTCGCGACGTGTTGACTCAGATAATTCCAGTTAGAATTTCGTAGCAGACGAAAAAGGACGAACGTGCTGTAAAGTAAGAGTAGCGCTAGCGTCTCGTCGTGAGAGTCTCGTGAGGCGGCATTATAGATTTCTTTTAATACTTGGCGTCGAGACGCTACCGCGTCTCTTGATGTAGTGCGGACTGATTTTTAAACACACGAATATTTTTAATATATCGTGGTATTTAATCAACACTTTAGAATTATCTAAGAGCAAAACAAAAATATCTTGAAAACTCTGACACGGTGACGGTCGAGCAGACGACTAGGCGCTTTTCTGGTGGTACCGCAGTCTAATCGTCGGTAGTTCCGCTTGTAGTATCGTTTGTTGACAAGTTCAAATTTATAAACGATAACAAAACAATTGCAAATACAGTTACGTGTGTCAGTAACAATAAAAATAAAAAAGACTAATAGAAAATATACATGATAGCTGTCATTTCCGCAAGTGCGGTGAAAGTGACTAATAATACGCTTTACAAATCTGTGTTTAGGTTATGTTCACTTATTCCACATTTTTCTAGATTAATAATAAACTATCATTATAATTAAATTGTACAAATATAATGAATGAATCACAAAATAAAAAAACAATTGTGGAATTCATTTTCGTTTTGTGATGTGTATAATATGTAGTATATAATAAGTTTCCACAATAAAAAGTACATGAACAGTCGCAAGTGTTAAATTAATAAAAATTAAATATTTGAATTTATGCATGGTAGGTAATCACCACTTTAGAATTAGCTAAGGGTAAAACAAAAAAGTGTATCTGAAAAAATGAAAAATATGAGTACGCTGCAATTTCTAGCCAAATTCATTTATGCAGTGCGAATGTAGTCACCCGTACACGTTTACACGGCTGAAAAGTAAAATTTTTTGAGGTAAATGCCTACATAAATGAATGGAAAAATTCTTATAATATTCGTACATACTACTCAATACTATAATAGGAGACATTGCAAATTTTAGCTTGTTCGATATCTTCAGTCCAAATATACCATGGGTTACGGACGTCCGGGTAGGACCAAATCTTGTTTCCATATTACAAAATACTATATAATGAAAATGTGTTCTGTTACACCAAGAATATGCATTTCACTAAGTTTGAGAAACGTGCAGTAATAAAATTGCTAATTTCAAATTATATTAACGTTTTCGTGTAAAAAGGTAGTTTAGGCGAAATCTGACTGAATTTAATCGGCACTTCTGTGCGGTTTTGCAAAACGTGAGTGTCTAGAAATTAAAACATGACACTATGTTTCGATAGCACATTCGCAGAACTAGTCATTTACCAGAGCCCACTTTGGTATAGAAAACAAAGGATAGGTGGTCCAACTCATTTGTGGGGTAGGCCAAATTATTGATTACCTCTCTTTTGTTGCTCATGATTAAATGGAAAGCGTTCGAATTTTAATGATTTTCTGCTGCCTTTCGACTTACCTACGGAAATTTGGCATGCACGGTGACTATTTCGTTTTCGAAGACGCGACTTAAAACATACGATATCATATGTAGGAATGCACTGACGTCACGCGAAATTCTGCTAGATTAGAAGTAGCTGATGCACGTCGAAAGTAGTTGCGAGAAATTAGCAATATTTGAATATTCACTACCCGCAACGGGTTACCTGAAACTTACGACTGAATGACGGGGCCCGTTTTCCCCCTTGTTTTCCATCCTTATCATGCTTGCGGCTATTAAAGTTATGTAAACCTTGTCGGAAATTGAATATTTCCGGTATACTTACCCAGCCGTTGGCAATGCGCATTTCTTGATAATATTTGTTATTGATTATGCTTTTACGTTCAAGGTGATGACAACATCGATGCGAGCCGGCGGCTGCATATGAATACCAGGAAGTGATGCCCAAAGGGTCCCATCAATTCTTCAATACACGTCCCGTCGTATACATGTTCTGTAGTAGCGGACCAATAAGCCGGCTCATTTCCAAATTAGCCCTCTGATAGTTTCATACAAACATTCAGAGCATTGCGCAATATAAAATGCGGGGCAAATGTACACACACCACATAACCGACTGAAGGACAAATACCACACAACCGACCTGACGAGTTACAGCAGGTGACGGGCATGCTTGATTATCACGAAATTACTTGACAATCGTGTGTCCTTATCGTGCGAAAGTATAGGTAACTCGTGAACTTTTCAAGGTCTGGGAAACATGCTCAACGTGGCGCGTAATTGTGTGTTTAGCGCCGCGGGTATCGACATTCTATTTGATACAATGGACACTTTGAAACACATGTCGTCCTTGATGAGGCTTTTATTCATTCAGGGTCGCTAGCCACATGACAGCTTGGAGAGTTCTTTCATGAACTTGTCTTGTGTAACACGTTATCTTTTCTATTTTTCGTTGCGTCATGCTTTAGCAACGTTCGCTCTAATTTTTAAAAATAATTGTATAAAACCTATAAAATTCTGGCAGGAAAAGAAGCTTGATTAGTAAAAAAAAATGGCGAAATAATTAAATAATCATTCGCACATTATACACTCAGAAAAACGTTTGGCGATACCGACTATGTAAATTTAGTTGAGGCAATTTTTATTCATGGAACCTAATTTTTTTCGTATGAAATATAACTCGATTTAAGTGAAAAAGGCCGTTTAGTTGAAACAACTTAATTATCATGCCAAAACGACGATATCCACCTAGTCACATGTCACGTTAGATTAAACAGAGCTTGAAACGATACCAATAACGAATTGAATGACCGGTTGAAATATGTCAAAGTTGGACCGAAACATTTAACCAATTTCAAGGACAAGTGAACGATATTATGATATTTATAATCCTATAGGCTGAACTTGGAACGAATCATCTTTTGTCGATGAAATTCCGGTCGCGCTTTCAAACATTAGGAAGCGGTTCGGCTGGCGTTTTGGTTTTTTTTCTCAATATATATCGGCGTCCTTCACACTAATTGCCAGACGTCAATCTGATACGTAAAATCGGTAAAATGCCACCGGCCTAGAAGAATCCTTCACACGACTATTTCGAGCACGATTCAGCGAGAAGAAAAGTCAAGTGTTTAATAAATAATTGTGGGAAGATTTTTAAGGTTAGAAATCATTCAATTTATTACCGAAATTTCTCTTTTTTTAAATAACGTTTCAAAAACCAAAATTCAGAGAGAATATTAAATACTCGCTAGGAAATAAAAATCTGAAAACAATCAACCATAAGAGAAGTGCTAAAAACATTGATTTTGCATACTAAAAAGTCCTCAACGTTATTAACAAATTAGTGATTAAAAAATGGATCAACAAAATATTTGGCAACGCCACTTTTTTTTTGTCTAAACCGTATGTCAATGTATCTGAATGCATATTCGATTTTTTTAAATTTTGTTCTAATTTTTGAAAATGCAATAAAAGAAATGTTCGAATTGTATTTGCGACTCTTTTCGGTGAATTATACAGATACTTCTTGACCGTAATGTGTGATCTTTTTGCGAAAATAGATTCAAAATACATTACTTTAACATTTACAAAATTCATAACATTCGAGAAAAATCAACAACCATAAAAAAGTGAATAATAATGATGTTGCTCAAGAATAGTCCAAAAATGTTTTGGACATATTTCTTTGCATTATAGGGGAATTTTTCCTATTTTTAGTCTGATTCTAATCGATGGTTTTTTCAATCTGAGATTTTAAGAATTATTTAACAATCTGATACCTTGGAATTGGTTTTTTATAATTTTGGGAAATTTATAGAAAGGTAAGAAGTATAGATAATGTTTTTGTTGCAAAATTTTACATTACACTCACGAATTTTCCGGATGATTGAACGACTATTTTTTTTAAATCACGAACGTAATTAACGAATAACTTATAAATTGATAAAGATGTAATTAAATTCTTATATTACGAAACAATCATTAAAAGTTTCACTGAATAATAAATCAATTTCGGGAAATAACGGTAAATCGATTTTAGACCAACTGGATCGTGTAAAGATAAATCGGTACTATTGAACAAAATTCAATCTGGGTTTATTAATTTTCAAAAGGAGCATGCAAAAAATCAAGAGCGTCATATTGCGAATCACCATCAAGAACTTGCAAAACGAAATGCGGAAGAAGAATTGAAAAAATCCGGTTCAATTAAGAAACCTACGGTTTTGAAAGTGAAGCTGGATTTCGAGACTATGCAGCAGGGATGTTTGGAAATGGTCACATTAGGAGGTCGACCGTTTTCCGTTGTTGGTGATGCAGGATTCCGCAAAATTATTGATCCGATCCTCGAAGCTCTTGGCGGTAATGTATCGATCAATCCGCACAACATTTCTGAGTTGGTAAAAGAAAAAGCAATTGCTGTTCGCCAATGTATCGCGGAAGATGTATCGGGCAGACTAGTTTCAATAAAAGCAGATGGCGGCTCCAGATATGGTTCGTCGATACTTGGAGTAAATGTACAGTTTATTAAAAACCAAAAGATGCAAATCCGAAATTTGGCTATGCAAGAACTGTCAACCAGTCATACGTCACAGAACTTGAAAGCCGAAATTTTGGGAATTCTCGAGAGGTACCATCTAAACGTAGAAAATGTGTATACATTGACTACGGATAATGCCGCTGTTACGGACTGGCCATTTTTACGTACATTTATTATTAATTTATATTTTATATTGGAAAATTCGCCCGAATGTCCGCGAATATTAATTCGTAGTAACTCGTCGCGGGACGATGGCGCATTTTTGTAATAAAGTCAGCACCTTCAGTGCATTGACCATTTCTGTCCGAGCTCGGCGACCGAGCAAGGTCATTGCTGTCAGCAAATACTTAAATCACGCCATCGCCCCCACCCGATGCATCAGAGTTTACCTGGCGCATCGGATCGCGAAAATCAGTCACTCTTTGATCATGTCTTGAACCATTAATATCGAATAAATATTCTCTAGTATTTAAGTTGATTTAATTGATTTAGTTTATATTCAGATCTTCGAACCGTTAATCATAATTCTTGCGTAGTGTTTTAAGTGCCGTGTTATACGTGTAAGTTATTCCTCGTAAGTTCGTTTGTAAGTAATTATCTTTGTTTCTTTGTTTTATTCACATTTCATTATTTTGTCCGAGTTATTATTGATTTTTATTTGTGTTTCATAATTATTCCATTTAAATAATTATAATCAGTTTCAATAAACGTCCGTTTCAACGGTTTATGTGTATCGATCCCACCCACAATTCAGTTAAATCCGTAACAGCCGCAAATATGGTCAAAGTTTCAAAACTGATGGGCGAAGATGCACTTCAATTAGAATATGGCGAATCATTTTTCGATTACGAGGGAGAAAATAGCGTCTTACCCTCGATGGATAATGTTTCTCTTGGAGAGTGTGAAGACGAACTGCGTATAGAAGGCGCACGTTGCGTTCCACACACACAACAATTGGCTATCGAGGATGTGATGAAAGAAATGGACTTGAAACGGATTCTATCAAAGACCAGGGAATTGGTGAAAAAATTGCGTACACCTACGGTTGTGGCACATTTGAAATCAAACCCCGAAATCAAAACCCGAAATCAAAACCCCTAATTGATGTAGAGACACGTTGGCATTCGTCTTTAGACATGATTGAATCACTACTCGGCTTGAAAGAATTTTGCCAAGAAATGCAACAGATGGATAAAAAATTCCATCTTCCACAAGAAGAATGGTCAAAAATACAAGAACTATACGAGGCCCTAATTCCATCAAGAGTTGCGACGAAAATTTTTCAAAGCGTGCAGTTACTTCCTGGTGACTTCTACGGCGCGTCGATGGAATGTAAATTCGCCACGAAAAAGGCCAGCAAGAGACCGGCTGATTTTGCTTCCAAATTGATAGCCTCAATGACGAAACGTGAAAACTCCTTATTTATGAAAACAGCAATGGTAACGTCATTATATCTTGACCCACGATATAACGTAATTCTATCGAAAGAAGGGATTCAGATAGCTCAAGAGCAAGTGGAGAAAATTGCGAAACGTCTATTAGGCTTCAAAAAGGAAACCTCGATAGTTGAAGAAGGCGATGAGAAGTTGCAATCAACCATGGACGCTGATCGAGGAGTGGAAGAAAATGATGATGAAGTCGAGCGACTCTTAAGAATGAAGGATGCAGGAAACTCAAGTAGTCCAACGTCACTTGAAATTAGGAATTTGACGCAGCAACTAAAAGAGTTTTGCTCTGTTCCCCGTATTCCACGACACGAAAACATCCTCGAATTTTGGGAATCGCGAAAATGCGTCTGGCTTCAACTGTACGAGGTAGCGATGGTCGCACACGCACATCCGGTTAGCCAGGCGACTTCTTCGGGAATCGCGATTTTTACAAAGAAATGCTGCTAGTTGCTGCAAAAACAAGCTTTTTTTGCTTCCTCCAGAGATTGTTAGCGCTCAAGATTTACGATATATTTTATATTTTCAATTTTTTTTTCTCGGTTTGAGTTTGGTTAGGACGCTTTCCCTTATTGTGTACGAATTTCTGTATGAATATTGGTATTAATTACAGGTGAGTGTGGAGAGAAGCTTTTCCCATATGGCTTTCGTCTTCTCGCCGTACAGGTGTAGCATGAACGAAGAAAAGTTACAAGACACGTTAACTTTGAGAATTAACGAAACGTTTAAGAAAGAATAACAAAACAATCGGCATTTATTTTCTTGTGCAACTGGTTGCAATGAGTGAAAAATCGCCCTCCCGGGGATAGGATTGGATAAAAAAGCAACAGAAATGTTTCAAAACGAACAATTCTTTCCCGGCGATTTCAACAGCGCTTAGTTTAAATATAAATGAAATCATTAAAGTAACAAATGTAATCTTGAGTTAACACGCGGTACTTTGGTATACACGCAATATAGTGATGTAATATATTTTCAAAACATTTTTATTCGTGAAGGGACTTACGCACAAATACAAAGTTAAATACAAAATTTGTTACTGAATTCAGCAAACTGAATAATTTTTTCTATGTATGAAAGCTCATCAACTTAGCGTAGTACTTGCGTGCGACGATGCTCAACATCCTCAAAGTGAGAATTCAGATATAATTTGAAATATCTATCAATGGGATAAAAATCTGAAAGGATGAAGCATTTAGGAAGAGCTCGAAAGATTGATTTTGCATAATAATAACTCTAAAATGTTATTAACACATGGACGAAAAAAAATTGTTCAAATAATTACCCACCAACCTAACTTATTTTTTAAATGAAAATGATTTGTACATTTTTTCATTTAACAAAAAAGTTTGGTTGACGAATAATTTATTAACCAATTTTTTCACCTATTTGTTAATAACATTTTGGAATTATTACTATATAAAATAGAATTTCCCGCGTCTACCGTACGCACAATTTTTAACAGATTTTTATTCCATCATAAAGAATTCGATAGTCTTTCTGAACGAGGGTGTTGAGTACCATTGTATGCAAGAACTACTTCAAGTGAGATCAATTGATTTTAAACGAAAAAAAATGCGGCATAATTTTTTCTTAGCGAATCATGTATTGGCGAATCTCAGTTTTCGACACAATTTCTTGTACATTTTGTATTTTTGTATTAGAAAAAACAATTATTGAAATTGCCTCGTAGATTCTGCACTGACTCTTGTATTTATAAAAATGACGATGAGATTTCAAAAGTTTCTTATCATCCCAGCTACCCAATAAACGAAGCCAAAAATTCCGAAAAAGAATCGCGGAAAAACATCTTTAAACAAGGTTGGTTGTACACGGACGTATGCTGTGAGGTTGGTTTCGAGACCCGAACCTTCCCGCAGTAGGTCCAACCGACATTCAATTTGTTTATTCGTTCTCGATCATCTTCGCGACCGCAACGTTGACATGAAACATTGCGGTCGGTTTCGTATCGCAACCTACTTGACCATGGCAGGATTGCCTTTGATTGAGAAAAAACAATACTGGAACCCAATGTTTCGTTTCAAGCCCTGAGATTAACTATATCAGAGTTCATATTACTAATACGCGTTTAATTTGAACTTTATATTTGCTCATTGTTGAATTGTGCAAAAAAGTACATTTTTCAAGTGAATTAATTGTTACGCATAATGCGAATGATTGTTGATTCTACAGTTGAAAAAGATAATTGATGCAAATGATTGAATTGAAATAATTTCGAGGTAAAATAAAATAAAATAAAAAATATAAAAAATTTGGCATGGACTACACTATCAATAATGTTATACTGCCTCTATACAATATCTATGGTAATATTAATTAAACTAAATTATATATTTTCTATTGTATGCGTATTGCTTCTTCATAGACGAAGTTTTGTTTTCGTGAAATTTTTTTTTTCGAGATTTTCATGCCGGTAAACTTAGAATCACCTAAAACGTCGAGAAAAGTTGATTAGAAAAAATGTCCGTATGTATGTGCGTGCGTGCGTGCGTTTGTATGCTGGGCTTCGAAAATTCAATCGCCTCTCCGGGCTCAAATTTGGCACGCACGTAGAGTAGTTGCCTCTCTTTGAATGGCGCTAGTTTTAACAAAATATATATAGCTATTAATATTATATGTAGTTTTTAATTTGTTGAAAAAAGGGCGTGGTCGCTCTAGCTTTCGTAAAAGTTCGACGATTTGGCTAAATAGTTCATCATAACTGAAGCTGCGTTCAATGTTGTATGGTATAGAATTTCGTCGAAATTCGTAAAGCGGTTCGGATTTCATTGAATCCCTGGCGTACCCAACCACTGACCAATCACTATGGTAACCACTGCAGTGGTTAGTTTCGAAAAAGAGACCGTAATATTTAGCGAACAACCGACGCAATCACCATAGCAAATTCTCTAGCGTAGTGGTTTTCGCGTTGTTCCACTGTCAAACCACCGACAAAACCACCAACTGCAAACTTACTACGGTGATTTGGTAGGTAGTTCGCTAAGGATTATCGTCGCTTCTTCGGAAATAACCATTCGGTGAAAACCACCGTGAAAACGTAGTGAATTTCATCTTGACCGGACTTGCTAGGGATTTTAAATTTTTCGAAAAAAATACATTTTACTCTAAATCATGTCGAATCTCAACAAATGTTGGCATTCGACGAAATGTTCCACAGTCGAAAAAATATACAGCCCTGCTACGTACGATATTCGGTGATGATCGTTAAAGTCGTTCGGATTGTACACCATTTGAATTTTCCAAAAATGTAGATTTTCGCTATAACTTCCGCATAAGTTAAGAAAGTAAGACAAAACTTCGCATCTAATAAAAATGATATATAACGGTATTTGCAACGGAGTTTTCTTTTGTTCAAATAAAAAGAAGTTGCAAAGTACACTGAGAAAAATGAGCGGCTTTACTAACCAAATATCTGGCAGCTAGAGCGATATTCAAGTCTGTCTGCACAACAGTGTTACTGTTTAGTTCCAACAGCTGAACCTTTCCGCTTTATGTCGTCCGCTTGCAGGAGCGAAACGGTATAGCTGTGGGAACTGAACGATGGCTGACTTCGAGCAACCATACTATATTCAAGTTGCAATTCATTCAATTAAGAGGCAGTGATACTCACTTCGAAATTTGGAAAGTTATTTTCTCCCAAAATACTCGGCAGATACAGCTCAGATTTTGATAGAATGCGCCTAAGTATGGCAGAATTGGGCTGAACTTCTGGCTCCTCGATGCTCGTAGCCGTTTTTTCAGGAGAATCAAGAAATAAAAAGATGCGAGAGAGACAGCGCTAGGTGCGAAAGAGACAGCCCTATATGTTCTATAAGCTGTAATATTGGGCATCGAAAGTCCGAGCAAAGTATCATTGCCTCTGTTTTCACAGGTTATGTTATTTATAAAAGAAAAAGCACAAAATTCGACGAAGAGGTCAATTTATTATTCTCGACTTAGAATCCACTTTACAAGTTTTCTTATAAGTAAGACCGTAATATAATGTAATCTGTATTTGGCGTTTTTATCACGCTCAAGGGGCGAGAATATAACAAACTGTTATGGCTGATAATGCTACATGCGGTCGATGAATTGTGCACTTCATATGCATAGACATGCGAGTCGAAAATTGTTTCCAATTTTTTTACAATGAAATGAATACTATTCTTATATATAAATATGTAATTAATTATGACAAATCGAGGTCCACCGTCATTTTCATCAATACAAAGAACCATGTCAGGCTTATAAGTGCTGCCATTTTTCTCGATCCATTTAAGCACATCGACTTTTGCATTCAATACCGTCGCGTTCGTTTTCATAGAATTGTTGAATGTGATAGGCAAATCTTTCAATATGACGTGCGTCGAAGATCCAAATTTCTCTGCTAAAGTGAAGATTTTATTCGTATAAAACTGACATGCAAGTTTCAACTGGAGCTTAGTTGCGATAGTTTTGCACAGATTTACTGTCGAGTTTGATGAAACTGCTATCTGTTTTGATTCCTTGTGTTTCGCCTCGAAACGCATGGCCGACAGATTGACCAACGGTCCACATTCCGACATGACAGTCCCATAGTGTATAAGGAGATGGTCTTTCGGTCGTAAATGTCTTTTCAGAACTTTCAGCGCTAATCTGTGATGTTCTTTCACAAGTGATTTCAAAAAGTCACTACATCCTGGTTGGATACGCGTTGTAGTTACAAGAGCGAGGATCTGGCGTAAAATAACGTACACCTGCCATACTGGATCACTAGGAGGAATTAAATGACCAACGATAACTCCAAAATGTAAAACAAAATTCGACATTTCAGCAGCAGACATTTTTATGGTGTCATTATTGAGATGTTTCGCGAATATCTAAGGGGGGACATTACTGCTATCAGTCATTCCATAGTCGCGTAGCTCCATCATCATGTTTAATTGTTCCAGAGTAAATAACTTTGCTTCAGAAGTATAATGCTTTATTATAGAAACCATGTCGAACGTGCATATCCCTTCGAGAATATCATGCATTAAATCAACCGATAAGTTTTCAGTTACATGGAAATCAGATAAGACGTTAAAAATACAATTACCCTTAAGCCCTGTACGAGAAATATCGTCTAAACGGAGGTCTCTTTGATACGATTTTTCAGTTCGACGGAATGTCTCGCTTTCCATAGTTGCTAAAGATCGTTGGCTCTTGTCCATCTTGCAAAAACGACATGAGTAATTCGCATTGAAACTTTCCGTGAAACCTAACAACGAATGAAGTCCCAAATTGTCTCCAATGATTAGTCCGAGCTTAAAATAGATTGTACTTTTGCCGTTTGGCAAATCAAGATCCACACCCTCAGTTTCGAGAAACATAAGTTCATCAATCAACGTTCGAAATACCGCGAAATTCCCAAATCGTTGTCTGTCTTTCGAGTAAAAGAGGAGAGCATGCAACATCGCTGACAGGGAGGATTGATATTCTGGTGGAAAAAAAGGCAGTGAAATATATACACCACCGAGCTTATTAGTTCCTGCGTGACTGCCGAGAGCATTACCAGTTTCATAATCATCGAAGAAAAGGAATAGTGGAAGAACATGATGTGATTTGAAGTGTTTAATCTTGCGTTTCCACAACTTGCTTTGCATAAAATTTGAAATAACGATCGTTTCGTTCTCTAGTTGCTTCTTATATGAAAAAACGCGATCGTACACCTCAGGCGATTCAAACACTTTTTTCAGCATCAATCTAAGCGGAAATAACATTCCTACAGCGTTACAAGATCTTTTTTTTTCGCCATCATGAGTTCGCTTGACCTTCTCGACAATTTCGCCAACTGAAAACTCAATGAGCGGAATGAAATCTCCTTTCTTTTTGAGAGCTTCTATGCGCTTGTGTTCTGTGACCAAATCTTCTAAGACTTTCTCGAATGATGCGAACATATGATCAACGTCTGCTAAAATTACGCCGGAACTTGCGTTATCACGATGAGCACCATTGAGCTCTTCTTGGACACAATTCAGTCCACTGTGAACTATTTCCTTCATTGAGTCAAAAAAATATTGAATTTGAGTGCGAGTACACGAAGAACTATATAATTCTGCGCTTTTATCGAGAATTTTATCCCGCAAATTACTCTCCGTCTTTTGAGTGTGGATTCCACTTTTTTTTGCTATAACCCGGAACAAATGAACTTGACGAATTAACGTTAAAAATTTCACAGCTTTTCTTATCTCGTAACGATGCCTCAGCAAGTAATGTGCCCACAACAGGATGAGAAACATCTTCACAAGTGACAATTGAAGAATTGTGCTCTGCATTATTTTCTATCAATTCTGACTCCGCATGGTCCGCGCGCCAATGCCTTTCCAATGAGTAATAATTACTATAAAAACGCGAGCATAATGCCTCGGCGCAATGGTACTTGTTACTTGCGTCGAATTCGTGTTCGACTTTTGTTTCGGCAATCGTCGATAGCCGCGGAATCGCGTCCCGGCATCATCGCCCGCGCAGCGCGCGACGCCCGGCAGCTACCTCTCCGAACGGTCTCACCGGCGTGACCGGTGAATCCCGCCGTGTTTACTTCTCGTACAACCGACCACACCCACACAAACACATACACGCATACACTCACACACCGATACACGCTAAAAATTCGCTCTCGCCGCAGCGACAACGAGGGCCAACAGTATCGGTTCGGAGTTCGAACGAAAACCATTGTACTTCTCGGAATAAAGCTCTACAACGAAAGGGATAAGATAATATCCCGTTTCTATAATATAGTCTCGTTAATATAGTCTCGTGCGTCAAATTCTTTTATCTCTCCTTCCCTCCGTGATAACCACCACCACTCCTCGCGAGACTCTCGGAGATCTCTAAACATCTGGTCCTTCGAGCCGGATGTCGCGAAAATTGTGGTGTGGTCTCGTGAAATGACGCGCTTCACTATCATGACTCGTTGACTCTACCTCTACCGCATCTCAGTGATTGTGCAGTGATAACGATGGCAACGGTATCAGCGCCGGATCTCCTCGCGAGACAGGAGGATCTATTCGGCATAATCGGTCGCGCCATGATTAACCTCGGGAAATCAGCGACTGACAAAAGAACTCCAGCTCACGTGAAAGCCAGGATGGATACCCTCGCGGCGAACTGGAAGAAATTCCAGGCCAACCACGACGTTCTCTGCACTCTCAAAGCTGAAGACCGGAAAGCGCTGCCTTATTTCTCTGGCGAGATATACGATCAATGCGAAGAGCTATACATCAATCACTCAGCAGAAATGTACAACATTTGGGACAGAATGCGACGGGACGATAACCCGACGGCCACGGCGACGGTCGCAACGCCGATCGCGAATCCTCCGTCGAAATCTCGTCAACTCGCCCCAATTCCTCTCCCGAAGTTCTCGGGGTCGTATACGGATTGGACACCGTTCAAAGATCTGTTCGAATCGATGGTAATCAGGGACGAAACACTCACAGATGTCGAAAGAATGCATTATCTAAAAACGGGTCTATCAGGTGAGGCAGCACAACTTATAAAAAATACCCCAGTCACCGACAATAATTTCATGCGCGCGTGGGAGTCACTGCTCGCGCGATACGAGAACAAACGGGCGCTCGTAGACACTTATCTCGCCGCGTTGTTCTCTGCTCGCCAAGTGACACACGAATCGTCATCTGAGCTAAAGGCTCTTCTCGGAAATGTTAAAGAGGCAATCGGTGCGCTCAAAGGTCTCGGCTGTCGCACCGAATTCTGGGACCCGATTCTCGTCTTCATGGTAGCACGGAAACTGGACGCAGAGTCGGTTAAGGATTGGGAGAAACATATTGGAGGTGATTCCGATCTCGTTCTGTTCGGTGATCTTGAACGGTTCATAATCGGTCGAGTGCGAGCGTTCGAAGCGGTTGAGCGTCTCGTGCCGCAGAAAAAACCTGCAACCTCGCGTGCGAATTTCACGACGCATCCCAAACAGCAATCGAACGCGAACTCCCACCAATCGTCTACTGACCCATCTACTGACAGCGGAGCGCCGACAAATATCACCCAACCGTCCCCAATCGAATGCTCATTATGCAACGGACCACACTATATCGCATCATGTCCGGAATATCGGTCTAAAAACCCAGACCAGCGTCGCGAAATCGTTACGCAGAGAAACCTCTGTTTCAACTGTCTCGGCACGCATCAGGTTCGCAACTGTCGATCGCAGAAACGCTGTCAATCGTGCGGGCAACCTCACCATACATTGATCCACCGGTCGAACGATACGAATGACCGACCCCCCGCTGCTTCGCATCAAGCGGTAAACACGACAGCGCCCAGCTCAACCTTGGCCGAAAATCAACAGAATTTCCCATCGACGTCGCAGCTCGACGACACGCGAGTCTCATCGTCTCACGTATCGCTATCGAGTGTAATAAAAAACACTCCCGTGCTTCTCGCTACTGCGCTCGTGAACTTAGTCTCATGCTACGGCGAAAAAATCAAAGTACGAGCGTTGCTTGATCAAGGGTCGGAAGTGTCATTCGTCACTGAATCACTCGCACAGAGACTAAATCTACCGCGCCGCGGAATCTCTCTCCCAATCCACGGTATCGGTGGTCAGCGCTCGAGTGTCGCGCGCGGGTGTCTCGCGCTTGACCTCTACTCTACGACAAACGAAACGTTCTCGTGCCCCGTCACGGCGTATATTCTCTCCAAACTCACCTCGTATTTACCACCAATTCGCGTCGAAACACAAATTGGCCGCATATCCACGGGCTCCGCCTCGCCGACCCGAATTTTGTCTCCTCGGAAAGCATCGACCTCGTGCTCGGAGCCGAGGTATACAGCCGAGTGATCGAAGAAGGCATTCGCAAAGGCCCTCTCAACACGCCGATTGCTCAGCAAACCGCTCTCGGATGGATCCTGTCGGGCTCAGTGGCGAGCGAAGTCAACGAAAGTCATCGCTCTCGCGCTGCACACGGATTACAATGCTCAATCGATCACGAACTCTGCGATCTACTTCAGCGCTTCTGGACACAAGAAGAATCTTCAAGCATCGCTGAACCGCCACTCTCGGAAGACGAATCTCAGTGCGAGGATAACTTCGTCGCGTCCCATTCCCGCTCCCCGGAAGGACGCTACATCGTACGCTTACCTCTTAAGCGACCCGCGGAAAATCTCGGTGATTCGTACGGACCCGCAGTTCGAATGCTCTCGCGTCAAGAGAAGCGATTCTCTGTCGACGCATCGCTCAAAACGGCCTACTCGCAGTTTCTGACAGAGTACGAATCTCTTGGTCACATGGCGCGTGTGCCTGACAACCAGGAGCAACCGCGCCGCGTATTCTACTTGCCACATCACGCGGTAATGCGCGAAAGCAGCTCGACGACATAAGTACGCGTCGTGTTTAACGGATCGTTCCGAACGAACTTCGGTATCACGCTCAACGACCTTCTCCACGTTGGTCCCAAACTGCAAACAGACCTAGCAGACGTCCTCACACGCTGGCGCCGCTACGCCTACGCATTCTCGGCGGATATCAAGAAAATGTATCGCCAGATTCGGGTACATCACGATGATCGGGACTTACAACGCATCGTTTGGAGACACAGTTCCGAGGAACCACCGCATTCGTATCAGCTAACTACGGTTACGTACGGTCTCGCAAGCGCTCCATACCTCGCAATCCGTACGTTACGGCAGCTCGCGGTTGACGAGAGTCAGCGATACCCTCGCGCAGTGGAGGTAATTCATCGCGAAATGTACGTCGACGACGTGCTCTCAGGAGCAGACGAGCTCGACGACGCCCGGGAGAAAATTCAACAAATCAACGACTGTCTCAAAGCCGGTTGCTTCGAACTCCAGAAATGGACCGCAAATTGTGAAGAGATCATCGAAGACATCCCTCAGCACCGCACATCGCAGTCGTTGTCAGTCTCAATTGAAGAAGATCCCGTATCGCGCGCTCTCGGCATCATATGGAAACCGAGATCCGACAGTTTCACATTCGTTTCGCACAGCCAAGGAGGAAACTCGCGCGTCACGAAGCGAACTGTCCTCTCTCAAACCGCGCAACTTTTTGACCCTTTGGGATGGATAGCCCCCGTCATCGTCAGAGCAAAAATTTTTATGCAAGAGCTCTGGGCTGCTGGACTCGATTGGGACGAACCCCTACCGGAAAACCTCGCTCTTCGATGGAAGCAATACACCGACGACCTTCAAAACGTTTCACTAATCTCAGTCCCGCGGTGGCTCGGAGGCCGCTCATCGTCTCTCGCAGTGGAATTGCACGGTTTCTCGGACGCATCCCAAGCCGCTCTCGGGGCGGTGATCTATCTGCGAACCCTCACCGATCTCGACGACATTCGCGTCACGCTCGTCTCCGCGAAGACTCGAGTCGCGCCTCTCAAACGCGTAACAATCCCACGCCTCGAGCTCTCAGCCGCGGTTCTCCTCGCCCGTCAGATTTCGCACGTGCGAAAAGTGCTCGATTTGGTCGACACCCCGGTGCACCTGTGGACCGACTCAACGGTTACCCTCGCGTACATAAACGGCCAACCCACTCGATGGGCAGATTACGTACAAAACCGGGTCTTGGAAATCCATAAAGTAACGAATTGTCGATGGCATCACGTCGCTGGGAAAGAAAACCCAGCCGATCACGCTTCTCGCGGACTCTCGCCGCAACAACTCAAGGACGAGTCACTCTGGTGGAACGGGCCAGCGTGGCTCTCGAAGCACTCAGCCGCTTGGCCTTCGTCCTCACCTCCGCTCGACGACGATGTCAAGCTCGAAATACGCGAAAAAGCAGCAGCTATCGCAACCGCTCCGCCATCGTGGGAGCTCATCGAACGATACTCGAAGTTGGAGCGCCTCCTGCGAATAACAGTATGGTGCATCCGAGCGTCTAAAAAATTCAAACGCGACCCTAACGCTCTCGCCGCCGACTCGCCAATCAGCCCAACGGAACTAAACGAAGCAAGATTCTTCTGGATTCGGTCAACGCAAGCCGATCACTTCGGATCCGAACTCGCTCTGCTCGCGGCTGAAAAACAATTACCGCGATCTAGCGCTCTCCTGAAGCTCGCGCCATTCATCGACGCGTCGGGTTTCCTTCGCGTCGGCGGGCGACTGTCGAACGCACTACTTGACTACGACGAAAAACACCCACTGATTCTCCCTCGAGAGTCAACGCTCACGCCTCTTATCATCGACGAAGCTCACCAAAGGACTCTTCACGGCGGCACGCAGGCGACTCTCTCAACTCTCCGCCGGCGATACTGGATCGTGGGAGGCCGCGTGCCCGTGCGATCATTCATTCATCGCTGCATCGCATGCGTTCGGCAACGCGCTGCGATGAGTCAACAGCTCATGGGACAGCTACCGACATCTCGCGTCGTTCAATCCCGTCCGTTCCTTCACGCGGGAGTCGACTACGCTGGTCCACTCCTCCTACGCACATTCCGCGGTCGCGGGGCAAAGACCTACAAGGGGTACATCATTGTTTTCGTGTGCTTCGCGACGTGTGCAATGCATCTTGAAATCGCGACGGATTACTCCTCAGAAGGGTTCATAGCGGCCTACAAAAGATTCACCGGCAGAAGAGGAATCTGTGCCACGCTAACGAGTGATTGTGGCACGAATCTCGTCGGCGCTGATCGAGAACTGCGCGAACTCCTCGACTCGTCTTCGCGAGAACTCTCAAGAATCGCTAACGTGCTCGCGAACGACGGCACGCAATGGAAATTCAGCCCTCCATCGGCTCCCCACTTCGGTGGCAAATGGGAAGCCGGCGTGAAATCAGTAAAATTTCATCTCAAGCGCGTCATCGGCGAGGCGAGCCTCACATATGAAGAATTCGCAACTTTGCTAATCCAAATCGAAGCCGTACTTAACTCCCGCCCTCTCTGTCCGCTATCAGACGACCCATCGGATTTGGCTGCCCTGACACCAGGCCACTTCATCATCGGAGCATCCCTCAACACCATCCCGGAACCCTCGTTGATCGACATCCCACGCAACCGACTATCTCGATGGCAGCTGCTGCGCCAGATGCTTGAAACCTTCTGGAAGCGCTGGAGCACCGAATACCTTCAGAAACTCCAAACGATTCCGAAATGGCTACATCAGAAGGACTCGATAAAGATCGGTGCTCTCGTTCTCGTCAAGGACGAACGGTATCCGCCGTCAAAATGGCCCATGGGAAGGATCATCGAAGTT
Organism: Pimpla rufipes; assembly: GCA_963932165.1. Taxonomy (NCBI): domain Eukaryota; kingdom Metazoa; phylum Arthropoda; class Insecta; order Hymenoptera; family Ichneumonidae; genus Pimpla; species Pimpla rufipes. The sequence goes on from OZ010639.1 coordinate 2,543,457, forward strand.
CATCCAGGAAAGGACGACCTCGTGCGCGTTGCAACGGTGCGCACCGCGACCTCCACGCTAAAACGCCCAATCGTCAAACTCTGTCGCCTACCCTGTCCAGCCGAAGAAGACCAGCACACCGCCTGACCGCTATCTCCCACACTATCGACGCTTCTTCACCGTAATTGTCGACCTCTACGAGCTCGCCAAGTGGGAGTAATGTTTCGGCAATCGTCGATAGCCGCGGAATCGCGTCCCGGCATCATCGCCCGCGCAGCGCGCGACGCCCGGCAGCTACCTCTCCGAACGGTCTCACCGGCGTGACCGGTGAATCCCGCCGTGTTTACTTCTCGTACAACCGACCACACCCACACAAACACATACACGCATACACTCACACACCGATACACGCTACAAATTCGCTCTCGCCGCAGCGACAACGAGGGCCAACAGTATCGGTTCGGAGTTCGAACGAAAACCATTGTACTTCTCGGAATAAAGCTCTACAACGAAAGGGATAAGATATTATCCCGTTTCTATAATATAGTCTCGTTAATATAGTCTCGTGCGTCAAATTCTTTTATCTCTCCTTCCCTCCGTGATAACCACCACCACTCCTCGCGAGACTCTCGGAGATCTCTAAACAACTTTAAAGTGTTCTCGTAAGGTATTTACAGGGTACACCGTTTTACACACGTAGCAAGTAGGCATTATAAATTATATGACCCGTACAATGCAATCAAATGATCAATCTGTTTTTTCAAGAACTGTTTTGTTGAACTTGTGCCAGAAATTTAGAGACACACGGTATGATTTTATCAGATTCCCCCTCAATTCCATACACACGACGCTGAATGACCGTCCAAGGGATTAGAGCGTTTGGTGGGTACTCCAATTGTAGGCTGTAAAAGCTTTTAAAAGCAACGTCGATTGCACGCAGAGGGGACGAAACTTCGTATCTTATATCATTGATACACACGTAAGACTCCGTAATCTCTCGAAGTGACTTTCCTACAATAACAGCTAAGGGCTGCTCACATCCTTTGCACTCTAGAATTTGTCGACGCCGGGCGCTGAGTCTGTCTTCTAGATCGTCAATAGTCTAAAAAAAGAATTAATATAATTAGATAATACAAGAATTAAACAATCGTAGCTTCAATCGGATGCGAGAAGTTAGCATACTTTCGCATAAAGTAAAAAATCGGCCTGCACTTCGCTTTTGCTGGGGCGGTGAGATTTTACGAGAACTTTCGTTGCCGCCGGGGGTGGGAACAACAATGGGAGCAATTGAAGTACCGCCGCACAGTTCGAGTCTATATAAAATATAAAGATTAATTTTTGTTTAGCAAGAATCAACAAAAAATGTTAACATCATCTACTGTTAGATTTACATGTATCGCGGTTACAATCCTGATTCTTTTGCTCAATCTGCTTGATTAACATTTTAGATTCACTATCGAGACCTCGTTTCTTTGATTTACAGAAGGTCAGAATTTCGTTCTCCAGCGTCAAGTACTGTGAAGCGAGCAAACCTGCCTTTTCCGGGTAAAGCGTCGCAAAATCGAGCTCGATCTAAATAACAATGATGATTTCTCACGCAAATGTCAATGGGATCCAAATTTCGTTAACCACTTGTTTACGCATACCAGGGTTACTCCACTTTTCGGATCCTTTAAAGCGGGGTAACTAGCAATGTACGTTTCGCTCGAAATATCCTTCGATGAATACAGTTGATTTATTATTCCTCTCGATGTGTCTCCCCAATACTTTTCCACTGTTGACCAAGGATCTATTGAATTCTTCAGCCACTCCACTTTCTTGTCATACTCGTCGGTACAGCAGTCTACCAAAAAATTATATGATAAATACAATTAACAATACCTTTCATAGAATCAATAATACCTTTCGAAAAGTTTTTCGAGATGTCTAAAAGCTTTTAAAAAACATTAATTTACCACCAAAATCTTTCCGAAAACCGAGTCGGACAGGTGCAGAAGAATCGTCACACTTTCGTTTTGTCCCTCGCAGGCTACTGGTGGCCTTCGACAGGAGAAGAAAAGAGCGATGCGTATTATACCTGTCGTATAATTTTCCCTTGGCGCACACCTTCTGTCTCGTGACAGTGTCCATATGATACGGCACGTAATAGGTGTAGTTATCCTCCGTTGGAAACGTCTGCGCAATCATAATCGATAACGCTTCAAGTCGCTCCGGTGTTAAGCTGAGACAAAGTAATTTTTGTTTTGTTATTCAATGTTATTTATTATTTAAGGCGTTCTGAACCAAAGCCACCATTTTTTTACCCTCTCCGATCTGTTTCATAACTGCAGGATTAAAAAAGAAAAAACCATTTCCGAAAAGAGTGAATAAAAAATCAGAAAAATATACGGCGAAAAAATGGTATGGGATACAAGGAAATGAGATTCAGTCGGGGAAAAAAATATTATTGCTTACGCGAAATTATTGGAGCTTCTTATCTCCGCGTAAATAATTAATTCGACTAAAAAGCTTCGATGCTCGTCAGTTAAATCTCTGTTAGCTTTATAATAAGTCAGGATCGCTACTCCCTCAGCTGTATCTCGGAGTGTGTCTATCAAATTGTTGATAGGAGCACATGGATGGACACTGACATCGGATGTGTCGATGAGGAAAAATGGGTTCGTGTTCGACACGGGTTCAGGAACGTGAGAAGAAGGCAAGACGTTCGTAGTTACTGGTACACTACAATTGTTTATACCAAAAAGCCCTATATAAAGTAGAAAGAAAAAAGTAAACAAGAATGTTATCTTATGTATACACAATAAGTTAATGACAAATAATTTAACAAAAACAGGAAAAAACAGGATATGTTTATTACGTTAATTTAATAGAAATAATGTCGATACTACACAATGTTGTAAGTCCCCATTGCTTTAAGAATTAAAGTTTGCCTCTATTTAAAAGTTTACACGTCATATTATAATAGGTACGACTTATTAGTATAAAAAAATTATTACAAAGCCAATCATACCATCAGTTTTATTTTTATAAAAATTAGGGATTTACAACTCTGGAACTACATAACCTAGAAAAAGTATACCTGATTGAGTCTCGGGGACGGAACACGAAGAGAAATCGACGGTATCGAAGAATATCTAACAAACATAAGATTAATTAGCGTCTAATTGATTGACTGACACCCGGTGGTACACTTTTAGTAAACACAAAATGTTACGCACATTCTCGGTACTTCCCGACTGGGCTGAGGCAAATTCTCTATCCCAAAAGCTCGTAAATTTAGCCTGCGGCCCAGCTTTCGGAATTATTTTCTTTACAAGATCGGGCGTTAGTAGAGGGAACGACAGGCTGTCAACTTCCTCGTCTGCGATTAATGAAAAAGTACGAAAAAAACGGAACGGGAAAGCGGTTTTGCGACAGAGCGATTTTTGAGGTTACGAAAGACAGCTAGTGGCAATCGCCGTTGATTAATTTATGACTTACCTTCAAAACGACTCTGCCAGTTCTCCAAACCCCATGCCTTCAGTTTATTTTTCACCCACTCATCCATTGGCGAAATATTCGCTCGTACATCGGAGAAAATCGAAAAGAATGTTGCGCGTGTCGATGCCGGTCGCCGTCGCACGGTGTGGCGGGAAGCGCGCGCGCCGCGTCCCGCCACACCGGCGCACCGGCGCGTATAGCTCCTGCTTCGGCGCGTATAGCTCTTGCACCGGTGCGTATAGCTCGAGATTCGGAGATTCGTCGCGGTTGAGTGCGGACGCGCCTTGAATTTATCCGTTGTTTTATTGAGAAAAGTCAAAGTGTTTCCTCAAACTGTGGGATCTAATCGTTCCTCGTGCATCGCCAAGCCTTCAGGCTCGCTGTCTCACCCTCTTTTCTTATCATTTACTTTCTTTTTTCCACTAACCTGTTAATTTCGTTACCTAACCTCATTCTTTCAGGTCGCGGGAGACTGCGAGGATGGCCTCGCAGGGCTTCCAGGAGGACGGGGGTAGACCCCCAGATAAACTCCCTGATGATATTTCGATTATGTGTGTTGATGATTCTGACGTCTTGAAACGCGTGAGAGATCTTCGTCAGGAGGCCTTCCCTCCTGACAATAAATGTAAAAGGCACCGTGGGCAGTCCAGGGAAACGACCACCGGATCTTCTGGCGGCAACTCAGTCGGAGATCCTCCTCCTGCTTCAACTTCTAAAGGAGCGATTCCCAAATCCTCCAACGCCAAAGTCACCCCGCCTACACCCTCAGAAAATCCTAACCAAAAATCTGTCCCTGACCGTCTCCTCAAGAATAGATATCCACTCAACAGCTGCGGTCCCTTCACAGTCCTGATCCGTCCTGCCACAATTGACCGCAAAGACACCCCCAGGCTCAACGCCACTAACATAGGCAAAATCCTCCTAACTAAGTTTTCGAAAACCCAGGTCCTCCACGTCTTTAGCTCTGGCAAACACCAGGTTACCGCTGACCTGGTTTCCCCCAAGGCAGCTAATGACCTCCTCTCGTTCCCTGGCCTCGCAGAGAAGAAACTTCTCGCCTTCATCCCTGATTCGCTTCTCTCTTGTGAGGGAATCATTAGAAACGTCCCCACTGACATCTCCGCAGAGGAGATAATACTCCACGCCGAAGCAGGTGTGAAAATCCTAGACGCTCAGCGTCAGAATAGAAAGACCTCGAAGGGCAGCGACTCCCAACTCATCCCCACGCAGTCGATCCGAGTCAAGTTTGAGGGTAGAATCAGACCGGACTATATCCTCCTCTTCCAGTGTCGTCATCCCGTAGACGCATGGTACTCTCCTGTTATCATTTGTTTCAACTGCTTCATGTTTAATCATGTAGCATCTCAGTGCAAGAGCCAATCAAGATGCATTCAATGCGGAGGCAGAAGGCACCCTGACGGCGAGGTCTGTCCGCTCGAAGGCGCCGCCCCTTGCTGCGCGAACTGCAAAGGAGAACATATCCCCACAAACCGCGCCTGTCCTGCACTCGCTCACGAGAGAGCCATCAAGGATGTTGCGGCTGAACGCAACATCTCCCTCATCAAAGCCAGAAGACTCCTCTCGGGCCCCGCATCCCCTGCCACTCCTAACCCCCCGCGGTCTTCGTTAATTCGAACCACCGCAAACTTCCCGCCTCTTCCCACTTCCACCGGGGCTCCCCCGTCCTCCTTTCTCCCCCCTCCCTACGCGGGTTCTCAACCTCCCCCTTCCTCTCTCCAGGCTTCAACTAGGGAACTCTACACTCCTCCTCCTTCCATTTCCGACACTCGCCCGATCTCTTCTAGGCTCCCACCTCGCAGCGACTCGCAAAATCGTCATATCCGCCAGCAACCCTCCACGTCCAAGTCTCTCCAAGCCACTCGCTCAGCACATTCCCAAGCGCTTCTCGCCCCTCACGGTCGCTTTCCAACCTCGAACGCTCCCCACAACACCTTCGATGACAACGCTCGCTCCTCCGCATGCTCCTCCCCCGTTCAGCACCCTCCTACCCCTTTCAAAACTAGCCAGCCGTTTTTTTCTCCTCCGGAACAAATCAATTCGCAATCATCCACTCCTCTGGCCATTCCCACTCTACTGCAGCTCATCATTGAATACCTCGCTCCAGCTCTTACATCTCTAGGCTTATTCGATAAGATCACCCCGTTAGTAGAGGCTCTCAGCTCCCTTCTGGATGCTCCTCGATCTCAAACTCCATCTCACCATGGCTACTGAAAGACTACTAAAAATCCTGCAATGGAATTGTCGCAGTATCCGAAATAAGCTCGGCCTTTTAATTCAAATTGCTTCTGAATTCGACATCATCATCCTTTGCGAAACCTGGCTTCTCCCCTTCTCATCCATTAATATCCCGGACTTCAACGTCATCTTGAAAAATCGTGATCACCGTAGAGGCGGAGGCCTGGCCATCTGCCTCAAAAAAGACATATCATTCACTCCTATCAACACTACCCTTCACGTCCCCGACCGCCTAGAAACTCTTTCGCTATCCATCCCCACCTCTCTCGGACCCTTGACAATAACTTCTCTTTACCGGCCTCCATCCGCCAATCACCATCTTAATCAAGCCGACTGGACGACTCTTTTTAACTCCATTGACACCTCTGGCAACACGCTCATTGCCGGTGACTTCAACAGCCATCACCAATCTTGGGGGTGCTCAAACTCTTGCCCTTCAGGCACATCCCTCTACGACACACTATCAAACTTCGATCTAGCTTTTCTCAATAACGGTTCTCCCACCTTTGGTAATTACTTAAATAATTCTATTTCAGCTATTGATCTTACTCTCGTCTCTTCCAATCTTCTCCCTCTGTGCACCTGGGAGGTGGGGGAGGATTCGCTCACCAGCGATCACTACCCCATCTCTATGTCACTGGGTGTCCCCCTGTCTACCATTTCCTTCACATCTCACCGCTATCCCACGAAGAAAATCGACTGGGACAAATTTAAATCTTCCCTTGAACTTAATGCTTCATCCCTCTCCAGCCCTTCTCCCCTAACACAGTACGAAAATATTGCTAAATCCATCGACGAAGCCATCGCGGCCTCCTGCCCGAACGGTATTGGAGGTACCGGTCAAACTAGAAAATTTACAACTCGCTCTGCCGTGTGGTGGAACGAGGAATGTGAGAAGGCTAACAAACAGCGGAAAGAAGCCTGGGCGAAATTCAGAAGTCTCTCTAATGCCACTAACCTCGAAGTCGCCAACAAATTGGACGCCAAAGCTAAAATAACCTTCAAAAAAGCCAAAGCAAAGTCCTGGAAAGACTTCACCGCCTCTCTCGACTTCCGTACCACCTCCAATACTGTTTGGGCAAAGATAAAACGCTTCCGCAATAGAAATATACCAGACCCGGAGACTCACCCAAATAACACTGCCACCATTGAAAAAATGGTCAATCTTATACCCTCAATCTGCCCCCCTTCTTGTTTTCTCCCAAACTTTCCTCACCACTTCCTCCACAATAATCATCTCACTGTCCCCTTCACTCTAAACGAACTCAAAAACGCCATTCGAAAAGGAAACCGTAACTCAGCTCCCGGACTAGACAGATTCGACTTCAATATAATTTCAAACCTTCCAGACTCATTAATAGTAATTCTCTTAGATACCTTTAACAAGTTCTTCGCCGATGGTTTGTTCCCGAAATCCTGGAACGAATTTCTAGTTTTTCTCATACCCAAATCCACTCCTGGCAAATTTCGTCCTATCTCGCTGGCTTCCTGTTTCCTCAAACTCATGGAACGACTTCTCCACACTCGCATGGTTTTCTGGCTCGAAAGTAACTCCCTTCTCTCCTCATCCCAATTTGGTTTTCGTAAATCCAGATCCTGCTCTGACAACCTCTCAATCCTCACCACAGAGATCTACACCGGCTTCACCGAGGGAGAATTCACGGCGTGTATTTTCCTGGACATAGCCGGTGCATTCGATAATGTGGATCCAGGGACCCTTGTTCATGACCTTCGTGACTTGGGCCTTCCCTGGAACTACTGCAAATTTATCTATAACCTCTCCGCTGTCAAATCCTTATTTTTCAAAATCGCCGGTCAAATGCGCGGCCCCTTTGTCTCTCACAAGGGTGTCCCGCAAGGCTGCATCCTAAGCCCTCTCCTCTACAACTTATACACAAATAAATTGGACTCTCATTTACACGCTAATAGTTCTTGCTTACAATTTGCTGACGACGTAGTCATTTACTCCAGATCCAACAACCTCAAAGACTCCCTATTTTCAATCCAATCCAGCTTAAATAACATCTCATCATACCTAAGAATCAAAGGCCTGTCAATCGAACCCTCCAAATCCAAACTCATAATTTTTTCCCGCAAACAGTTCGACCCCATAGCACCTTTTGTCACCATAGACTCAGCCCGCGTCCCGGCCTGTCTCGAAACTAAATTTCTCGGCATCATTTTCGATTATAAACTCACATGGAAAAGTCAATTAAATTATCTCCAAGACAAATGTAAAAGATCTCTAAACATCATTAAATGTCTGCGCTCGACCTGGTGGGGCGCTGATCCATCGACTCTCTTAACCGTCTATCGAGCGCTCATTCGCAGCAACATAGAATACGGATCAATAGTACTCCCTATAAAAGATTTTTCTCTCTTCTCCAAAATTGAAATTATCCAACGCTCAGCCATCAAGCTATCCCTGGGCCTCCGCAACTCGACCCCCAACAACGTCGTCATGGCTGAAGCTCGCGAGCCTCTCCTCCGATTCCGTCTCCAGCTACTAGCCAACAGGTTTTTTCTTAAAATTCTCTCGACCACTAACCATCCTCTCCTTCAATCCATACCGCGACTCATCAACTCCCTCCTACAATCACAAAATTATCAGCACCTATTTGATTTGCCCCTCATACACGCTTCCCTCCACCTTTCCCAGTTCAAGGATCAAATCCACCGCTCTCCCTTCCCCCCAGTCTACAATATCAACCCAGCTATCTCTATTCCAGACAACATTATTGACACCGATACTGGTAGAGAAATTCTCGCTTCCAGTAATCCTCCTGCAGCTTTCACAAATAAATTCAGCTCTCTTCTTCGAGAATCCATTGACTTCTACACAGACGGCTCCAAAAATGGAGAAGTCAATCCTGTCGGTCTCGCCATCTCGTGCCCATCCCTCTCACTATCGCTCAAGTTTAAAATCCCATCTCACGCTTCAGTATTTTCAGCCGAGGCTCTTGCTCTCCTTCTCACTCTTAAATTCATTAGAGATCACAGAATTACTCCCAGCAGCATCTTTTCAGACTCCCTCAGCGCGCTACAGTCCTTGTCTTCTCCTACTTCCCCCAATAACTGCTCCCCAATCATCATCGAAGCTCACCAAATCCTTACCAATATACTAGCAGAAAATTACCAAATCAATTTGTTTTGGATTCCCAGCCACGTCGGCATCCCGGGCAATGAAGATGCAGACTCGCTCGCCAAATCCGCCATCTCCGATGGCACGCCTTACAGCCTTCTATCTCCACCCTCCGAATTCTTCCCACCACTCAAGAAAAAATGTACCTTATCCACCAATCGTAATCTCATCCGTGACAGTCAACTAAAAGGCTCCCTATATTTCCAACTTTTTTTCCATCCCTGCTCCAAAACCTGGTTCCAGGATCTCCGTCGGCTAGACAGATTTTCTATTGTCACCATCTGCCGCATGCGCGCAAACCACTACAACTTAGCAGCCAGCCTATACAGGAAAAATATAGTAAATGCTCCGGACTGCCCATGCGGATTCGAATCTGAGGATCTCAACCATGTCTTTTGGGCCTGCCCCCGCTTCGCTCCTCAACGCACCGACCTCATTCGCTCTCTTCTTGTGCAAAAAACCTACCCACCCTATAATATTGAATCTCTAATTGCTAACCCTTCCTCATGTATCTCCTCTATCATTATCAAATTCCTCAAGAAATGCAATCTTTCGTTCTAATCGCTCTTCTCTAAGCAACTTTGTCCAATCTTATCTGTATTCCCGAACTTTTCTTCTTTACCGGCTCTCCGGTATCTGTTCTTTCCTGCTCTCTACACTACTTTCGTTACGTCTATGGCCGTATGGTCGCATCTACAGCGACCAGAGCCAGCACCCAATCAGAAGAATAGAATAGAATGCGTATAGCTCCCACAGCTATACTGCGATTCTTACTGCACCCGACTACCGAAATTTCTCCGGTAACTAACGCGTATCGCTCTATCTAATTCCTCGCAAGGTTAGAGTAACGGATACATTACCAGCAAAACGATATTCCTACTATAGAAATACGCGTTGCTCATGCAACTACATTCATAGCTGTAATAAGAAATACCGATGTAGCAATACTTTGTTTCGTTGCCGGAGCCATTCCCTTATCTCAGTGTAGAACTTTGCACATTGCTTCATTATTAATTTTCGCTTTTCACTAGGGGTGTGCACGAGCTCGTTCGAACACGCTCGATGCATGACCGTGAAGCTCGGCACCTGATCGAGCTTTGCATCGAGCAAGGCGCTGCATCGAACAATCCGAGCCGCTCGACCTACTCGAGCCCGGCGGCCGCTCGAGCTACTCGGGCCGTTCGAGCTGCTCGAGCTACTGGGACCGTTCGAGCTGCTCGAGCCCACCGAGGCTCGAGCCGCCCGAGAGGATCGAGCGGCTCGAGCGGCCGACGCAGCTCGAGCATCCAAATGACTCGAGCAGGTTCGATGAGTTACAATTATTATTATGCTAAATTCATGTTTTCAGTACCTTTCCGAGTACAGTACCGAGTAGTTGTCGGCGCAACCAGAGTTGGGGACAATGCATAATTTTTTTATGCATCACCGTTTTTTTAAACCATTATTTAAAAATGGATAATGAAATTCGAATGCACCACACATTACTTTTTTAATGAGTAATGGAGCAGAGATCCACCACACATTATTTTTTTAATGGAGCAGGAATTCATCACCCATTACTTTCTAAATATGTATATATTTCGATGTCCAGGTTGGTTTCCCCATAGTTTTCGATGTCCAGGTTGGTATCCCCATAGTTTTCGATGTCCAGGTTGATTTCTCCATAGTTTTCGATGTCCAGGTTGATTTCTCCATAGTTTTCGATGTCCAGGTTGGTTTCTCCATAGTTTTTGATGTCCAGGTTGATTTCTCCATAGTTTTCGATGTCCAGGTTGGTTTGTCCATAGTTTTTGATGTCCAGGTTGATTTTCCCATACTTTTCGATGTCCAGGTTGGTTTCCCCATAGTTTTCGATGTCCAGGTTGGTATCCCGATAGTTTTCGATGTCCAGGTTGATTTCTCCATAGTTTTCGATGTCCAGGTTGATTTCTCCATAGTTTTCGATGTCCAGGTTGGTTTCTCCATAGTTTTTGATGTCCAGGTTGATTTCTCCATAGTTTTCGATGTCCAGGTTGACTTCTCCAGTTTTCGAGGTCCAGGTTGGTTTCCCCATAGTTTTCGATGTCCAGATTGATTTTTCCATTGTTTTCGATGTCCAGATTCATTTCTCCACAGTTTTCGATGTCCAGGTTGATTTCTCCATAGTTTTCGATGTCCCGGTTGATTTTTCCATAGTTTTCGATGTCCAGGTTGGTTGCTCCATAGTTTTCGATGTCCAGGTTGATTTTCCCATACTTTTCGATGTCCAGGTTGATTTCTCCATAGTTTTTGATGTCCACGTTGATGTTTCCATTGTTTTCGATGTCCACATACATTTCTCCATAGTTTTCGATCTCCAGGTTGATTTCTCCATAGTTTTCGATGTCCCGGTTGATTTTTCCATAGTTTTCGATGTCCAGGTTGGTTTCTCCATAGTTTTCGATGTCCAGGTTGATTTTCCCATACGTTTCGAAGTCCAGGTTGACTTCTCCATAGTTTTCGATGTCCTGGTTGATGTTTCCATTGTTTTCGATGTCCACATTCATTTCTCCATAGTTTTCGATGTCCAGGTTGATTTCTCCATAGTTTTCGATGTCCCGGTTGATTTTTCCATAGTTTTCGATGTCCAGGTTGATTTCTCCATAGTTTTCGATGTCCAGGTTGATTTCTCCATAGTTTTTGATGTCCAGGTTGATTTTTCCATCGTTTTCGATGTCCAGGTTGATTTGTCCATTCTTTCGATGGCCAAAATCAACCTGGACATCGAAAACAATGGAGAAACCAACCTGGACATCGAAAACTATGGAAAAATCAACCGGGACATCGAAAACTATGGAGAAATCAACCTGGACATCGAAAACTATGGAGAAATGAATGTGGACATCGAAAACAATGGAAACATCAACCAGGACATCGAAAACTATGGAGAAGTCAACCTGGACTTCGAAACGTATGGGAAAATCAACCTGGACATCGAAAACTATGGAGAAACCAACCTGGACATCGAAAACTATGGAGAAACCAACCTGGACATCGAAAACTATGGAAAAATCAACCGGGACATCGAAAACTATGGAGAAATCAACCTGGAGATCGAAAACTATGGAGAAATGTATGTGGACATCGAAAACAATGGAAACATCAACGTGGACATCAAAAACTATGGAGAAATCAACCTGGACATCGAAAAGTATGGGAAAATCAACCTGGACATCGAAAACTATGGAGCAACCAACCTGGACATCGAAAACTGGAAAAATCAACCGGGACATCGAAAACTATGGAGAAATCAACCTGGACATCGAAAACTGTGGAGAAATGAATCTGGACATCGAAAACAATGGAAAAATCAATCTGGACATCGAAAACTATGGGGAAACCAACCTGGACCTCGAAAACTGGAGAAGTCAACCTGGACATCGAAAACTATGGAGAAATCAACCTAGACATCGAAAGCAATGGTAACATCAACCTGGACATCGAAAACTATGGGGATACCAACCTGGACATCGAAAACTATGGGGAAATCAACCTGGACATCAAAAACTATGGGGAAACTAACCTGGACATCGAAATATATACATATTTAAAAAGTAATGTGTGATGAATTCCTGCTCCATTAAAAAAATAATGTGTGCTGGATCTCTGGACTCTGCTCCATTATCCATTAAAAAGTAATGGTTGCTGGAACTCTGTTCCAATACAAATTTTTAAAATAATGCGTGATGGCTCCATTACTCATTAAAAAAGTAATGTGTTGAGGATTCCAATTCCATTATCCATTTTTTTCCAAATTAAATAATGCATTATTTTGACATTAAAAATTTCACAACGCTGGGCGCAACCTGCGCGACTCGAGTGATCCGAGCAGCGTACTGCGCAACCTACGCGGCTCGAGCCGCCCGCGAGGCTCGAGCTGCCCGCGAGGCTCGAGCGGCCCGCGAGGCTCGAGCGGCCCGAGATGCTCGAGAGGCTCGAGCGGCTCGAGCATCCAAATGACTCGAGCTTACGTCGAAGCTCGACATAGTACCGAGCCACATCGAGCTGACTCGAGCAGCCTCGATCAGCGACGAGCCGAGTCGAACGGCGAGCTGTTCGAGTCCAGTCGAGCTTCTGCACACCCCTACTTTTCACAAAGCTTCCTCTATGAGGAAGACAAAAATGATACACAAGCTTCGTCATAGAGGTCATAGAGGTGGCTTTGTTAAAAACGAAAATCAGTGAGGAAGCAATGTGCAAAGTTTTAGTTTGCAACTTTTTTTTCAAGAAGTGGACCAATTTGCAGAATCGATAAACGAATTGCTTTTGATTGCAATTGCTATTTAAGTTGATTAATTCACGAACTGGACCCCCCCCCCCCCCCCCCGATTACAGTGTTTCATCTACATCCGTCGGATAACCGTGTCGCTATTGCACGATGCAGCTAATATATAATTAAGGTATATGAAATTAGCATAGCCGGTTTGGAGTTCTGGTTAGCGTGCCCATCTTTAGGTCGTTAATTAGTGTATCGTACTGCGGGAGATCGCGCGGTACTTCGACCGATCAGGATTGTAAGGCCTGATCTCACGCGTGCGGTGACGAAGTCTCACTGGTACGACGCGTCGTTAGAGAAATTAATCGCCAACGACTATTATTTTTGTCTGGAGGGAATCACAGGGTGTTGAACACTGGCTTGAAAAACATCACAATATTTATTTAAGATCAAACAACACTTTTTAAATTTCCAAGTTACAACAAATTAAATATGAATTAGAAGTTAAACTGATTTTCGCGTGTTATTGCAATCTGAACCAGAGGGGTTAGTTGCTACCGATGTGTCCTCGCTGACGAAGAGTCTTAGACTAAAATTCGTTGTTGGTGACGAGAGCCTCCTCTCCAAGGGTAGCGCGATGTCGCTCCTTAGTGGCGATATGACGAGAAACATTATTGGTCAAATATGTGAAAGGTAGGAGGTGGGCGGATTTGTCTTGTCACCAATCACGAAAGGGATCGCAAGAAATTTCTGGACAACGTTGCCAAACATTCGGCTTGACCATTGAGATTTTCCGCGTGACGCACCGTAGTCCTTAGGTGCAATAAAAAGATTTCCGCGGTGGTCTCGAGAGTCGAGCGGGTGTGCACCTAATCTCTTTATGACGCGTTGATACTTGTGAAATGTCACGTACTTCCAGTCGCCGATGACTTTATTGTCCAACGGGTTATTTCAATTTCTATGCGACATTATGCGGGTTTAAAAATAAAGATTATAATGTCTGCTAGCCAGATGTTAAAAACAGCCTTGCGCGTGGGTCGAGCATGCGAGACGCTGGACACCCCGCGCCGAGGCTTGTAGACCCTTTTTTACGGCCTCAGGTAAAAGAGAGCTGCTCTTCTCTGACGAACCGCGTTTAGGTGACGCTAATGACTTTTTCTCGTTATCTATACAAAATATAATCGAAATAAATGATGCGTCTTAACTAAGAGTTTCGCGTAGCACGAACGCGACGATCTGCATCATGGGTTCTGTCCCATGCGACGGAACAATTAGTTAGTTAGGTTCGTACGTCTTCGGTTGGAATCCCGCAAGAGGTCACTTTTCCCGAAGAGTTGCACGAAAGAGTATATATTTTTTTGGTGAATTGTCATAAAATAATATTACTAACTTAAGGGGATGCTGGAGCCGACGATTTTACTACAATTGGTCGTTAAAAATAGGCTTTCCATAGTTTCGAACTGACGTCGTTATAACGCTACAGGTATGCTTCAAACTTGACAAAGATATTATATGAATATAAACGGTTTGACGTTGACGTGATTTGCGGTGAAAAACTTTTTTATTAACCAAATTTGTCGATTAATGAAACTTCTTTTTCTGTTGAGGGTGTTTTTAATTTTTGTAAAATTATTTTTATTCATTTTTATTAATTGTACATCATTTTTCTGGTTCACATTTTTTTGTGAAAACAAATAAATGTAGATGACTGCGGTTTTTTTTCTACTTGCTATTTACGTTTTAAAGTCTTGAAAGTAAATGCGAATTATCCTTCGTTTACCGAGGTGAATTTGGTGAGCGATAATTAGCACATTAATTGATTTTAATCTTTGATTCAGTACTGGACCCGAGATGGTCGCTATTCTGAAGTGAAAGATAAACCTCAGATCTTTACTGAGCCTTTTTAGCAAAAAGAAAGTTTCATCATCGATTTACATTATGATTATTATTAACAAGCCTTCTATTGCTATTATAAATTAAATTAAATGAATTTCGGGTATTCGCAAAGAGCCCGAGTTCGAAAGGCAAGTTTAAAGATTGATTTAACTGTTCACGTACAGTGCGGATGACACTACGACGAGCCGGAGGCTCATAAATAAAAACGAGAGGAAGTGAGTGAAGTTATATCCGTTAAATCCTCAGAGACATAATAAATCCCATCATAGAATTGTCGAATGCAAAGTTAATCGTGACTCGGTAATTTATTTCGAGGTAGGATGTAGATCGATTCGAATCGGTCAGGGAAAATGTAAACAAAAACTCGGTTTGTCGCGAGAGTGATTTTCAAATATTCAAGTGAGATGGGCTGTCTCCAGTAGTTCGTGGGAAACTTGAATTTTTGTCACCCGGCTCTAGCTTCAGCGAGTTATATCTCTAATTGCAACGCGTAAATAACTGCGCGAGATAATTATGAAACCTCGTATGTTTGGCTATCTCCAGGAGTTCTATATCAGAAACGACGAATGATAATGTATTCGCGAATATCGACGAGCGCAAGAAATGAATTGAATTCCGAAATTAAAATATTATTTTTCCCTTTAATTAATTCCGAGAACTTGGGTCCGTGACGGCGAGACACACAAAAACGTTAATCCGACCTAATCCCTACAAACATTCCTGCACCGCGAGGTACCCACCGCCTACCGAGGCGGTATACATGCACCTTTGGGTGAAGTGTGTGCGTCGGTGAGTCACATGCCGTGGTTCACAAACATTAATGTCGACGAGTATGCGTGACGCGGGAAAGTGTTGGTGCGATACCAAGCCAAGCGCGCATAGAAAGGTAAGGAAATAGACGGATACACAGATGTCGGTGCGATAACGAGCCCTGTCTTTATTTCGGGTATTGTTCGAGTGTGCGTGTTGATGCAATATCAAGCCGCACGCGATTCACAGATACATTTTGTACTTTTAGGATAGAAAATAGTGGAGAATACAATAGGTGTTTAATCTATTGGAGCTGGGCTGGCTCAAGGAAAGACTGAATGTGTCGAAGTAATATCGAGGTATTCGGGTGAATTGGATTTGCTCAAGGAAACTTGTACGTGCCGTTACAATAATGAGCCGCACATGAGTTGTCTTAAATTCTAGGGGTTCTTACGAAATGGAGAGTTGAAAAGGTAATGAGTGCTGAACACTGCGAGTGGCCGGCTTGTATAGGTTCTGTTCGCACCACTGGTATTCCGAAATTCGGCAGATTTCGTTGCCGCTTGGTATAACGATTGGCCGGGAGACGGTAGCTGGTGGAGGTTTTCGATGCCCGGTAACGTACACGATCTTCTGTGGGTGCGCGCAATGTCAACAACGTAATTCTCGTTGGGGATATATCGTCTCAGTAAACACGAGAATCGGTTTCGTTGCTGCTCAATTACAGTTTTCTATTCAGCAACGTAACTCTTATGTAACACCAGTGTTATGTAACAGTTATATTGCTGAGTAGGAAATTGCAATTGAGCAGCAACGAAACACAACACTGGTGTTACATAACAGTTACGTCGCTGAGTAGGAAATTGTAATTGAGCAGCAACGAAACCGACTCGTGTTTACTGGGGTCCCGTCACAGTATAGAATGAGTTTTATGTTGTTTTCAAGTAAAAAATTGTCAGCATCCCAGGTTCTCAAATACGGTCACCCAAAATGGAAGGGGCAAACAGCTACCACTCCTGCTGGCACACCGTTGACCTAAAACAAAAATTCGGAGCAGATTATTAATCAGTATTACTTTGATAATGGAATGACGAAAGTTTTTCTCGATTACTGCCAAATTAAGAAAATGGCGGTGACTTGAAAAAAGAAACCGATTTTTCCCCTATTTTTTTTATAAAACCGTTAATAAAAGATGGAAAAATTAAGTTATTGAAAAAACCTCCGTCATTCCATGACCAAAGTGATACTGATTAATAATCTACTCTGAATTTGTGTTTCAGATTAACGGTGTGCTAGTAGGAGTAGTAGCCATTTGCCCATTTTGGATGACCGTGTTTGTGGACCTGGGACACCGATAATAAAAAAAAATATATATATATAATTCTACAGTTCAAAACGTAAACAACAATTAGGAAAAAGCGCAGTCGTCTGCATTCATTCGTCTCCCCACAAAAAAATACATCGTGAGCACCTGAAGAAATTGTGCTCCGAGGTAAAAGACCGCCTTAACCGAACGCATTCTCATATGCGCTATGAAGTGAGTTAAAGAATAGCCATCAATGGCGGTCATCTTGCGATGTTTCGAATTCATATTTATTAAAATAGGCTATTTCTAAAATCCATTTATCTATGCGAATTAACAATTTAGCAGCGCAATTTAAACACACAATAACGTTTGTTATATTCAAAAATTGGTTTGAATCAACCAAATCTTGCAGTTGTGAGAGGCGACCGATATAAAACATTCAATTGATGGCAAGATTTGGTTGAACTACAAATATAGATGAGCTATTCCACCGTAATAACAGCCACCAAAAAAAAAATTCTCAAAATTTAACTAAAAATCCGATTCAATGGTATCTATAGATGCACCACATTACGGATTAAAAAAAAACAAAAAATGTTTCTTCAAAACAAAAATGGTACGCCAACTATTAAAAGAGTAGACATCCCATGCAAAAAAAATTCATGACAAAAAATGTCCATTCAAAAATAAGAACACAAATGCAATATATTAGCCAAGTAAAGTTTATCATCAGTCGATCATCAATAGATGATTTGCTATAAAAAACTTGGCATGCCAGAGACACGTCAAGTTTTTAATGGTACATCAAGTCACTGACATACCAAGTTTTTTATAGCGAATCATCTACTGATGATGGACTGATGATAAACTTTGCTCGGTTAATATATTGCATTTATGTTCATATTTTTTAAAGGATTTTTTTTATCACGATTTTTTTGCAAGGTATGGCTACTTCTTTAATACTTGGGGTACCATTTTTGCTTCGAAGAAACATTTTTTGGTTTATTTCACATCTTTTTGAAAGTCAGAGAATAATTACATCAAGACGAATAAAAAAGGAAATCCAATTTAATTCCCAAAACTATATTATAATTAGCTCCCTTAATAAATAGAATTGCGATTTAAGGTCGGAGAGTTATTTTTTTAATAATTCTACCTCGGATTATTCGTAACCATGACTGGCATTTTCATATAATTCTCTGGACAATCCCTCAGAGTTTGAATTCGTTATCGTGTGATTGAACAAGCTTGAAGCGTACTGAATTGTTTCTGAATTGTTCCAACGTAACAATTCATAATAATGTTAAAGACCAAATGTTAAAGGCCAAAATATAACCTCCATAGTCGATTTTTTTACTTACAGGGTAACGTATCCATACTTTCGTTTCGATCCATACATTAATTATTTTTCGGGCCTGGATTTCGACCAATCACAGCGCAGTATTCTCGGTAATCGAGTTCGTTTGTTAAAAATTTCATCGGAAATTGCAACCGGATATTGCACAGTAGCTCTTCACTTGTTTTCAACCAATATAATATTCTTATAGACATATTTTATCTGTCAATATGTCCTGTTTCTTCGAATACTGCTCTGTGCTTAGTCGAAATCCAAACCGGAAAAATAATCCGGCAAATACCCCTCGACCTCCAAAATTAATCGTAATATTTCCCTGTAGTTTTCCTGCTGAGCAATGTTCGGGAGAAATTTCGCACAAAAATCTCCCTCTCGTTGCTCAGCAACAAAATAATCGGGAAATATTCCGATGATTTTGGAGGTCCCGGGATATTACTATTGATAATTAAATCGTTACACTTGTAAAACAGTAACCGACAAATTTTGGTTGCTCCGTGTCCCGCTACTGCCGCTCGCGCCGTCATCGAGCATACGCCTGGAGAGGGGTGCGGTTGAATCCCCAGTCCGCGGGCGGCGTTACTCAAGGCAACGTCTCCGCGCTCGGGCTTACGAGATTTTCATAGTTCTCAAATAAATATTCTTTCATACGTTTTCTACCACAACTCAGTGTCTACGCTCTATCATCCGGCATCCCGAAATTTCCTGCACACTCGATAGTAAATATCAGATTAGAGCAATAATCACTCACGATTTCATTTTCTGTTACATGATGGGAGCGAGCCGATCGTCAGACGACGTCGCGATTTTTTTGGGCCAGCGCTGCTGTCGCTGCTATATGTGTGCCTTTATGTCAAAAGTATATGCAAACGTATATGCGATGAAATATTTGCCAGATATCAGCTCTTCGTGAACCGATTTTATTGCGTCAGGTCTGATAAAAAAGAGAAAACAACATATTTTGTCGCTGATACATTTAGCGTCTGCAACGTGTTGCCTGAGATAATATCGAATCAGATGTCGCCGGACAAAATCGCGTCAGGTCATAGAAGTAAGGAACGTTGCTGCAACGAAATACTTGTTTAATTTTCCCCTGATCCTCACGTGTGTCTCTGTTATGTCAAATGTGGTTTTTGGGCACTCACGTTTTGAAGAAACGCAGAAACTGCCTATGAATTCGCGCTCCATCGACTAAATTACGTTTTTATAGGAAAATGTTAATGTAATTTCAATTTATTTACTTTTTTTACAGCAGATTTCTTAAACATAGTAAAATACATAATCTTGGTGTTACAGAATGTTGTAAAAAAAGACAATAAAAAATGTCCTTTAAAAAATAATTAAAAGAGTAGCCATCACTTGTAAAAAAAATTCACAACAAAAAATTTCCTTTCAAAAATAATAAAACACATGCAATATATTAGCCAAGTAAAATTTACCATGAGTAGATCATCAGTGGATGATTCGGTATAAAAAACTTGGCATGCCAATGACTTGATGTGTCATTAAAAACTGGATGTGTTACTGGCATGCCAAGTTTTTTATACCGAATCATCCACTGATGATCTACTCCTGGTAAATTTTACTTGGCTAATATATTGCATTTGTTTTATGATTTTTTAAAGGAAATTTTTTGTTGTGAATTTTTTTTACAAGTGATGGCTACTCTTTTAATTATTTTTTAAAGGACATTTTTGATTGTGTATTTTTTTACAAGGGATATTGCATTTGTGTTATTATTTTTGAAAAGACATTTTTTTATTGTGAATTTTTTTTTGCGAGAGATGGCTACTCTTTTAATACTTGCCGTACAATTTTTGTTTTGAAGAAACATTTTTTGGTTTATTTCATATCTTTTTGAAAGCAATCTTCAATGCGTGCATGAGACGGCAGGGCTCTTTGCGAATGGTCAGATCGCACTTCTTGCAACTGACATTATTCACTATTATGCTTCGCCGCTGTCAGTGGACAAACCATTTTTACCATGTCCAACCTCTGCATTCTTTATTTCTACAAGAAACCAAATATTTAGTGCGCTATCATGGATGAGTACTGGAAATACTGCTGCATGTTACAGACTGATGAATGTTATGCGCAAAAGACATCGAGCATTCCATTCGACTTCCTGTATAGCTTCCCCAAAGCAATACAGGATTTGCTATGCAGCAATTGGATTCGTTATTGTGTCATTGAACAAACCAAACGCGTTCTAAAAATACAACAAAAAAAGTACCCCACCGTGACAATTGGTAATAACAAAGTCCAAAATATAACCTCCAAAAGTCGATTTTTTTACCAAGAGGATAACGTATATTCCATATTTTAATTTTGTTGTTTTGAAAAGACACCTTCGCGGTAAGATGCGTGATTATTATTATAAATCATTACACTCGGTAGTAAATATTAATGTAATAATCTAATAATCTATTAATATTAATATTATTGATATTATTAACACTACTAATATTAATATTATTAATATTAATAATATTAATCTATTACTATTAATATCAATAGTAATAATTTATTAATGTAATCACGTACGATCTCAATTTTTGTCACACGACGGGAACGAGCCGGTTCGCGCAGACGATTTTTTCACGCTCAGCGCGATCTCACGACTTTGAGGTTGTCGCTGCTGTGTGCGCGCCTTTTCCTTCACACGTCCCGCGTAAAATATCGATATCGAGACAAAATGAAAAAAAATACCATGTATCAGCACTTCGTGAACCGATTTTATTACGTCAGGTCTCATAAAAAAGAGAAAAAAGAATAAAAAATATTGGCGCTCGTACAACTAGCGTCCGTAATGTGTTGCCTGACATAATATCGAATCAGACATCGTCGGACAAATTCGTGTCGACGTGTGAGTTCGGACTTCACACGTATATGCACACGTATATGCGGTCGAGCCAAAATGAATATTTGCCAGATATCAGCACTTCGTGAACCGATTTTATTACGTCAGGTCTCATAAAAAAGAGAAAAAAAAAAAATAAAAAATATTGAACCTGACACATTTGGCGCCCGCGACGTGGTGACTCAGATAATTCCAGTTAGAAATTCGTAGCAGACGAAAAAGAACGAACGTGCTGTACAGTAAGAGTAGCGCTAGCGTCTCGTCGTGTGTCGCGTCTCGTTTTGCAGTTTCCGTGAACTGGCCAAGGTTGTAAATCTTAGCCTCAACAATCTGTTGTTGACAAAACGTTGACGACTACCAAGCTACCGTATTTTCACTTGGTGTAATTTTTTAATTAATGAAATTGTGTATCCGGATTGAGATCGTTTAAATTGTTTATTTACAAGTTATTAATTTGTACACGATAATATTTAGTTTTAGATAATATTTAGTTCACAATAATATTTGATTTTTTAGTGAATACTTCAACAGCGGCTGATGCTCTGACTGTTGAGAAATATTGCTAAGTCCGAACAGCAGTTGACTGTGACTGACTGATCGACACTTAGATGTTGTGTCTTTGAGTAATTTTGAGGAACTGAACTGCGAGGATTTTTGCGGAGCCTCGCAGATTGGAAAAAAAGGTGGGGATGGAAAATCTCAAGGATTTTGATTGGACAAAAAGTGAGTACGTGAGGAAAGGGTAGATGGGCTACAGGACCGGCATTTCCCAAATTAATCAGCTGGCCGCCTGGCCCGCAGATGTGGCGACTGTTTTATTGGGCGCCTTACCTTCCGCGACTGACCCATGGGCCGGATTAGCGTGGCCGGTCGTGTTCGACCGCTGATTGTAGGGATTGGGGAATTTTTTATTATTTAAGTGTTATATGAGCAATAGATGGGGAATAGCTGGTCGCGGAGTGTTTTATTGGGTTTTTCCGCTTCCAACTATTCCTGACGACGGTCACGTACGCACAAATGATAAAGAAATGGAAAAATATTTTATGCTACTGTCACGAGTTACAATTAACTAAATATTGTGATATTGGAGCTTGATTAAAATTACGAATTATTGTGTACGTTGCGTGCGACGCAACATACTGGGCCCCTTGAGAGGCTGTGCCGATCAATGATCGCTTCCCATGTTGTCGTTGTTGTTGCTGGTGATGGTCGTATCGATGGGTAAGGGAGCCAACTTCCGTAGATTCCTTTTCACCAAGCCTCGATTGGTCTTGACGGTAGCTACTCGCGGGATTCCGTCGGCACCTGGATGTAGCTCGATGATCCTTCCAAGCTTCCACTGCATCGGTGGGATATTGTCATCCTTAATGAGCACCACTCCTCCAATTGTGATCGATGGCTGCCCAGTGGCCCATTTACGTCGTATGTTCAGCTCGTTCAAGTACTCCTTGTGCCATCTCGCCCAGAAGTGTTGTCTGATTTGTTGGATGTGCTGCCATCTGGAGAGACGGTTCGTAGCAACTTGCGTGAGGTCGTGTTCTGGTAGATTCGTCAATGAATCGCCAATAAGGAAATGTCCTGGAGTTAGGACGAGCAAGTCGTTCGGATCCGCCGAGATTGGTGTGAGTGGACGAGAATTCAATATTGCTTCAATCTCAATGATGAGCGTGTTGAATTCTTCGAACGTGAAGAGGTCCTTTCCAACTACTCGCCTCAGGTGATGTTTGAAGGATTTGACGGCCGCTTCCCAGATGCCACCAAAATGCGGTGAGGCCGGTGGAATGAGACGCCACTCGATGCCTTCGTCTCCAAGATAACTAGTGACCTTGTCGTTGTGGATGTCGGACTTGATCATGTCAACCAACTCCTTGAGCTCGTTTTTGGATCCGACGAAATTTGTGCCGTTGTCGGACTGAATTATCCGGCATTTTCCACGTCGACCGATGAATCGCCGCAATGCACCGAGGAACGCCGCTGTTGTCATGTCACTGACTAGCTCTAAGTGTACGGCCTTTGTTACCAGACAAATAAAGACAGCCACGTAGGATTTGACTTGCACACGGTTCCGGTGCTTCTTTTCCTTGATAAAAAATGGACCGCAATAGTCAATTCCTACGTTGATGAACGGGCGGGCTTGAGTCACTCGGGCGTGCGGCAGATCTCCCATGAGGTATTCCACAGTCGGAGGTTTCGCCTTCGTGCACGTGATGCATGTTCGGATGACTCTACGAACTTCGTTGCGTCCATCGAGAATCCAGAACCGTCGACGCACCGCGTACAGTGTTGCTAGTGCACCAGCGTGCCCGTGCGTTTGATGCTCGTTTTGGATGATGAGCGTCGTGACGTGGTGATGTTTGGGCAGCAATGCCGGGTGTTTCTGGCTCTCCGGTAGCGTGGCGTTTCTGAGACGGCCTCCAACTCGAAGGATCCCGTTCGGATCGAGATATGGGCTGAGTGATAGCAGTTTGCTCTTGGCATCCAATCCCTTTTGTTTTGTCAGATCTTGGAGTTCGCTGCCGAAAGCCTCTTCTTGCACGAGCCGCAGGATGCGGAGTTCAGCTGTGTTAATCTCCTGTAGATGCGGTCGCATCCCACGGTGCTTGCCACGATTTTCTCGCTTGAAACGCAGAGCGAGTGCCACGAAACGTTTCAATTTTTGAATGGACGAAAATCTGTCCAATATTGACGATTTCGTAGCGATGGTCAGGCAAGTGATCCGCTTGGCCTCTGGATCTGCTGTCAGTTGCGGAATTTCAGTTCGCGGCCAGTTGGGTTCGTCTTGTAGCAGCCACGTTGGTCCGGTAGGCCACAAGGTGTTTGTCGTGAACTCCCTTGGTTGCTGTCCTCTTGATAAGGCATCTGCCGGATTGACTTCTCCTGGAACGTGCCTCCATTCGCCCTCGCGAGTCGCTTCTTGGATCTCTGCCACCCGATTGGCAACGAAGGTCTTTAGCAAGTGTGGAGATGTGGCGATCCAGTGGAGCGTGATGGTAGAATCATTCCAGAGAACGGTTCTGCTGATGGGAACACCAACTGTATTTTTTATGGCCTTATATAATCTGGCCAGGAGTAAAGCACCACACAGTTCCAGTCGCGGCAGTGATGTCGTCTTCAGAGGTGCTACTCTTGATTTTGCACAGAATAGCCGTGACTGATGTCTTCCCTCTGAGTCTGTTGATCGCAGATAGATGCAGGCTCCATAACCGACTATGCTTGCGTCGCAGAATCCGTGCATCTCCATGACTCGGCCATTGTCTTGACAGATAGTCCGAGGGAATGCAATATCATTCAGTGCATTTAACTCTGCACAGAAGTTGATCCACTCGGTGTTGATACCCTGCGGCAGTGATTCGTCCCAGTCTACCTTGAGCTGCCACAATTTCTGGATGATTGTTTTTGCGCCCAGTATGACAGGTCCAAGTAGACCTAACGGGTCGTAGATTTTTGCGATCTCCGATAAGATGAATCGCTTGGTGGCTGCCTTGTTTTGTGCGACTGGCTTCACCGTGTAGACAATGGAGTCAGTCTGTGCGTCCCAGAAAACTCCCAAAGTTTTGAGCGTGGATCCGTCGTTGAACTGCAATCGCTTGTGGATCGCGTTGTCTGGAAGTCCTGCCAGCAGCCGTGGATCGTTGGAGGCCCACTGCCGAATGTTGAGACCCCCTTGGCGTAGAAGCTCTGTGATTTCTTGGCGTGCTGCTACGCCTTCTTCGATTGTGCCGAATCCTGTCAACAGATCGTCGACGTACATATCCCGTTTGATGATGTGCGCTCCCGTCGGATAGCGATGTGCTTCATCTTGTGCCAACTGCCGCAAGCACTGGATTGCTTGGAATGGAGAAGACGCGAGTCCGAAGGTGATGTTGTTGAGCTCGTAGGTGCTGATGCACCCTTGCTCATCTCTCCACAGAATCCTCTGGTAACAGCGATCTTCTTTCCGCACACCGAACTGCAAGTACATTTTCTCGACATCTCCCGTCAAGACGTATTTGTGTGAGCGAAATCGCAGGATTAGGTGCAGGATGTCGTCCTGCACTGTGGGCCCGACCATTAGGGCGTCGTTGAGGGATACGCCGCTTGTGGTTTTTGCAGAGCCGTCGTAGATCACCCGCACCTTCGTCGTGGTACTATCTCCTTTGATTACCGCATGATGCGGCAGATAGAACCTTGTTTCTGACCCGTCGATGACCTTTGACAAATACTGGAGCTGTTGATACTCCTTGATATTTGCCTCGTATTGCGCCTGCAGCTCTGGATCGGTCTTGAATTTCCGTTCGAGAGCATGAAATCTCTTGAGAGCAGTTTTGAACGATTCGCCCAGCTGCTCTTGTTTCTCGTTAAACGGCAATGCCACGTTGTAACGTCCAGAAGCATCCCGTCTGTAATGTCGATTGAAGTGGTCGACTGCGCGTTTCTCTTCTGATGACCAATGCTGTGTCTGGGGTCCTTCCTCGATTTCCCAGAATTTTTCCAGTGAGAAGTCCACATTTTGTGCGTGGCATCTCACTCGTTGATGTTGCGGAACTGAACCTCCGATCACCCAGCCAAACTGTGTTTTCTGGAGTCGGAGATCTGGTTGATGTTGTGACGACAAATTGTATTGCCCGACGCATAGAGAAGCTAGTGTCGGTCCAGCGCCAAGGAGCACATTGATGGGTGCTGGCTTGTGGAACGCTGGATCCGCTAACCTCGCGTTTGGCGGGATCTTGATTTCGTCACGTTGCAGTGTGATGCTGGGTATAAGGTCGGAGATTCTCGGAACAGTGAGAAAACTCAGCTCCCTTCGATACCCGTTGATGCATGATGCGATCTCTGTGCAAACTACGTTTTGCGTATACGTAGTCTGATCGCTGATTGTTCCGACCGGAATGGCGCACGTCCTTTTCGGCAGATTAAGGGTTGTTGCGAATTCTTCTGTGATGAAGTTCGCCGAGGAGCCGGTGTCAAGCAAGGCTCTGCATCTGATGTATTGACGTTTGTGACTGCGTGCCTGAATGACAGCTGTAGTCAACACTTGACTTGCCGGTGTCCTTGCTGCCAATGCCACGCAGTCCGTGATCTGCTCCATTCCGGTGGTTGGTTGTCAATTGCTGACTTCTCCTCTGGTTCCTGAGGTTCCTGCCTGTGCTGAGGCTTCGTTCTCGGTTGGAGCGTGGAGGAGAGTGTTGTGTCGTTGGCCACACGACTTACATCCTCCAAATTTGCACTGGTTCTTGTCGTGCTTATTGAGACAGTTCGGACAGTACGCACCATCCTTGACGACCTTTAAGCGTTGCTGGACCGACATATCCAAGAATTTTCGGCACCGATACAGCGGGTGTGAACCGTCCTTGCAAATTGTGCACGCTTGACCCGTGGATATGCCGAACGCTTGTGTTGTAGTTTGTCGTTGCGTTGGCTTATTTTTTATTGGCTGCTGCGCTGATGCTGTGCTGCCTTGTCGGGACCGCGGCTGCTTGCTCAGCCGTGCTGCTCGTCGTGACAGGAATTCCAGCATGTCTTCGAGTTCTGGGATCGCGTTGCGCTCTTGTTTATCTTCCCAGGCGTCGGCTGTGGTCCGGTGGATCTTGTTTTCCAGCAGCGTAATGATGAATAGTCCGCCGACTTCTTGGTCCATGGCCCTCAGCGATTCCACATGTTGGCGTGTGCTGTCGACGATGTTGGAGAGGCCATCTGCGTCTTCCTTCGTTTGAATTGGAAGATCCAATAAGCACTGTGCGTGTCTTGACGCGATGATGCGCTTGTCTGCGTACGCTCGTTCAAGCATTTCCCATGCGCGATTGTAATTGCTGTCCGTGATTGACAGCATCTGAATTTTCCTTGCCGCATCTCCTTGTAGCGCTGATTTCAAGTAGTGCAGCTTATCTGAGGGCTTCAGATCTTCTTGGCTGCCTACCATGGATTGGAATTCCGTCTTGAACGACGTCCAGTGCGCAAAATCGCCCTTGAATGTTGGAAGCCGCGATTCCGGCAACTTCACCCTTCTTCTGAGGACGGATGCCGTTGATGCCATCGTCCCAGCGCTGTCCGTTGTGTTATCGCGAATTAATGGCTGTGGCGTCGGGTTCTTCACGCGCTCGGCTTCTGCCAGGACATCGTAAAAATTTGCTTCGATCGCAAATCGTTCGTTGACGTCGTGATGAAGTTCGTTGGGATCGAGCTCGTCCAATTCGTCCATCAACTCGGTGAAATCTTCGAATAATTGTTCGAATTTTGCCAACCGCGCTTCTGCACTTGGGATGCCACTCGGCCTTGCTTCGCACAACTTCCATATTTTTCGGAGTGCTGTTGTTTGTCCCTTCCACGTGGACATCTTCTTCGTGAGTTCTGTTATGCGATGCGTGTCGCGTTCCTCACGGCTCACTATTGTATCGTTGAGCTGTGCCATTATTTCTTGTAGGTTAACTTGCACTATTTAACTTGATAACTCGATCCGGCTCGAAGGACCAAAAAATGTCGCGTCTCGTTTTGCAGTTTCCGTGAACTGGCCAAGGTTGTAAATCTTAGCCTCAACAATCTGTTGTTGACAAAACGTTGACGACTACCAAGCTACCGTATTTTCACTTGGTGTAATTTTTTAATTAATGAAATTGTGTATCCGGATTGAGATCGTTTAAATTGTTTATTTACAAGTTATTAATTTGTACACGATAATATTTAGTTTTAGATAATATTTAGTTCACAATAATATTTGATTTTTTAGTGAATACTTCAACAGCGGCTGATGCTCTGACTGTTGAGAAATATTGCTAAGTCCGAACAGCAGTTGACTGTGACTGACTGATCGACACTTAGATGTTGTGTCTTTGAGTAATTTTGAGGAACTGAACTGCGAGGATTTTTGCGGAGCCTCGCAGATTGGAAAAAAAGGTGGGGATGGAAAATCTCAAGGATTTTGATTGGACAAAAAGTGAGTACGTGAGGAAAGGGTAGATGGGCTACAGGACCGGCATTTCCCAAATTAATCAGCTGGCCGCCTGGCCCGCAGATGTGGCGACTGTTTTATTGGGCGCCTTACCTTCCGCGACTGACCCATGGGCCGGATTAGCGTGGCCGGTCGTGTTCGACCGCTGATTGTAGGGATTGGGGAATTTTTTATTATTTAAGTGTTATATGAGCAATAGATGGGGAATAGCTGGTCGCGGAGTGTTTTATTGGGTTTTTCCGCTTCCAACTATTCCTGACGACGGTCACGTACGCACAAATGATAAAGAAATGGAAAAATATTTTATGCTACTGTCACGAGTTACAATTAACTAAATATTGTGATATTGGAGCTTGATTAAAATTACGAATTATTGTGTACGTTGCGTGCGACGCAACATCGTGAGAGTGTCGTGAGGCGGCATTATAGATTTCTTTTAATACTTGGCGTCGAGACGCTACTGCGTCTCTTGAAAAGTAAGAGTAGCGCTAGCGTCTCGTCGTGAGAGTGTCGTGAGGCGGCATTATAGATTTCATTAATACTTGGCGTCGAGACGCCAACGGGTCTCTTGAAAAGTAAGAGTAGCGCTAGCGTCTCGTCGTGAGAGTGTCGTGAGGCGGCATTATAGATTTCTCTTAATACTTGGCGTCGAGACGCTACCGCGTCTCTTAATAGAAATTTAATTACTAAGTATGATTGGCTGCGTAGACTATATTTTGTGTTATTCGGACGTCCGTATCACTCAGGGGGTCTGGACTGAATGGACCGAACAAGTTGAAAATTCGAATATTTCTTAATCTAGCATTGTGAAGTATGCCCATGAAGTATCGAATTTATTCTCTGTTTTTATAGAGGTGTTTATTTCAAGAAAATTGGCATTTTAGAGTCTAAAATTGTATCCAGCTCACATTTTTCGCAGTCAATAGATGAACTTGGCTGAAAATTGCTACATAATTCTGAATTACCTTAATTCTGAAACACTTTTTTTAGATTATTTTTCAGATCATTTTCTAATAGTGTTAACCTACCATGACACAGTCTTTCAGGTAAAAATGTATGTACAGGTCTCAATCTTCGCAGTCGCAACAACAATTTTTCTGAAACTTGCTGCATACTCCTAATTTACTTTAACGAAGAGGTATTTTTTTCAAATAGTTTTAACCTACCACAATATAGTTTTTTAGGTGTAAATGTATGTACAGTTGGGTGGTCCTTAAAAGGGGTATTTTTAAATTTTGATCTTGCCGCCCCCCAGTTCGGTTCGAAATAAAAATAAAAAAATCCTCAAATTTTTTCAGATTTTTTCTACCACATTAAACCCTCCCCCACGGGGATTCAAGTTTTCCATTTAAAATACATGGGACTTTTCGGTCTTCGCAGTCAATATTTTATTGCGGGACTATACGCCAATCGAAAAATCTGAAATTTACACAAATTACGCTATAAACATATTACTATAAGGGAAAAAATCACCAACCCCCTACCCACAAATATTGTATATATATTATATAGATTTTCGCTTCTGAAAATAACGAGTTGAAGTTTTTCAATGTGTTTATCGGTTTTAAGCAATCAATATTTTACCATGCGACTATTTGTTTGTTAAAAAGTTTGAAACTTACACAAATTACTCTATACATGTAACACCATACGGGAAAAAATTAACAACCTTTCATAATTTTTAAAATTGATTATTCAATAATATTATTATTATTAATTATTAAAATGATTAATTTTAGATGAATTAAATATCTCTTTTGAAAAGAATGTGATTTTTTACCGAATCTAACAGCATTAAAAAGTGATTTATCAATATTATTGATAAATTTATCAATAAATTTAAAAGTGATTTATCAATATTATTGATAAATCACTTTAAAAGTGATTTATCAATATTATTGATAAATCACTTTTTAATGCTGTTAAGGTAGATTCGGTAAAAAATCACATTCTTTTCAAAAGAGATATTTAATTCATCTAAAATTAATCATTTTAATAATTAATAATAATAATTTTATTGAATAATCAATTTTAAAAATTATCAAAGGTTGTTAATTTTTTCCGGTATGGTGTTACATGTATAGAGTAATTTGTGTAAGTTTCAAACATTTTAACAAAGAAATAGTTGCATAGTAAAATATTGATTGCTTAAAACCGATAAACACATTGAAAAACTTCAACTCGTTATTTTCAGAAACGAAAATCTATATAATATATATACAATATTTGTGGGTAGGGGGTTGGTGATTTTTTCCCTTATAGTAATATGTTTATAGCGTAATTTGTGTAAATTTCAGATTTTTCGATTGGCGTATAGTCCCGCAATAAAATATTGACTGCGAAGACCGAAAAGTCCCATGTATTTTAAATGGAAAACTTCAATCCCCATGGGGGAGGGTTCAATGTGGTAGAAAAAATCTGAAAAAATTTGAGGATTTTTTTATTTTTATTTAGAACCGATCTGGGGGGGCGGCAAGATCAAAATTTAAAAATACCCCTTATAAGGACCACCCTAATGTACAGGTATCAATCTTCGCAGTCGTAGGAACCAATTTTCTTATACTTGCTGCGTACTCCTAAATTAATTGAACGCAAAGGTACTTTTTATAATAGTGTTAACATACCACGATACAATTTTTCAGGTTGAAATGTATATACTGGTCACAATCTTCGCAGTCGACAGAACAATTTTTCTAAAACTTTTTGCATACTCCTAAATTACTTTAACGAAGAGGTATTTTTTTTAATAGTTTTAAATTACCACGATACAGATTTTCAGGTTGAAATGTATGTACCGGTCTCAATCTTTGCAGTCGTCAGAATAAGTTTTCTGATACTTGCTGCATACATCTAAATTACTTTCACACAGAGGTACTTTTTAAAATAGTGTTAACATACCACGATACAGTTTTTCAGGTTGCAATGTATGTACTGGTCACATTCTTCGCAATCAATGGAACAATTTTTCTGATACTTGCTGCGTACTCCTAAATTACTTTAACGCAAAGGCACTTTTTTAGATTATTTTTGCTTCAGACAAAAAATAACATATAGCCCTACTACGTACCGAATTTGATGATGATCGGTAAAGTCGTTGGGTATTTACGACATTTTGAAAAAAAAAAATAGATTTTCGCTATAACTTCCACAAAAGTTAGGAAAGTAAGACAAAAATTTGGAGATAATCGAAATTAGATGTAACGGTGTTTGTACCGGAGTTTTCTTTTGTTCGAATAGAAAAAAAGTTGCAAAGTATAACTTTGCACATTGCTTCCTTATTAATTTCCCTTTTTCACAAAGCTTCCTCTATGAGGAAGCCAAAGTTAATAAATAAGCTTCCTCATAGAGGTGGCTTTGTGAAAAAGGGAAATTAATGAGGAACCAATGTGCAAAGTTCTACCTTGCAACTTTTTTAGATTATTTTTAAATAGTGTTAATCTACCACAACAGTTTTTCAGGCCGAAATATATGTATATGTCTCAATCTTCGCAGTCAATAAAACAATTTTTTTAAAAGTTGTTGCGTACTCCTAAATTATTATATGGCATAGGTATTTTGTTAGGATTATTTTTTAAATCATATTTAAACCGTTCCGACCGTGAAGCGCGACATTCAAACCATACTGAGCGCGAAGCGCGACGTCCAAGTGAGTGCCTTAAAATTACACCAGGGAAAAATGTCCCGAAGGGACATTTTTTCCGCAGGGTCATTTTCCGGGGGGCTCGGGGGGGCAGAGCCCCCGAATCAGGGGCTTGGGGGGCGAAGCCCCCCAACAGGAAACTCGGCGCCCCGAAGGGGCGCCGGGTTGCTTGTTCTATTTGCTATAACACCAGAGAAGGTACTGAAATTATTTCGCTTTGATTTAATGTGCGGAACATTTTGGTGGCCCAAAGACAGTGCAACGTTATCGTTATGTTTTTTTCGTGAGTCCGCCGAGGGCCTCTGTTAGCTGAATTCTTTTTTATCAATCTTCTGCAGTATCAGAGATGATACCAGAAATATTTTGCTCAATTCGAATGCTTGGCATCGAGACGCTACCGCGTCTCATGATAAACATTTGGCCGGAATATGCCAATTTTTTCATTTTCCATTGTAACGGCTTAATCTTGGGACAGATTAATCGTACGTATATTTCTAAAAAACCAAAATGCGTCGAATTTTATAGCCTACAGAAAAAAATGAATTTATATTTGTATGGGATATTTTAGCTCAAATTCACTAAAATTGAATGTAAAAGTTATCGAAAATATTCGTTTCTTACACGAACGTGCTGCTCCTTTTCATCCGAATACATTTCATTACATTCCGCAGACGAAATTCGTTATTCATCTCCAGAATGTAAGGAAATTTATTCGGGTAAAAAGTAGCGGGACCTTTGGTGAAGAAATAGTACATTAATGATTTATAATAATAATCTCGCATCTTAACGCGAAGGTGTCTTTTCAAAACAACAAAATTAAAATATTGAGGATACGTTATCCTCTTGGTAAAAAATCGACGTTTGGAGTTTATATTTAGGACTTTATTATTACCAATTGTTACCTTGGGGTAATTTTTTTGTATTTTTAGAACGCGTCAGGCTTGTTCAATCACACAATAACGAATCCAATTGCTGTATAGCAACTCTTGTATTGCTTTGGGGAAGTTATACAGGAAGTCGTCAATGGAATGCTCGGTGTCTGTTGGGCATAACATTCAGCAGGCTGTAACATGCAGCAGTTACAAAGTATTTCCATTACTCATCCATGGTAGAGCACTAACTATTTGGTGTCTTGTAGAAATAAAGAATGCAGAGGTTGGACATGCTACAAATGGTTTGTCCACTAGCGGAGCGGTGAAGCATAATAGTGAACAATGTCAGTTGCAAAAAGTGCAATCTAACCATTCGCAATGTGCCCTGTCGTCTCATGCACGCATTGAAGATCGCTTTCAAAAAGATGTGAAATAAACCAAAAAAAAATTTCTACAAAACAAAAATTGTACGCCAAGTATTAAAAGAGTAGCCATTCCTCGCAAAAAACATTTCACAATAAAAAATTTCCTTTAAAAATAATAACACAAATGCAATATCCCCTGTAAAAAAATACACAATAAAACATTTCCTTTAAAAAACAATTAAAAGAGTAGCCATTCCTTGCAAAAAAAACATTCACAATAAAAAATTACCTTTAAAAATAATAAAACAAATGCAATAGGGTAGAGTGTCCCAAAAGTTATAAACTAGCGGCTGCACACCCGAATTCACCAGCGAAATTTCAGCTTCCAATTCGCAAAATTGTGGAAACGCTCTTGTAGCAAAGTTTGCCTATCGACGAGGGGTGCGTCGGACTCACACAGATGCAGAGGCGTCGTAAGCCCCGAGTGCAGGTAGCATTTTGTTTTCGACCGATTCGATTTTGGCTTTGCGCGACGCGGTGCCAGACATTTGTCATCGACTCTGACGTGACAGCCTCGCGTGGAGCCGAGCGCGAACGAGTGTTGACTTCACGTCAAGTTCGCATCGTGTAGCACGGACTCAACATTCCGAGTGAATAGAAAAGCAATCATCACATGTTGGAAATGTTTAATGATGCAGAATGCTTTCAGATGTCAGCTAAAATGTTACGCAATAATTATCGACTCAATGTTTCGAAGCCGAAACTAAAATGATTTTTCCCATACTTCGACTGTCGTGCATGCGCTCATTCATCGTCTCGGAGCGACAGGTAACGGAGATTTTGATGATACATCAATTAATGCGCTTGCGCGTTTACTTGGATTTCTGTTCATGCTCTCACCTTGCTCTCACCTTTTACTCCCCTTGATTATATACCTGGTTTGCCATAGTTCTATTAATTTATCATTGCGTGACTGGCGGAGAAAATCTACAATGCACTACGCTATTTCAACAGTAATTGACGTATTTCTGCAACAAAGTATGCGATATCTACAACTCTTAGATTTTATAATAAGTTGTAGCTTCTTGTACAAAACTTCTACAAGATTTTACGTGAAACTACAACCTCTTATAACGTTTTACATCAAAAAAGTTATTAGTTGTAATTATTTGTATAAAATACAACTATTTATTACAACATATAACTTTCTACGCTAAGCCAAAGGTCGATAAACAATTTGGCATAATTCGATGTATTTTGTTGTAGAAACTACAATTTTCTGTGAGACATTACTACATTGTATGATTCTGCTGAAATGAAACTAAAATTCAAGCACAATTACGTAGTAGTTTCTCGTCAATTGCTGTGGAAAGTACAAGATTCTACGGAAACTTCCGAGTTTCTACAACATTACACGGAAATCGAGAAGGCGCAATAGAAAGTTGTTATTTGCTGTAATTTTCCGTAAAAGCTACAACTTGCTACGGTACGGAACAACTTTCTACGGCTACGTGAGGGAGCTCATTCATGTCCAAAAATACATACGGCATAGCTTCTCGCCAATTGCTGTAGAAAGTACAAGATTCTACGGAAACTTACGAGTTTCTACAACATTACACGGAAATCGAAAAGACGCAATAGCAAGTTGATATTTGTTGTAATTTTACGTTAAAGTTACAACTTGCTACGGCACGGAACAACTTTCTACGGCTACGTGAGGGAGCTCATTCATTTCCAAAAACACATACGGCGTAGCTTCTCGTCAATTGCTGTAGAAAGTACAAGATTCTACGAAAACTCACGAGTTCCTGTAACATTTTATGGGAAGCGAAAAGTCACAACAGTGAGGTATTATCGAACAACAATCATTTTATTTCACATTTTTATTTAATTATCGTTGTATACACAGAATATAATTATAAAACTCCGATTAATTACTTAATATTACATTAATCACCGTAACAGCCTGTCGGAATCTCGCTAATGTAATGCTTTCGATTTGCATGCATTACAATGTAGTGGCCTAGCACTAATACAGCATTACATTTTAGTAGAGCACCGTCTTCGTGAATAGTACATTCCCGAACATGATTAACGGAAACGTTATTTGTTATCATAAATGGCCTATTTGACACCCATATTTCGCACAAGAAGACAACAACTTTTTTTTGCAGTTGACTTTTTTCATTTACCTCGTAGCAACATATATTTGTAATTCTTTCCATCGTTCCATCCTGGGTAACGATAATTGAATCATCTGATTTGTTAATTCGCTTATAAGCTTCACTAGTGAATCGCAGTCCATGGCAAATCATTTTTTGGAAAGTTTTACAAGTGAGCTGCTTTCCAAAACAAGCTATTTCTTCCGGATAAAGATTATAATGCTTTCTTTATCAAATTACAGTACAATAATTTGTTTTACAAACGAACTTCAGACGGTTCTTTGCATAGCTGTCGGAAAACTGTCAAAACTTCTCGCTATTTGGAAATTTCTGACAGTATGCCGGTAACGGACGATAGAACAAAAATCTCCTTACAACTTGAACAGCGACAAGATAGGGGCTCGCTTTCATTTGTAAAACATATCGGTTCTCATTCTCAAAACAAAACGTGTTATGTGTCTACAGTGGTCCCCAGTTTCTTACACTTGTGCTCAAATGGAGCAGTAGGTGGACGTTGAATGTCATTGCAGCTTTACCAAAGTATTGCTGGTATCCGGCAACAAATTTAATTAGCAAGATCTCAGCCCGCCGAATCATGGTCACTGTAATAGATTCTTGCAATAAAATTTGTATTGCGGTTAACAGTAGTGTCAAATGTTTCAAATATTTGCTTGGGAGCACCTCAAGAAGACAGATTAACATATACAAAATGAGCCAAGACCGCCACTCTGATGCTTTCCAAGTTCGTCTCTCATGGATAGATCTCGGTGATCGTGTGATACACGTTGGAGGTTGAATCGAATGCAGACGCCGATTTGGTTCGGTGTGCCTACGTAATACTCTGTTCCAGGTGATGCCAAGATGATCTCTGTATATTGCCTAGTTACGCCTAACAGTACTGAGTGCATGCAATCAGGCACCATACCGTTCATCAAATCAAAACCTTCTAAATTCATCAAAACCGATGGGCCTCTGACTCCCTTATTTTCGGTTATCATATTGTTCTGCATCGAACATTTCATTGCTATCTTTATTGAATCGTCGGTACGGTCAGGAGGCACGTCCTCAGTCATTGTATATTTTCTGTATCCATCGACTGCTTCGGTAGGATTTTCACAAAAACCACACCCGTATGAACCGTTAAAACGCATCATATTTAACAAGCAAGGTCGTGCTACCGAGTCCACACAACAACATATCGGAACAACCTTACTCGTTATAACTTTATTGTTATATTCCCACTGAACCCCTCTATTCGCCAAAGCATTTGCTTCTTTAACAAATGGTAGTAGAAAAGTGTTCATGTTTGGCTCTTTCCTGTGTACCCACAATCCTATTAAAAACATATGTCGCGTGCGCAGTTTGGGTGGCAGCTCGTGAATCATAGCGTAGATCGGCCAAATGGACACATTGCTCGAATTGCAAGCCTGACATCCGTCAGTATTAAATATATAAGACAAATTCAATTGATCCTCCGATGCGTTGTATAACGAAGAAATTTTTTCGTACATAATACGATCGTATATATCTTCTAGAGCCCCATCATCTCGTTTCTGTCATGAGAATCCATAGTTGAGATTGTTAAAGATATTCGGATCTTCCAACTTACTTTTGAACTGTGAAGCGAAGTTCATAGATATTAAAAACGAGGACATTGTTGATTCATCAAGTCCTTTTCCACAACTTCCGCATATTTCGACCGCACTCGTTGTATGTTCTGACACTCCCCAATATATTGTTGACACACGGGGCAGAATATGTGCTATTGATAGGATTCTTCTCCGAGTGGGAAATATTTGAAAAGTTTATAGTTTGTCGATGGGAGGACGTCGTTATAATATAGCTTATTCATCATGTCAATGATATCAAGTATTGCAATCCAAGACATCGAGTGCTTCAAGCCTAATAGTAGGGACATCATTAGTGCTTTTCCTTTCGTTGTTATGGTACATGGGCATAGTTTCTCACTGAGATATCGATCGTGTACTGGTTCATTAGGATGCCTACCAAATATCTGCAATATGGAAAGAGAAAAATAAATGTTAAATCGGTTATCAAACGCTACTATAGTTCACAGACTCATCTACTGGAGAATATTACTTACTTCATCTTCCTCGTGCTGTGCACAATGTCCGGTGTTCTCTTCATTTCTAAACTCATCATCTTCGAAAAAGCTGAATGAGATCTGTTCGTCAACGTGTGGCTAGAGTTATACGAGAAACACGATATATTATGTAAGTCTCAGAAATTATGATGTACGTGCACTACAAAAATCTATACAGATGGGCAAATATAAAAGTCTAAAGGCAAATAAGATTTTTTTATAATTCTCTATTCTATTATTTAATCAGTGTTGGGTCAGTATACATTCGAAGTTGACATACGAGAAAATAAATGACAATACTTTTTTTTTGCAATCGTACCTTTATATGTTAAGGGGAGAAGTCAGTCAAAAAAGTTTATAAGATCGCAGTGAACGATTTTGTTGTCACTGAACCGACCGGTTGGTCAAACGGTTGCTTCGAAACCAGAAATATGGGTTTTTCACCCTGCACGTAGTCCAAAGAAAACCAATCATAAGATTGGCCTCCACTAGAACTCAATCTCTTTGCAATCATATTTTCTATACATTAATTGGAAGGATTTCTTTAAATTTATACTTTAAAAGATCCATGTCGGTGATGCCAATTTCATCGCTTTTTAAAAATAATTCTGTAACTTGGATTTAAGAAACAGAAACAAAACCCCTACAATCAATTTATAGGAAATATGATTGTTAAGAGAATGTACCCTAGCGAAGGCCAATCTTACAATTTGTTTTCTGTAGACTATGAACATAGTGAAAAACCCATATTTCTGGTTTATCATGGTTGCGAAGCAACCATTTGACCCAACCAGTGGTTCCAGCGACAAAAAGATCCTTTGCTGCGATTCAATAAGAATATAATTTGTAATTTGAAATTTTTTCATAAGTGAGAAATAAAATAGACCTTATAATAAAAAAATAAAATTTTTGACTGACTGAACTCCCTTTAATGAAAAATGTGTAATTGGACTTAACAAAATGAAAATGGTGCCGCTTGCTAACAAATGAATGCATTAATTTCTGGAATTATTGTCCAGTCTGTCTTTAAGCAAGAGAGTTCTACATAATGAGGATATTAATGTATGATATTAATTGATTCGTACCTCAACATCAAATTCGGTATTCTCTTCCTTTTCAGCCACAATACTGTTGACCTCTGACCTACTAGTATGTCGGCCGATGGTTCCTAAATTCATAGAAATGCTTATCATTATAGCGATATAAACAGTCGTGATTTGACCTTCATCAAATATAATTCGAAAAAAATAGTTTGTATCATCTAAAAATATCTATACAGCGACGTAAGATAATTTTACATTTTTTTAATACGTTACAGAAGATAAATTAGTATTCACCGTGAACTCTGCACTGTCACTGGCATAATGAACATCCGAAGAGTCACTATTGTCCGCGTTTTGCACAGTACTGTTTTCGGTGTCTGCACTTCTGTGCAAATTTGTTGAGGAGGCAATTTCTGCAGTGTATAACATCTGTTGGCTGTGCGATCTCGTCCTGCAATGGTATAAGTAATAAAATCTCTCAGTACATAAACGCCTGATTGATATTACCTCCACAAGTCTAAATAGGGATATCATTATACGGTCTCTATTATTAAAAAATATGGATACATCATTCACAGACGTAGGGTTATGTTACCAGTTCCAACACCCAACATAAAGAAAATTGATAAACGGTGAGATACAAATTTATCAAATTCTTTTCGAAAATCACTGTATGGAATTTACAAAACATGACGGGTAATATTTGGCCAAAATGCGTATCGCCTTACAATCAACAATCAATCTAAATTTTGTATCCTTTCAAATGTTTGACTCGCCAATTCATCTTACTACCATTTGATACATTTCAGAGTGATGTTCCGGTTATTTTTTATACTGCATTATGATACTGAAAACAAAACGTAATGTCTATACGTTTTGTACCTAAATTGAGGTTCAAGTACGTACTTCATCATTTGATACGATTTCTCGTTTTCGCTTATTATATGATAATGTCCTTGGTATTTCGTCCGTCGAATTTGGCTCGAAATATGATTTGTATCTTCTTTTCGATGCCATCGTTGCAGATAATTTATATTAATTGATATAAATATCGGCAACGTACCGAAATAGTTGTCTATGTTTCTATCCAATGTGCCGCTTATCGCTGTCGCGCGTATGAAAACCCGGCATACTTTCAGTCGCATGAGTCGCTTATCGCTGTCGCGCGTATGAAAACCCGGCATACTTTCAGTCGCATGAGTCGCTTGTCGCTGTCGCGTGCACGAATATCCGCCATGCCACCATCGCCCTCGCGAGCAATAACCGCACGCCGCAACAAACAAAACCGCTAACGTAAATACAGTCATGAACGTCGACGTGCACGTGCCGGCACAATAACGGACAATCCGCGTTGTTACGCTACTACGACGAGCTGTATTTAAGTGAGTGTTTATTATTTATATGATGATGATGAACGCACAATATAACAACATGCAAGTATACGGATTTATTAAAGCATTTGACGTGCATATAACATGCCGCTATAAACACAAGCGATGAACTCATTTTGGTTAGTTTCGATCAAGTCAGCCTCCAAGCTGACTAGATCGAGAATAAAGCGAAATTGTTCATTATAGTTTGGTTTTTCTCACCGATCAATTATTTTTGGTTAGTATTTGGTTGCTACTTTTCGTTAGGTTAGGAACTAACGAAAAATAGTTCTACTCAAAACGGTTAATTAACCAAAAATAATTGATCGGTGAGGAAAACCAAACTATAAAAAATGTCGACTCTTTAATTCAACTTGAGTCAACTGAGTCGAGTCAGCCTCCGATTGAGTCAGGCTGACTCGACCGAGTTGACCCTGCGGTCGAGACAGCTTAATATAGTCAGCTAAAAATAATTATCAATTCACAATTAATTGAATTATTCTTAATTGTCAATTGAGCTTCCAGAATAGAATTCAGCACTATACCGTTTGTATACCTTTACATTCCGTCAACGAAGAAGTATAAAATCGAAAACACGAGGAACATATTGAACTTCACTGAAGTGGAGTTTGATTCTAATGATGAGGAATGCAAGCGAAGGATTTATAAGTGTAAGCTGCCAAATGGTCGCAAGCAAAATTGTCAAATTCTGAAAACGAGAGGTACGTATACAATGCAATGTGTAAATAATTTGCATACATGTGAAGTATTTAGCTAAATGTACATAACAAATGCTTATTGTAACAAGTCCCTGTCCACTACCTATTTTTTCCCTTTTCCACCGACTCTCCGTACCTCTGGCCCACGGGCCTGCATTCCTAATTTATCGCTTCCTGACCTGCGGTCCGGCTCGACGCCCCGCACTACATCT
This sequence comes from Pimpla rufipes, assembly GCA_963932165.1. Taxonomy (NCBI): domain Eukaryota; kingdom Metazoa; phylum Arthropoda; class Insecta; order Hymenoptera; family Ichneumonidae; genus Pimpla; species Pimpla rufipes. The sequence goes on from OZ010639.1 coordinate 2,584,123, forward strand.
CCATAGGTCCCATAAACGCAGCTATTATCGCCTGCGTCATAATACCGCCACTCGCGTGGCCTACGTGACTTTTCCCGGATCCCTTTTTATCGCTAGTTTCCCATGCACGCTGCACCTATCTAAACAACCGCCTTTTCCCGGAATCCAGTCACACAAGTGTCCGTCTCCCGCCGAAGCTTCCAGACTCCTCTCAAATTCTTATCCACGTCCCTTTTTATCGCCTGTTTCCCACGCACGCCTCGCCTAATCAGCTATGCGCTTTTCCAGGAAAACAGCCACACGTGCGCCCTTTTCCCGCCGAACTTTCTGGACTCTTCCCCCAAAATTCCTCCCCACTATTACCATTTTCCCACAGTTCGATCCCATATAAGCGCCTCCCGCGTTATTCCGTTAGTCAGTAAGCCCGAAACTCTGCGCGACTAAACTTGTACCAGAGATCTTCAACAAACGTCCCTTTGGAATCGTAACGTGTCAACCGCGTCTTTCCATCCCATAACCGCGCTTCGTAGCCGAGTTGGCTATTCCTCGCCATCAAAAATTACCCGACATCACAAAACTGGTGCTAAGTGTGGAGTGTGCCTATTCAAAGTGTTAGAAGCTTGGGATCGATCGACTACATCGAGAATCTTCAAGGGATGATAAAATCAACGCTGGATCATCAGAATAAAACGGTGAGTAAAAATTCATTTACTCAGTACCGTGAACCGTCTATAATTGCAACTGACTCTGACTCGAGCTCCATAACCACGAACAATATGTCACTCTCTAACGTGAACGAGTCACTAAAAACCGCGATGAGCAAAGTGTTCGACCGACAAGCGGATAAAGACAATATCGTGCACGAAACGGAGCAAACGTCGCGGGCTCCAAGTGTTATATCTGACGAACAATTCGAAGAAATAACGCCACAAGAGGCAATCGAATTAATCTGGGAATACAACGGGAAAAATATCGCAGTCGAATCATTCATATCATCGATCGAAGATGTGCGACAAAACGTGACGCGCCAGGACTATCTCCGTCGCTTAATAATCGCGAAAAGAATCGTGGGTGACGCAGCACGCGAACTACAAGAATACGAGGTCGATACCTACGAACGGCTGTACGAAGCACTTCGCATTTTATTCGGTAATTTACAGCCGGTCAGCGATTTCCGTGACAAACGCTCACGTACGTTCCAAGGACGGAACGAAACGGTCTCCAAATTTACCAACAGATTCCTCGAAATCCAAAATCAAGTGCTAGCCGTGCTCGCGAATTCTGCAAAAGACGAAATGCGTCGTAAATTTATTATCGAATACGAACGCGAACAAGGCCTCGAACAATATCTGTTAGGCCTTCGTAAAGAGCTCTCAACTGAAGTGCGCGCGCAAAGACCGGCGAATATCCGTGCAGCGATCGCGAGTGCGCAGGCCGCCGAGGCCTACGATCTAACCCGGGAAATGATGACGCGGACACTTAACAGCGCTGAGCGTAACCCGAGCACACCACTACACTCACAGCGCCCGTCAAACCGATCAGCCGCCGCCGCATCTTCGACGCAACGCCCGCAGGTTACCTGCAACTATTGTCACCGTCCGGGCCACCTCGAGAGGAACTGCCGCACGAAGATTTACGACGCGCAGCGAAGACCGAACGCCCCGGCACAGACTTCGGGTTTTCGGAAAGAGATGCCTCCACCTCGCCCGCCTTTACGAGTCAACCACGTACCAACGAGGGCTACCGAGGAAACCGACATAACGGAGCCGTCCCGCGAATTAACTCCATTGGATCCGCAAAACGAGTCGTCGAACTCTCGATGCCCGACCTACGAAGACCAGGAAGATTTTTATTAGACACTGGTGCCGCCATCAGTCTAATCAAACTAGGAAGTTTGAAGGGATCGTGTCTGGTTGATAAAATGATCAACACGGAGTTCCGAATGGGCAACGATTTGCACAGATCGTTGTTCATCACACAACAGGAATATGAAGGACAGAAACACATTCTTCACGTAATTCCGGACGATTTCCCCCTCGAAGAAGATGGACTGATTGGCATTCCATTCATGGAAAAATACCAAACCTACATAGGCATTGGCAAAAATAATTTTCTGGAATTCAACGGTAAGCGCCTCAACTTCGAACCACTCACCATCACCGTTCCCGCGAGATCAATCCATTTTATCACCATACCAACGAACATTGCGAACGGACCAGCCATCACGAGTGAAGAAAATTCCGATTCCATAGTGCCTTGCGTGTTCCAAGCCAAGGACTATGAAGCCCGAGTGCCAGTTATTAACAACTCGGAAGAACCCAAACGGGTTACAGTGAATCTAGTGCGTGGGCTACCATTCAATGGACCTACCCTCTCACCGGCGGAGGCGCGCCAAGACGCACCGGCGGACGCACTGAGAATCCATCACGTTAAGGAGCATAATTCGGCAGAGAGAATCCGAACGCTCAAGGAAAACGTACGGTTACAGCACGCGACACCTGAACTAGCGGAACAGGTGTGGGACATCGTGTCGTCCTACCCCGACGTGTTCGCTCTACCTGGCGACCCACTGCCAGGTACGAAAGCGGTCAAACACCGCATTATTACGACGGACGACGTTCCGATAAACGTCAAGCAGTACCGTTACCCTCCGGCACACAAGGAGGAGATCGACCGACAGGTCAACGACATGCTAGAACAAAAACTCATCGAGCCAAGCGACTCGCCGTACAACGCCCCACTCTGGGTTGTACCGAAAAAATCCGATGCATCAGGGAAGAAGAAATGGAGGATCGTCATCGACTTTAGGAAGCTCAACGAGAAGACTTCTCACGACGCCTACCCTCTCCCATGCATCGACGAAATACTGGATCAACTGGGTAGAGCCAAATACTTCTCCGCCTTTGACCTCGCCTCTAGTTTCCACCAGATACCGACGGATGAGCGAGACAAACAGAAGACAGCCTTCTCGACGCCATCAGGACACTTCCACTACAACCGGATGCCTTTTGGTCTCAAAAACGCACCTGCAACGTTCCAACGGATGATGAACAATGCATTGCGTGGACTGATCGGCAACACTTGCTTCGTTTATCTCGACGACATAATTATCTACGGAAATACACTGGGGGAACACAACAAAAAATTAACCGATGTCTTGAACCGTTTACGCGAAGCGGACCTGAAACTGCAACCGGATAAATGTGAGTTTCTCCGACCGGAATTGGAATTTTTAGGTCACGTTATCTCGGAGGAGGGGGTCAAGCCGAATCCCAATAAAGTCGAAGCTGTCGCGAATTTTCCGACACCAAGGGAACCCAAACACATTAAGCAATTCCTCGGACTCGCGGGGTACTACCGAAAATGTATTAAGGACTTCAGCAAAATCGCGAAACCTTTAACCGAGTTGTTAAAAAAGGATGCAGAGTGGAACTGGAGTGAAAAGCAGGAACAGGCTTTCCAACTCCTACGTACCGCATTAACGACCGCACCTGTGCTGCAGTATCCAGAATTTACAAAAGAATTCGTCCTGACCACCGATGCTAGCAACCACGCAATCGGTGCCGTCTTATCGCAGGGACCGATCGGAAAAGATCGACCGGTCGCCTATGCCTCTCGCACTCTCAACAAGGCAGAGCAGCGCTACTCTACCACTGAGAGGGAGATGCTTGCGATCACATGGGCAGCGAAACACTTCCGTCAGTATCTCTACGGAAAACACTTCAAAATCGTAACAGACCATAAGCCGCTGATTTGGATCCTTAAAGCCACTGACCCTCCAACTAACAGTCGACTGATGCGACTACGAATGAAGGTAGAAGAGTACGAGTACGAGCCTATTTACAAAAAAGGCTCGCTTAACACAAACGCCGATGCTCTGTCCAGAATCTACGCTGTGATCACCCGAGGTCAACAGCGATCACAAAACGCGGAAAAAGAAAAAGCCACCCAACGAACGGCCATCAACAGAGACGATGACGACATTGCAACAAAACAGCAAGTAGAACCACCAGTGGAAAAACTACCAGCGGAAGAACCACTAGCGGAAGATCCACCAGCGAAGGGACCACCAGCGGAAGAACCACCGCTCTACATAGAGTTCGAGCTGTCGGAGAACATTCCGCTAGTCCTCGAAATCAGCGAAGATCACCCACCGAGGGACGTTCCCGCCTTACAAGTAACGGATACCCCAAACGACGCCGCAGATCACCTCCACATCGATTTTGCCGCAGACAAAATCGATTGGTTCAACCTATCGCAACCGCTCTAACGGAAATAGACAAACCCACGAAAATCTACTTGGGCTGTGATCACCTTCGTGCTCATCCGGGAATAAAAAATCGGATCAAGCAGATGGTGAACTTCATCTGTTCGAAGGGAGAGAATCGTCCCCTTCTGTACTTATACGACAAGGATCTCTACGAGCCAGGAACAGAAGAAGAACGACAACGCATCATCAGTGAACATTATTGTACGAAGGCCACCGGACACTTTGGGATAGCCAAGACTCTCGACCGCGTCAAGGCCGTTGCTACTTGACCGAACATGCAACCAGACATCGAGGACTATATCCGCAAATGCGACACATGCCAGAAAATCAAACTGGTCCGCATACGTCCACAGGCCGAAGCCGTAATCACCGATACACCTGAACGGCCAAATGACAAGATTGCGTTGGACCTCGTGGGACCGATCCCTGAGTCAGCTGACGGATACAAGTACATAATGTCTGTACAGGATCAGCTGACCAAATACATCACGCTAATTCCACTGAAGACCCAAGATGCCCAAGCCACCGTCAACGCACTGGTCGAAGATTTTATTTACATCCACGGCGCGCCGAAGAAGATCCTCACGGACGGCGGAAGGAATTTCATAAGCCAAACATTTAAACATTTGGAGAGACTCTTCAAGATCTCCCACATGACGACAACCACGTTCCATCCCCAAAGCAACGGCAGCCTCGAGAGAGCTCACGGACCAATAAAAGAACAAATCAAGGCTCTCATCCACGATCACCGCGAGGATTGGGATCGGAAATTGAAATTCGTCTCAATGGCTTATAACACTGCAAAAGAGGAAGGCATCGGACTTACGCCTTTCGAGATGCAGTTCGGACGAAAACCAAATGTCCCAAACAGCATCCCCATTTACCGAACGAACGCCACCATTGACGAGTACTTCGAGGGACTTCGCGCAGACCACGACCGCATCTTGAAGAAAGGACGAGACCATCTCATCGCAGCAAAACAACGCTACAAAGCAAATCAAGACGCTCACATCCATCGACCCGCTCCACTCTTCAAGAAGGGCGACGAAGTTCTTGTGGCTCAAGAACGAGACAAATCGCCACTCGCTTCGAAGTGGGAGGGGCCCGCGTTAATTCTCGAGAAAATATCCGATGTCAACTACAAAATCTTATTACGAAATAGAAGAAAGTTAATTCATGTCAACAAACTCAAGCCGTATTTCCGAAGTTAATCTCTCTTTTTTGTTCAGGTTACTGGTTATCTACTGTCATTCCATTAAGCTAGCGCAGCAACCGGCAGACCAAGTTAATCCAAGGAAGGCAAAATACCTCCTGGACCAATCACCTCGGAACATCTCCATAGCGAAGACATGAGGATGGACTCGACCAGCATCACTGACATACTCGTGACCGCACACGAAAGAGAAACAGCACAACACACGAATGAATAAAAAGAACAAGAAATAAAATAAAACGAAAAAATTCCACACCTAATGCCATAGTAATTAAGAATGTCGTCCAATCTCTACACGGACTCTGTTTGTAACTCGATTATGACACTGTAAAACATCCACATTCTAGTAACACTTGTTAACCACACTGAAAATCATTTTACGCTTGTAATGGTAATTGCAATTCCGAATGTAACACGACAGGACACGATCATTTGTTATACGCGCTACCAACCAACACTGTATTACTGCGAATAAAATTCATTTTTTTGTTATATGAATTTTCTAAAATAAGGGGGGAGGTGTAACAAGTCCCTGTCCACTACCTATTTTTTCCCTTTTCCACCGACTCTCCGTACCTCTGGCCCACGGGCCTGCATTCCTAATTTATCGCTTGCTGACCTGCGGCCCGGCTCGACGCCACGCACCACGTCTCCATAGGTCCCCTAAATGCAGCTATTATCGCCTGCATCATAATACCGCCACTCGCGTCGCCTACGTGACATTTCCCGAGTCCCTTTTTATCGCTAGTTTCCCATGCACGCTGCACCTATCTAAATAACCGCCTTTTCCCGGAATTCAGTCACACAAGTGTCCGTCTCCCGCCGAAGCTTCCAAACTCCTCTCAAACTCTTAGCCACATCCCTTTTTATCGCCTGTTTCCCACGTATTCCTCGCCTAATCAGCTATGCGCCTTTCCAGGAAACCAGCCACACGTGCGCCCTTTTTCCGCCGAACTTTCTGGACTCTTCTCCCAAATTTCCTCCCCACTACTACTATTTTCCCACAGTTCGATCCCATATAACCGCCTCCCGCGTTATTTCGTCAGTCAGTAAGCCCGAAACTCTGCGCGACTAAACTTGTACCAGAGATCTATAATAAACGTCCCTTTGGATTCGTAACGTGTCAACCGCGTCTTTCCATCCCATAACCGCGCTTCGTAGCTGAGTTAGCTATTCCTCGCCATCAAAAATTACCCGACATCACAATATTCAGTATTTTAAAAAACGTGTATACCCTAGCGGATATTAAAAACCGCAAAATAACCGAAAAGTGACCAGTCGCTATGGAACAAAAAATAACCCCAAGGTAACGCGGAAGTAGCTTATTGACCGTTGGGTAACTACAAAGTGACCATAGTCAAACTTTCTCCTCATGGTTCGTCTAGCGTTACTATTAGGTCGAGTAACGCGGAAGCAGCGTATTGACCACCAAGTAACCGCAAAGTGACCCGAGTTCGACTCTTCTTCGTGGTTCGTTTATCGTTACCACTAGGTCATGTAACGCGGAAGCAACTTGTTGACCGTCGAGTGACCGCAAAGTGACCCCAGTTGAATGTTTTCACGATGGTTCGTTTGGGGTTACTGTTCGGTCGAGTAACGCATTAGCTTCTTGGAGACCGCCAAGTAACCACAAAGTGACCCCAGTTAAATGTTCTCCCCGTGGTTCGTCTAGCGTTACTATTAGGTCGAGTAACGCGGAAGCAGCGTATTGACCACCAAGTAACCGCAAAGTGACCCGAGTTCGACTCTTCTTCGTGGTTCGTTTATCGTTACCACTAGGTCATGTAACGCGGAAGCAACTTGTTGACCGTCGAGTGACCGGAAAGTGACCCCAGTTGAACGTTTTCACGATGGTTCGTTTGGGGTTACTGTTCGGTCGAGTAACGCAGTAGCTTCTTGGAGACCGCCAAGTAACCACAAAGTAACCCCAGTTAAATGTTCTCCCCATGGTTCGTCTAGCGTTACTATTAGGTCGAGTAACGCGGAAGCAGCGTATTGACCACCAAGTATCCGCAAAGTGACCCGAGTTCGACTCTTCTTCGTGGTTCGTTTATCGTTACCACTAGGTCATGTAACGCGGAAGCAACTTGTTGACCGTCGAGTGACCGCAAAGTGACCCCAGTTGAACGTTTTCACGATGGTTCGTTTGGGGTTACTGTTCGGTCGAGTAACGCAGTAGCTTCTTGGAGACCGCCAAGTAACCACAAAGTGACCCCAGTTAAATGTTCTCCCCATGGTTCGTCTAGCGTTACTATTAGGTCGAGTAACGCGGAAGCAGCGTATTGACCACCAAGTAACCGCAAAGTGACCCGAGTTCGACTCTTCTTCGTGGTTAGTTTATCGTTACCACTAGGTCATGTAACGCGGAAGCAACTTGTTGACCGTCGAGTGACGGCAAAGTAACCCCAGTTGAACGTTTTCACCATGGTTCGTTTGGGGTTTCTGTTCGGTCGAGTAACGCAGTAGCTTCTTTTAGCCCGCCAAGTAACCACAAAGTGACCCCAGTTACATGTTCTCCCCATGGTTCGTCTAGCGTTACTATTAGGTCGAGTAACGCGGAAGCAGCGTATTGACCACAAAGTAACTGTAAAGTGACCCGAGTTCTGACTCTTCTTCGTGGTTCGTTTATCGTTACCACTAGGTCATGTAACGCGGAAGCAACTTGTTGACCGTCGAGTGACCGCAAAGTGACCCCAGTTGAACGTTTTCACGATGGTTCGTTTGGGGTTACTGTTCGGTCGAGTAACGCAGTAGCTTCTTGGAGACCGCCAAGTAACCACAAAGTGACCCCAGTTAAATGTTCTCCCCATGGTTCGTCTAGCGTTACTATTAGGTCGAGTAACGCGAAAGCAGCGTATTGACCACCAAGTAACCGCAAAGTGACCCGTGTTCGACTCTTCTTCGTGGTTCGTTTATCGTTACCACTAGGTCATGTAACGCGGAAGCAACTTGTTGACCGTCGAGTGACGGCAAAGTAACCCCAGTTGAACGTTTTCACCATGGTTCGTTTGGGGTTTCTGTTCGGTCGAGTAACGCAGTAGCTTCTTGGAGACCGCCAAGTAACCACAAAGTGACCCCAGTTAAATGTTCTCCCCATGGTTCGTCTAGCGTTACTATTAGGTCGAGTAACGCGGAAGCAGCGTATTGACCACCAAGTAACCGCAAAGTGACCCGAGTTCGACTCTTCTTCGTGGTTCGTTTAACGTTACCACTAGGTCATGTAACGCGGAAGCAACTTGTTGACCGTCGAGTGACCGCAAAGTGACCCCAGTTGAACGTTTTCACGATGGTTCGTTTGTGGTTACTGTTCGGTCGAGTAACGCAGTAGCTTCTTGGAGACCGCCAAGTAACCACAAAGTGACCCCAGTTAAATGTTCTCCCCATGGATCATCTAGCGTTACTATTAGGTCGAGTAACGCGGAAGCAGAGTATTGACCACCAAGTAACCGCAAAGTGACCCGAGTTCTGACTCTTCTTCGTGGTTCGATTAGCGTTACCACTAGGTCATGTAACGCGAAAGCAACTTGTTGACCGTCGAGTGACCGCAAAGTGACTCCAGTTGCACTTTTTCACCATGGTTCGTTTGGGGTTACTGTTCGGTCGAGTAACTCAGTAGCTTCTTGGAGACCGCCAAGTAACCGTAAAATGACCCCTGTTGAATGCTCTCCCCATGGTTCGTCTAGCGTTACCTTTGGGTCGAGTATCGCAGAAGCTACTTGGGGACCGTCAAGTAACCACAATTTTACCCCAATCAAACGTTTTCAACATGGTTCGTTTAGCGTTACTATTAGGTTGAGTAACGCAGAAGCTACTTGAAGACCGTCAAGTAACTGCAATGTTACCCAATGTTACCGCAATGTTACTTGGAGACCAAGTAGCTTCTGCGTTACTCGACCCAATGGTAACGCTAGACTAACCATGGCGAGAGCATTCAACTGGGGTCATTTTACGGTTACTTGACGATCTCCAAGAAGCTTCTGCGTTACTCGACGGAACAGTAACCCCAAATGAACCATTGTGAAAACCTAATGATCGAGTAACGCAGAAGTTTCTTGGAGACCGTCAAGCAGCCACGAAGCGACCCCAGTTGATCTTTCTCCCCATAGTTCGTCTAGCGTTACCATTAGGTCGAGTAATGCGGAAGCAGCGTATTGACTGTCCAGTAACCGTAAAGAGACCCTAGTTCAATTTTCTCCTCGTGGTTGGTCTGGCGTCGCCATTAGAACGAGTAACACGTAAGCAATTTATTGACCGTCAAGTAACCGCAAAGTGTCTCCAACTGAACATTCTTACCATGGTTTGTATGGGGTTGCTATTCGGTTGAGTAACGCAGTAGTAACATGACGACAGCAACCAGTAACCGCAAGGTGACCCGAGTCCGCATCATTGTTTGTTTCGGATTATTATTTAATTGACATTTCAGTAGAAATTAAACGCATCTTCTTAATAAGTTTTTTATTTTATTAGGTTAATCATACGCGCTGGCGCGCGTACCCGAGACGCTTTTGCGCTGCTGCGCTCTTATAGAGCTTAAGAAGGGTAAATCCTCGTTTTATTCTGCCGTCGCATGAGTTGTGATGTGGATCAACAAACCTGGAACCATACGATGTTACGTGAGAAAACATGGTATAGCAAAAAGTTAATAATTTCTGAAGACTATCATTACCGAATACCTTAAGGGGTTAGGTAGGTTTTAAAATGTCAAAAAATCGTTTTTTTGTCTTATTAAATAATACAAGGTCTCGAATACTCTCCCAAAATTTCATATCGGTCAACGGAAACGAGATCCCAATGGCTGAATTTTCGAAATTTTCAAACAATAACTTCACAAAGCACTGTTCAAACATGTCTATTGGATATGATAAATTATTTATGTAAAATATTTCATCACATATATTTTTAAAAAGTTAGTAAAATTACCCTTTTGTTGAGCCTCTGAAACCCACTTAACCCCTTAACTTTAAATAACAATAAGGAAGACACACACACACTTACACATTAATGGTCCAGTGTTAAAGCCATCGTTGGACTCCGTCGAGTCATGGTCGACGATGTCCTCGACATCCGTCGATTTCTTTTGAGCCGTAACTTTGCCAACGCCTATTCGCGTATGCGCTGGAGCCTCTTGGCACTATCTACGAAAAAATGGATCATATCAGAATAGAAGAAAATAAAGGAAATGGAACAATAGAAAACGGTGCCCAACTTTTTCGCTTAAATAATTTAGCAAATTATTCAGCTTTGTGGAATTTCGTTTACAGTATGTTCTTAATTTCTCAAAAAGTAATAAATTATCTTTACATATTTATTATATTAGGTAAAAAAATGTAAGTGCTGTCGAATTTGCATTATTCAGCCCTGTTTGGCAAATACAAAAATGTAATGAGTACCATTTTTATTTCCACAATCAATTTTTATTTATTTATTAATTTTATTTCGATGTTTGTACGTAAAAATACATGGCGCGGATGTTTTTAGTTGATTTAAAAACTTTCTGCACATGTAGACAGCATACTGTCCAATTTTTTTCACATGGTCTTTTTTGGGACATTGACAGGGTTATCTTTGGAAATTTAAATTAGAGCTTATAATTTGCAGGTACCTGGATAAGAACTTTCGCTGCTCTCATCGGAGTGGTTGTCGTCGGGATTTTCAGCGCTTTTACTTCCATCCGCATCTTCAGAATTCACTCCTCTCTTCGCTGTCTTCACTGTTTCCATCCCGGACGTTTTGTTTTCCGTTTTCGGCATCTTCGATTTCGCGGCACGATGGCGATCCGCTTTTAATTTGACCGACATCCAATGCCGAAGGTTTCGGCAAGGGTCCATGTTTTTCGTGTTCTTGAGGATCTTATATTTTTGTAAGTGATTACAGACATCTAAAAGAGTCAATATATATGTCAAACTATTTCAAAAGTCTCAAAAGTCTTTTTACAGTTCAATTTCAAAATATTTTAACATTTTTCAAAGTTACATAAAATTCTGCAAAAAATTATACGCATGCAGAAAAATTAACGAATCTTCGTTAAACTTTTCTTTATCTCAATTTTCTAATAACATTTTGGCAGTATTATTATGTCAAATCAATATCTTGTGCACCTCCTATATACTTGATTTTTTCCTGATTTTTATCCCAGCAAGAAGTGTTCGAAATTCTATATTTATTTATCTGGCTAGAACTACCTTGAGGTGCATGCATTTTTTCAGGATATCTAGACCATCGAGAAGCGCATGCAATATTCTCTTATTTTAAGGTAGCGTAAAGACTACCTTAAGCTACCGCTGGGGGAAAATAATAGCGTAAATTGTGTATATGACTTACAGAGTATCTGTTTCACCTCTTTCGGTGTGATTATCCGCTCGTTGGTAGAAGGATCATCTTTTAACGTCAAATGCATTCGTTCTTCTCGGGACCAAAATCCGGCGAGTACATAATTTGCTCGCTTTCTCATGGTTCCTGCGTTCGCGGCTTTCATAAATTCGTTCACGTCTACACGGATCCCAGGAGCCACGGTTACCTAAAAATGCATAAATGCAAGCAAATTCATTTTCAAAGTCATTATGCGGTGCTAAATAAAAATATGAATATCTATGTATACATATTAGGGTGTGTAAAAAAAAGAACATACTTTTTTCTTTTGCAGCATAAGTATGTCTGACCTTAATACACAGCTCCTTCGCGGAAAACGCACTTACACTTTTTTCAATAAAAAAATGCATGTAATAAAATGACGTCGATTGAGGCACATCTAAACATTGTTTGCCAGCGAATTCCTTTAACACAGTTGGTTGTTAGGTCGACCCCTCGAGTTTAAGCCACAAAGACCAATGAAAAGTGCGATAATGAGTAGTAAAAATCAGCAAAAGAAAAGATCGGTATTTCTTGGGTTATCGAGGAAAAGTAAAAAAAATCCGAAGATTATCGACTCGAGGGGTTGACCTAACAATCGACTACGCCAAAGGAATTCACTGGCACGTAATGTTTAGAGGTGTCTCAATCGAGGTCTTTTTATTACATACAATTTCTACCAAAAAAAAAACAAGGTGCGTTTTCTGCATGGGACGTGTGTATTGAGGCTAGAATACATACTTCTGCCGTAAAAAACAAAAACACAAAATTATTTGTTTTTTTTACACACCCTATTACTACACCCTACACCCTAATAATGAGGCATTCCACTTTTGCCACTAAACAAAATCTCAATATTTTTCTAAAAATCAAGTTTAGTGACATATTCCGGCCATTTTTTTTACACATTACTGTCATATTTCGGAAACGATTCAAATCGTATTAACATTTTTTATAAACAAAAAATGAGTTACTATTATGGCCAACAAGAAAAAAATGTATTCAGAATTAAGTGTGACATTTCAGGCTATGAACCCAATTTTTAGGAAAAATGTTGAGAATTTTTTGGTTATGGATAACGCAAGTACTGTGGACTGATTCATATATATTAGGGTGGTCCTTAAAAGGGGTATTTTTAAATTTTGATCTTGCCGCCCCCCAGATCGGTTCGAAATTAAAAAAAAGAAATCCTCAATTTTTTTCAGATTTTTTCTACCACTCTTAACCCTCCCCCACGGGGATTGAAGTTTTCCATTCAAAATACATGGGACTTTTCGGTCTTCGCAGTCAATATTTTCTTGCGGGACTATACGTCGATCGAAAAATCTGAAATTTACACAAATTACGCTATAAACATTTTACTATAAGGGGAAAAATCACCAACCCCCCTATCCTCAAACTTGGGAGGGGGGAGGGTTGACAATGTCAGGCCAAAAAGATATATGGATTTTGCAGTAAAAAAAAGTGTCAAATGTGGTCTACTTTTCATAACAGGGCTCTGTAAAAAAAACCTTAGGTCCAAATATACAAAATAGTAGAAAAGATGACATTTTTTGTTACGTTTTTCTATATTTTTATTTTTTAAAAATGCTACTTCGATAATTACAATTCACTCCATATTATTAAGGAGGGTCTCTTTTTTGCGTCTGGGTGATTCTTGCGATATTCACTGACGATTTGTAGTTGTAGAATAATATATAATAATATATAATATATATTATATAGATTTTCGCTTGTGAAAATAACGAGTTGAAGTTTTTCAATGTGTTTATCGGTTTTAAGCAATCAATATTTTACCATGCGACTATTTCTTTGTTAAAAAGTTTGAAACTTACACAAATTACTCTATACATGTAACACCATACGGGAAAAAATTAACAACCTTTGATAATTTTCAAAATTGATTATTCAATAAAATTATTATTATTAATTATTAAAATGATTAATTTTAGATGAATTAAATATCTCTTTTGAAAAGAATGTGATTTTTTACCGAATCTACCTTAACAGCATTAAAAAGTGATTTATCAATATATTGCATTTTGAAACATAACACGAATTTTTGTATGACTTCTCAACGGTTGAAATAATTCACGTTAAAATTCGGTTGGTTTATTCTGTCAGATAAGGCTAGTGTTTGACTAAAACTCCAACTGTCGCTAGTTATTTAGTTACAAAGGCCGCCACTGGTGTCGCCAATGCTGCATAATATGTATTCCGAGGTGTTTCCATCGATTAGCTGCTTTTTTCGATTTTGTATGGAAATGTTACTCTAACCTCATTCCGCAATGGAACTAAGGCCGGATCTGCGTCAAAACATTTATTTGCTTGGTGATTTTACAACAAAACATCTGAAAGTGGTTAACGATGTCGCGGAACGAGGCGTTCGTCTGTTCACCAACTACAACGAAATTCTAACACGGAACGAACAGCAGAAGCAATTCATTCTACAAATCGTCAGTGAATATCGCAAGAATCACCCAGACGCAAAAAAAGAGACCCTCCTTAATAATATGGAGTGAATTGTAATTATCGAAGTAGCATTTTTAAAAAATAAAAATATAGAAAAACGTAACAAAAAATGTCATCTTTTCTACTATTTTGTATATTTGGACCTAAGGTTTTTTTACAGAGCCCTGTTATGAAAAGTAGACCACATTTAACACTTTTTTTACTGCAAAATCCATATATCTTTTTGGACTGACATTGTCAACCCTCCCCCCCTCCCAAGTTTGAGGATAGGGGGTTGGTGATTTTTCCCCTTATAGTAAAATGTTTATAGCGTAATTTGTGTAAATTTCAGATTTTTCGATCGACGTATAGTCCCGCAAGAAAATATTGACTGCGAAGACCGAAAAGTCCCATGTATTTTGAATGGAAAACTTCAATCCCCGTGGGGGAGGGTTAAGAGTGGTAGAAAAAATCTGAAAAAAATTGAGGATTTCTTTTTTTTTATTTCGAACCGATCTGGGGGGCGGCAAGATCAAAATTTAAAAATACCCCTTTTAAGGACCACCCTAATATATATATATATATATATATATATATATATATACAGGGTGTCTCAAAAGTTATGCAGTTCCGGAGGCAGGAAGGTAGCTGGTGCCCACCGGAGTGCACCTGCGAAGTTTGAGCGTCCAATTCGCAAAATTGTGGAAGTTCTATTGGATTGAAATTTGCCTATCGGTGAGGGGTGCGTCGGACTCACACAGATGCAGAGGCGTCGTATGTCTCGCTGAGTGCAAGTGGCGTCAGTCTTTTCTTTCGCGGTCTCAGTTCGACGCGAAGTTGCCGCGCGGTGTCGCACGGCTGTGACAGCTGTGTGCGTCCGTGAGCGTGATCATCAACTGTTCGCTCGGAGATCGGGCTTTCGGTCCTGATTAATGACCGGCCTGGTGAATGACCGGTTGGACATTGCAAGATAAGAAATAAGAACACAAATTCTCGTAGTTGTTTTGCCGTTCATTTACCGGTTCAGGGTAAGGGCTGCCACTGCAGCCGTTGTCTTATCTTATGTCGCGTACTGTCCAATCTGAATGATCGAGCTGCGTCTGCCTCTCAAGTCCGACAGATACGGCGAAGCGAAAAATGCTTTAGAGATATTCAATGAGAGGAATGCGACTTATTTGAATTTGCGAAATGACACAAGAGAACTGAAGCGGCTTTGATCGGATCGGGTGGCTGGTCTGATTGGACGCAAAGGTCAAATACTTGAGCTTGACAATATTTTTATTCGCGTTATGAAAATGTTTTGCTAGATAGAGTGAAATAAAAAAAAATCAATTCGTTTAAACATTTTACTATTCACCGCGCTCTCCCCCTGTTCTCACATCGTTCCCACCGTACAATCAACTTGCTCTCACCCTGCTCTCACTCTGTTCTGATCTTCCTCTCATCGTGCTATTTATTACCTTGTCATAAAAGAAAATGATTTTCGTAAGACTCGACACCGTCTTTAGGGGTGTACATTTTTTTTCTTTTTCATCCCTTTTATCATTATAATAACTTTTTATACGCAGTTCGACTTTTTGGGCTCATTACAATATTCTTATTTTTATTTTCGTTGCATTCCAACGATGCAAACTTCAACATCATGATTCGGAGCCGAAGCTGACAATTAATTTTTCCATACTTGGATCGCCGTGCTTGTCTTCATGCTCTCTCCTTGCTCTCACCATACTCTCACCTTGTTCTCACTTTGTTCAGGCCTTATTCTCACCTCGTTCTCACTTTGTTCACACCTTATTCTCACCTTGTTCTCACCTTGTTCTCACCTTGTTCTCACCTTCTTCTCACGATACTCACACCACATTCTTGCGAACGGATGAACATGTGGAGACACCTCGGGGCACTGATTTGTCTCGAGATTTCTCCGTCAATCGCACTACATTCGGTGATGGAATATACAATTTTTTAAAAAACATCTCCTTCCACCATGGTTCAAATTTATAATGCGAAAATCTCGAATATTTTCGCGTTATAAATTTTCACCCTGGTGGAAGGAGCTGTTTATTTTTATTTTTTATATTCCATCATCGAACTTACATGCGATATCGGTGTTCTTTAAGACCCACAGGTCTGCATATACCATCGTTCAATTTTAACGGAGATTCTATGATGCTCTTGAAGCTTAACAAAAACTTTATTATTTTGTTTCGCTTTAAGAGGCAGTGGTAGTCCCCTCCATCATTCTCGATGAGTTTTTCACCTTTCTCTCACACTGTTCTCACCTTTCCCTCACCCTGCTCTCACCATGTTCTCTAATTCCTCTCACCCTGCTCTCACCATGTTCTCACCTTCCTCTCACCCTGCTCTCACCATGTTCTCACCTTCCTCTCACCCTGACCTTTCTCTCACCCTGCTCTCACCATGTTCTCACCTTCCTCTTACCCTGCTCTCACCATGTTCTCACCTTCCTCTCACCCTGCTCTCACCCTGTTCTCACCTTCCACTCACTTTCCTCTAACCCTGCCTTCACCCTCTTCTCACCTTCCTCTCACCCTGCTCTTACTCTGTTCTCACCTTCCTCTTATCCTGCTCTTACCCTGTTCTCATCTTCCTCCCACCCTGCTATCACCTTGTCATAAAAAATGATTTTCGTAAGACTAACAAGAGTTTGATCGGAAGGGTTATATTTTTTATTTCCTGACTAAACATAATTGAACTTATGTCTATTATTGTTTATCTTGAAAAATAAATATTTTTTTGTTACCGGCAGTCCAATGTTTAACGTCTTACAATGAATGTCACGAGGAGACTGCGAAAATAAAGTTACGTCGGACAAAATGAAAAATGTTATTCGGCCAAGTTTGTCAAAGTGTCAGATATCAGCGTTGCGGGAACCGATCTTGTCGCCGTAAAGCTCAGTTGAAAGAGAAAAAAAAATACTGAACCTGATACACTCTTCGTCCGCGATGTGTCAACAGAAATATGATGAGTTACATTTGAACGTAACGGAAAAGGGCCCAACTTCGCGTCAATAAGAGTAGCGGAAGCGCCCGTCTCGAGAGGCAAATTATTTTCTTTTTTATACTTGGCGTCGAGACGCTACCGCGACTCTTGATTCTCGCAAGTCCGACTGAAAATTAATCAGAAAGGCTACATTTAACAAATTATTGGACCAAACGACTGAACTATTTATTTTGGTTTTTATTGCGACAAAAAATAACTATCCTGAGCGGCGACTCAAAGATAAAGGTCTATTATTATTGTCGAGAGGTGATAGTAAAAATGAAGTAAATTAATTGTGCTCTGTGCTCCCCTAACACATCAACGTATCTGCATATCTCTTGACGCGTACTGCGCCATGTTACTATCCTTGCCATGATGCCACTAACTAGCGCCATGTTACTATACTGCAGGCTCGAGGCTTGTTAAGAACAAATGAAAATCTATGAACGACAGCATTGCTATCGACGAAACCGACATAGCTTCACTGCTACATAGCTTCACTTTACGATACTCATTAGTATGAGTCCAATAACTCCAATAACTCGAAAAATTCAGAAACCAGATTATTGCAAACAATATTCTGGTTTCTAAATTTGTTCGAGTTATTGGACAACCATCTCGCCCCAATGTCATTTTTCTAATGCGCTGATTTTTTGCGAAGCTTCTTCCGACACTTCGAAAACGGTCAACGTGGCTCTTCCTATCGTTGGTGGGAGAGGAGTGATTTTTTTATTTTTAAATATTTCTTCACTGAACTCACATGCGAAATCGGTATTCTTTAAATCCCACAGATCAGCATATACCGTCGTTCAATTTTGAGAGAGTTTCTATGATGATTTCGGAGCATAAAAACAAAATTACATTCGCACTATAAATTCGAATTCTAGTGGAATGAGATGCATTTTTTATTTTGATACATTATACTATCGAACTTATTTGCGATAGCCGTATCCTTTAAGGCATAGCTTTGCTGTCGCTAAAATAGGCACGTAGGTTTAGGATGCTAAAATCGAAGAGGCAGAGTCGGGGTTAGACGAAGTTGGAGAATTCGGAGTCGGAGAAATTGCGTCTTTTATGTTAAATTTGAAAATCAGAAATAATTCTGCAAAAATTGATACCAATTAATACAAATTAAAAAATCATATTTATAATAAAAAAATAAGGTGGCCGGGTTATTTGTCGCACAATTGTTTAATTTATTTATTTATCACATTTTTCAATTAGTATTGTACCAAAATTATGTCTCAATAATTGTTAAAAAATAACTCGTTCCATATGCCTTATTTTTTAGATTATTATGTCATCGGAAACTGTTCGTAACTCTTTTTCATTCTACCATGCTCGAAATATAATAGGAACTCATAGAATCTCTGTTAAAATTGGACAGTGAAACGTGCAGACCTGCGGGTTCTAAAGAATTCCGATACCGCAGGTAAGCTTGGTGGAAATGTATTCGAAAAATGAAAAAAAAAACAACTCACAGCAACAATGGAAGTAGCCGCATACACCGTTTGCGATGTTCGATGAAGCTGCGCAGAAAAATCAGCGCCACGAAAATGTCACAATAAGGCGATACACGGACAGAATTTTCTGGTAATAATTACCATGCCGAATACAGAAAACTTGATTTCTATTCTGTCCATTTTTGTAACACTGTTTTTGTAATTGTGTTACTATTTAGCACTCGGATATTGACGCGAGCGCGAGTTTTACGCGGCGCGTCTACGAGCGCTGGATGTGCGGGAGTCCTGATAATGCCGCGCGGCGGCTCTTTCGATGGCCGCGGCGTATTCCGCGGGCGAGAAACGTGGAGCGGAGCGAGCGATGGTGCACGCTCGAGCGATGACTCGAGTAACGCGTCTCCGTCTAGCCCTGACCGCGGGCTCGATTAATCGCAACCGGTGGACGAGCGGCGGTGGGTATGAATAGAACGGGAGCGGTAGAATGGCGGGCCTCCGGCGTTCTGGACTTCGCGGACCTCGCGTTTTCCCTGGGCTCCGGATGAGTCGCTCTTCTCGGCGGGGCGGAGGGCGGATGGGCCACGGCGCGGTCGGGACCCTCGTAATCGCGCGTGCGACGATCGGGTCGGTCGCGGGAGTAGCGGGGCGCGTTGCCTTTGTCTGCACGAGCAGCTGCGGGGCCTCGTACTGGTTACTCCGGAATGCGTAGAGTAGCAGTTCGAACTCCCGGCGACGTTCGGCGTCGCGGGTTATCCGAGCGGTCGGCTCCGCGTCCGCGGATTTGGCGATCGACGCGAGGAACGGCGCGGCGCGACACGCGTCGTGAAACGCGACCCACACTTTCGGGGTCTCCCGGGGGGCGGGAGAGGCGACGGGGGGGCGCTTAGTAACGCATGAAGCGGGAGGGGGGAGGGAACGGAATGCTGCTCCGAACGACGCGGCGACTGGCGAATCCGACGAGCTGGGTCTGGCGACTCCTGGACGATCCTCGAGCGGGGCCTCGGTCGACGGAGGCGAAGTCCCGGTAGCCGCGGCGGCTCGCTGTGCCTGTCGTCGGAGGTAGGCGGCGTTAACTTTCTTCGGCATACGGCCGTCCCGATGTCCTGACTGTTGGAACGGTGGCGAAACAAGCAGCAGAAACGAGCAGAGCGGGAAGCGTGCACGTGCGGGGAAGAGAGGGGAAAAAGCGGGGTATAGTAAGCGTTAGCGTGCGAAGTAGCGAGCAAAAAGAACAAGCGCATTCGATTTATTACTTTTTCGAATTTACAACCGCGGTGTACAAATTTCCCGGGTCGTGAGGAGAGTTCCTCGCCGTTCCTTTCGGTACGGTCTACTGACCTGAGGACCGCGACGCCCAGCCTTATAGCTCGTCGCCGCGTTACGCGGCCGCGGCGATTGGCCGGCGTTCCCGGAGTGGGGGGCGACGACGAGTGGCACTTGGCGGGGCATCGGGGACCTCAGGTACCGCGCGTCGGCGATCGCAGAGCGCGCGCTGGTTGGTTCGGGAGATCGTGGCAGGGGGGTTGATACGACCGACTATTCGGCGTATAACAATATAATATCTAAAAGTATTGAAAGATCGCTAGACTGGCCGAATGAACCCAGTTTAACTCACCGAATGTGGTCATTATTGCCACAAAATCTTTTCTGCTTATAGCTTCTTCGAGCAAACTGCTCAGGAATTACCTCATTGCGAATGAACCGTATGAACTTACGTGGCCGTAAATCCGATAGCGAGCTCTATCGACGTTCCATCGACTCTAAGCGACTCGCGATATTTCAGGCGAGATTCCACGCGGCGCTTTGCGTGTGCGCAAAGGTAAAAAAAATGATACAGGCCTTTTCACATCGCTTCCTCATTATTTTCAACTTTTCGTTGATTTATTTGTTCGATCTATAGCACCCTTAATATCGCTCCTTTTTGTCGCCTCCACGGAAAAAATAAACACCAAAATATCGCCCCTTTTTGTCGCCTCCACGGAAAAAAATGAACATCAAAATATCGCTCTTAC
This sequence comes from Pimpla rufipes, assembly GCA_963932165.1. NCBI lineage: Eukaryota > Metazoa > Arthropoda > Insecta > Hymenoptera > Ichneumonidae > Pimpla > Pimpla rufipes. The sequence goes on from OZ010639.1 coordinate 2,604,856, forward strand.
GAAATTATTTGACAGATACACAGACAGCGCCGCAGAATATTTTGCGTTTACGAAAATTATTTTAAGCCCTTCGTCAAAATGCGTTTACTGGTGAAAGATAAGCAGCTAATATTGGCTATCGCGCGAGGAAATTCGGATTACGCAAATAATCCGGCATCATGGGCGATCGCAGTGCAAAAGCTGAATTCGCGGCGCAAAACCGAGTACCCGGCGCATTGCTGGAAAGACGTGAGCTTGAAATTAAATTAAAAAAAAAATTAATGTAACTGAAATAAAAGTCCCCTGAAACTCGTGAGAAACTCGTGAAATAAAATTGTTTATATCACTCGGTGCGAGAAACGCAGTTTCACGCACGCTCTTCGCGTGCGTGTAACCCTATTTTCGCGCCTTGTGAATTAAAATTGTATACGATACTCGGCGAAAAAACGATTCCTCGGCTCGTGTGATTGCAACACTCGCTTTCGGCTCGTGCGCAAACTCGCACGAGCTGAGAAAACGTTTTTCCGGCCGCGTATCATAATGTACTAATACGTAACTCGTGTAACGGCCCGTCTTCATATAAGAAGACGATTCGAATGAGAGAAAAGCATAGGTGACATTAGCGCAGTGGTTAGCGCTCTGACTAAGGAATGAACATTCCGGGTTCGAGTCCCGGAGATCACCATATCTTTTCTCTCTTCGAAACTTCGCCAACTCATCTGCACGACCATCCTACACACATCCTCGAAATATCGGCCCAGCCGTTACATGGTGTCAGAAGTTTTCGGGCCCACGATCCCCAATTGCGCCTTTGTACCGACGGAGGCGTACAGATGACCCCGGCCTGGCACTGAAGAGCTGCACCGCGGGACTCAACACGGCCGAGGGAAGAGGTCCGACGATGGAGATAGGCTTCGCGAGATCTACGACGCTCCACTGCAATCGCGTAACAGGCTACCTGCTCTGCGCCTTGTACCGATGGAGCGCAGCGTCTCCCCTGCAATCGCGTAATCGGACACCCGCTCTGCCCAGTCGACGAGGACGTCGAGTTCACTAAGGGGGAGTGTGTAACGGCCCGTCTTCATATAAGAAGACGATTCGAATGAGAGAAAAGCATAGGTGACATTAGCGCAGTGGTTAGCGCTCTGACTAAGGAATGAACATTCCGGGTTCGAGTCCCGGAGATCACCATATCTTTTCTCTCTTCGAAACTTCGCCAACTCATCTGCACGACCATCCTACACACATCCCCGAAATATCGGCCCAGCCGTTACACTCGTAAGAAAAACTTCACCTCACGAATGTGAGTTTGCAGCACGAGCCGAAGGCGAGTGTTGTGAACACACGAGTTGTATCGCACCCGTATCGTAATATACTACTCCCTAATAGAAATTTCAAGCGCAATTTTTTCGTGATTTTTTCGATTTCCAGGCGATCACCAAATGGAAAGCACGCGCAGTGAAGGAAGCAGCACGCCTCTACCGTGTGCAAGAGCGCACCGGTGTCCGGCACGATGTATTAAAAAGAGAAGATGTAGAACTCATCCTGTCCTTGAAGATTGTCGACGTTCAAGAACGCGAAGCCGCATCGGACTAATAATGAATTTAATTTAGTTGTTTCATTGGATTGTTCAATCTTGTTTTATAATAAATAAAACAAGATAAATTATTGCATCATTCCTCAATTCTTCCATTTATTTCGTGATATGGTAAACAGTGGTCTGTGGGGAAGAATAAATAAAAAATTATGAAAGTCTAGTAGGTATAGTCTAGGATAGTGAGTGCTGAAAAAAATGACAGCATAGCTACAGTCATGAATAAATTTTGTGATATTTTTATGATTTTTTATGACTTTTATGATTTTTCCGCGAAACGGTGTATGCGGCTCCTCCCGTTGCTGCTGTGAGCGGTTTTTTTATTTTTCGATATATTTTCACCGAACTTACTCGCGATATTGGTATTCTTTACAACCCGCAGGTCTGCATATATCAACGTTAAATTTTAATAGAGATTCTATGAAATTCTTGAAGATGAAACATAATTTTTGCTTCATAAATGTGAACTCTATTAGAAAGTACTCCGACGAAGTCGGTAGTGTAGGGTTCTGTAAACCTATTTTTTATTTTTTGGAATTTCGAAACACCAAAAGCTCATGTTCTTCGTTCCATTATTACCTACTTACTTCAAATTTCATCGCGATTCGACCCACCGTTTCGGAGAAAATACGTTTCGCGGGGTGGGGGGGGGGGGGGGGGAGGGGAGTAACACTGCCTCTTAAGGACATGGGAAATGTGTACCACGTGACACGTGAGAGCGAGAGAGATAACCCCCATTTTTTAATAAACACCATTCCAAGACTATTCTTATTCTGGATGAAAACAAAATATCATCGGACGGAGAATTAAAATGCGCTTCCGTTGATGTTTTTCTTTGTCTCAGAATATTTTCGGTGTCTTTATAGGATTGGTTACAGTTTTTGTTACCGACTGAGTAGGTTTCACATTCCCTTAAAGAGACGTCTCGTTGCTAAAACCTTCACCATTTACGGAAAAAAGAATACTTTCTCATCCTCATTATCCGCCATATAGCCCGTCACACGGATGCGAAAGTGTTTTTTTCGTCAGTAAAAGCATCACAGAAACGTGCCCTAAAGAATACGGCGCTCGGATACAAGTTCGATCATAGGATATGGCAAAATAAAAATAACACATTTCTTTCTACTAGAGTTGACATTTATAAACCAAAAATTATATTTCATCTTCAAGAATATCATAGAATCTCAATTAAAATTTATCGTTGATATATGCAGACCTGCGGGTTATAAAGAATATCGATATCGCTATTAAGATCGGTGAACATATTCTGAAAAATAAAAAATACAGCTTACAGCAGAAATGAAATTTCTGTGAGTTCTATGAAGTGACGTATAACATTTTTTAAAATACAGTTGCTTCCAGTAACGAAGGAAGGAGCCGCATTTTCTGTTTGCATCATAAAATAAAGCATCGTAGAAATTATTTACGAGCGAGAAAACGAACGACGGAGTTCACGGCTCACTTGCTTTGCTTTCCTCGGTCATCACATGTCTCCGCGATTCAATTGTTTTTTCCAAGCGTGGCTCAGTAGGACGGCACGTCGGCCAAACAACGCACGATGGCCGCAAATTATTCAAACGCTGAATATGCTCGGATGTTAGTTTTGTACGGTCAACACGGTGAGAACGCGAACGCTGCAGCCCGAGCGTTTGCATTGGAGAATAATCGCCATCCGGACGGCAATGTCAACCGGAATTTGGTTCTTCGAACGATCGGAGAAAATCAAGGCTTGGCACCGCGAAGAGGCGGAGGCGTCGATGGCGGTCGACCAAGAAACGCCCGAAACCCGGAAGTCGAAGAAGAGGTGCTGCAAATGTTTCCAGAAAATCCGTCAACAAGCACTCGGTGCGTAGCACGGCTTACCGGTATTAATCGGTGTACTATCCACCGAGTGTTAAAAGAGGCCGGCCAGCACCCGTTCCATATTACACGTGTGCAAAAGTTGCACCCGCAAGATTATCAGGCTCGGCTCGACTTTTGTCAGTGGGCTGAGAGGCAGTACGTGCAGGACCCTCATTTCCTGAATAATATATTGTTTACCGACGAATCGTCATTCGGGCGCAACGGTGCGTGGAACGTGCATAATTATCACCGGTGGGCCCAAGTCAATCCGCGAGCTCTAGCCGAGGTTCGTTCGGTGCAAATTCGTTTCACCATTAACGTTTGGGCAGGCATCTTGGGAGATCGCGTGGTACGTACCTTTAGAAATAAACAAATAAATAAATCAGTAAATAAATATATAAACAACCAGTAAAGGAACAAATAAATAAATAAACTGTCAGACTAACATACAAATAAACAAAGAAATAAATACATAAATAAATGAAAAAATAAATGAATAAGCAAACAAATAACTTGTCGTTTCATTTCAGATCGGGCCTTGCAAAATTCCCGCACGTCTCACAGGCCCGGTGTACAATCGCTTCCTACGAAGGAAACTAGTGCGATTACTACGCAATGCTGGAGTCGACGATGAAGAAATCGCTGCGATTTGGTTTATGCACGACGGTGCCCCAGCCCACGGCGTTCTCCCGGCGCGGGAGTGGCTCCGAAACTTTTTTGATAATCGGTGCATCGGACGCGGAATGGCGGTTCCATGGCCACCGCGATCCCCGGATTTAAATCCATTAGATTTTTTCTTCTGGGGCTACATCAAGGAAAGAGTATATAAGACAGAAATTGAAGATGTCCATGAGCTGTCTAGACGCATTAATGCAGCCATCCGCACCATTACTCCGGAGATGATTTCGAGATCGTGCCGCAATTTTCTTCTCCGGGTTCGATGCTGTATCGAAGCCGATGGCGGTCATTTCCAACACTGTTTGTGAACTGGTTCTGAAGATAAAAGCAACGAAGAAGAAAATGAGGAGAGAGACGACGATGAAGAAGGAAAAAATGAGTGAAACGACGAGAAGAAGAAAATGAGGAAATCGACGCCGACGAGAAGGAAATGAGAAGGGAGAAGTCGAAGAAGAAAAAGAAAATGAGATGAGAGACGACGATGAAGAAGGAAAAAATGAGTGAAACGACGAGAAAAAGAAAATGAGGAAATCGACGTCGACGAGAAGAAAATGAGAAGGGAGAAGTCGAAGAAGAAAAAGAAAATGAGGTGAGAGACGACAAGGAAAAAGAAGAAAATGAGGAGAGAGACAACGAGGAAGTAGAAGAAAATGAGGAGAAAGACGACGAGGAAGAAGAAGAAAATGAGGAGAGTCACGAGGAAAAAAAAAGAAAACGATAATAGATGCAGAAAAAAGAAGCAAATGAAGAGAAGAACGAGCCAGCCAAAAAGAAGCGACGACGCGAGGAGCTGGAGTTCTTGATAATTATAATCAATGTAAATAAACAGAAAAACAAAAATAAACAGAAATCCGAATAAAAAATAAACAGAAAACAGAATGAAAAATAAACAATAACAGTCGAGTATTTAAACAGTGATTAAACGTTCTAATTATTTCACATACCCTCTTCGAAAAATCAGTAGAATTTTCTATTTTTCGGGCAAATAATGGTATACTTTTCGGAATCAATGTTTACGAAAACGAACTTTTTTTTGCAAAAAACGCAAGCTGTATATATGGAAAAATATGCCACTATTTTTTAAATTTTAAACAATTTTCCTCATATTCCAATATGTCGGATAATACGCTGGATATGACGAATGAGCTCGTCATTACTAGTAATGAAAGTATACTGAAAGTAATGAATAGAGCTCGTTTGACTAGTTTTCAATTTTTCATCGGAAATAAATACAGTTTTTGTTGAACTTCAAGGGCATCATAGCATCTCTGTCAAAAACACCGATATCAAATAAAAAAACATATAACAAATAAAAAAAAAGCTCCTTCCACCGTTCACCTTCCTCCTTTCAACAGGTTCAAATTTATAATGCGAAAATCTTGATTATTTTCGCGTTATAAATTTTAACTGTAATGGAAAGAGCTGTATTTTTAAAAATTTTGATATTCCATCATCGAACCTACGCGTGATATCGGTATTCTTCAAGACCCGCTGGTCTGCATATACCTCCGTCCAATTTTGACAGAGATTCTATGATGCTCTTGAGGAAATACCTTGAAATATTAGAAAATTCCTAATATTAATATAAAACGCATTAAATAGGACTGTAAATTTTACAGTGACTCGATAAAAAGAAGCTTCCTGAGCAGTTTGCTCGAATAAGCCATACACGGAAAAGATTTCGTGGCAATAATGACGATATTCGGTGTGTTAAACTGGGTTCATTCTGCCTGTCTAGCGATTTTCCAATACTTTTAGAAAATTTCGACCGAGTGGCGAATAATGACAGAGATGTGAGATGCAAAAATCGATAGAATAGTAGAAGAAACCAGAAGTTCACCGCAGAAGTTTTCTGCACTAGGTATGGTAATTGTTGCCAGAAAATTCCGTCCATGTATCGCCGCAATGTCCCATTTTCGTGGCGCTGATTTTTCTGCGAAGCTTTATTCAATATCGCAAACGGTGTAAGCGGCTCCTTCCATTGTTGTTGTGAGCCGTATTTTTTTTATTTAAAAATACATCTTCACCGAACTTACGAGCAATGTCGGTTTTCTTTAAGACCCGCAGGTCTGCAAATACCTTCGTTCAATTTTGACGGAGATTCTATGATGTGCTGTTGAAGCAAAACAAGAACTTTATTATTTTGTTTTCATCAGCATCATAGAATCTCTGTTGCAATTTATCATCGGTATTTACAGACCTGCGGGTCTTAAAGAATACCGATATCGCATATAAGTTCGATGATGCAATATAAAAAAATAAAAAATATAGCTCCTTCCACCAGGGTTAAAATGTATAATACGACGAACTTGATTATTCTCGCGTTATAAGTTTTAACTCTGGTGGAAAGAGCTATATTTTTTATTTTTTTATATTGCATCATCGAACTTATATGCGATTTCGGTATTCTTTAAGACCCGCAGGTCTGCAAATACCAGCCCTGTTCTCATCTTCCTCTCACCCTGCTCCGGTAGGATGTTAATATACCGAAGGCGAGTCTGACAGATCTATTGAAAATTGCAAATCACAAATTCAATCAGTGAATCAGTTTAATCTGATTGACAAAATGAAATATTATTAAATGATTCAAATACATAATCGCGATCTCCTCACTAATTTTTTCCTGCAGCATTTTTAAATAAAGATAAAGAATTCAATTTTTTTTATTAATGAATAAATAAATTACGTCTTTCTATATTTCGTTTTGATTCTCTCTCTACAATCTCACTATAGAAAAAATAAATTGCCTTAATCACAAGTTGTGGTTGATTGGTGAACGAGTGATAATTTATTTGACAACCCAACGGAACTTGTTTTTTCTCAGTGTGTCACCAATCATTCATCTGGCTGTTTGAATTGCTCAAAAAAAATGTATGTTTTAATAATATGGTACGACTCGACGACGAGTATAATCACCGAGAAGTGCGTAAAGTATGGTAACGACGGCAAGGTGACCGCGACTCTTAACGGGAAAGATTTTTCCTTGGCTAGAATCCTCAAAAAGAGTTGTACGATAACCTCTCATTTTGTCACATTTTTACACACATCGAATTCTATTACTCATTAATTCTTGAATCGTTTCTATAGCTAGCAAGAAATATCTGGAGTCCCTTGACGTCCGCACAGACGGATCTATGTATACGCGAAAGAAGAAGCGTGAGGTAATAAGAGATGATTCAGTTGCTGTGCATCAAGAAGAAGCGGTGGTCATCGCCGACGCGGCCCAACGCGTCATCGACGTCCCGATGACTCCGTCAACATCAGAGTCAACGGAGACTCCGGCAGCATCAGAGTCCGCAGACAATGCCAAAGCGTTCATGCCGCCCGCGTCTCCGGTCGTTCCTGAGAGTCCTGAGACCGCCGTCCATCAAAGTTCTCCTCTACCAGCCAACAACGCAGTGCCTTCCGATATTTCTGGGCCGTCCCAAACCCACGAAGATTGTAATGAAGGAATCCTCGCTACAGCGCTACTCCCAGGCCCAAACAGGGTTTGACTTTTTTACACAAAATAATAAAAGAAAAATATGGAGTCTTTTTCTGAAAATATAGTCGTCATTTAAAAAAATTATATACGTCCATCGGTACTCGCTTACGTTACTCGGTACCAAACCTTATCAGAAATCTTATTCTTACCTCGTCGTTATTTCAGAGAAAGTTTTTCTAAATAACATTTTTTTCTATTCTATTTGTTTCCATTTATATCTAGTTTATTTTCTAACTTAAAAATAAAAAAATTCCGCTTCACTTATCTTTAGTTACTTTCAAACTGATATGAAATATTATCATTTTGTAGACCGAAATTTCGCCTCATAGCGGAATATTTATAAAAAACGACGGATCTGGAGCGTTACAATGCGTTGTACAAGCAAAAATCCAGCAAACTTGCCTGTCGCTTGATGCGCCTCGTCGTTGGTGAAAAAAACCTGAGAGACATGACTCCTACTGGACGAGGACGATACAGGCGGATTCCGCAAAAGGCATATGATGCTATAGAGTGTGCGTATCATTGAAAGTTGAATATTCATTCTTTAAAATAAAAATACCACAAAATTTAGTCATGAATATAGCTATGCTGTCCTTTTTTCAGCATACGTATCCCTCCACGCGACACCATTAATGGATAGCGTGCAGTATCAAACGTCGATGAAATTTTTGTGCCGTACCATCCGAAAAGGCGAAAAAAATAATGTCGACCTTCTTACGGACCGCTCAATTTGTTTGGTTATTTATGAAAACTAGTACTAATTATAAAACACAAAAATATGAATTGTTTGATCGCATTGATTTATCAATGTTTAAAATAAATAATTACTGTTACGACTAATACAAGTTTTTTACGATAAGTCTCTCACTCTGCTCTCACCGTGTTCTAACCTTCCTCTCACCCTGCTCTTACCCTGTTTTCACCCTGCTCTCACCCGTAGGGTTGATTTTGTTGCAAAGCTTCATCTGACATCAGAAACAGTAAATACGGCTCTTTTCATCGTTAGTGGAAGCTCTATTTTTATTTTTTATTTCCTTCACCGAACTCACATGCAATATTGGTATCCTTTGAAACCCACAGATCTGTATACGCGGCAGTTAAATTTTACCAAATGTTCTATGATGTCTTTCAGGTTGAAAAAAAAATTTGCTCGATGTCGCATCGTAAATTTGAACTCTGGTGCAAGGAGCTTTTTTTCTACACTTTCCGCACTTACAGTAGATTAAGCTATTGTCTTGATCAGTTTTTGAATCGATGTTTTTCCGCAAAATAAGATATTTGAAATTGAGTCGAGCCACTATCCTGCACTGTACCTGCTAGATTTTCATAATTTTTTAATTTATTCTTCCCCACATACCGCTGTCTACCCTACCACGAAATAAATTGAGGGATTGAGGCAAGACGCAATCATTTATTTATTTAAAAAAAACATTGAACAATCCAATACAAAAACTAAATTAAATTTAATATTAGGCCGATTCGGCTTCGCGTTCTTGAACGTCGACAATTTTCAGGGACAGAATGAGTTCGACATCTTCTCTTTTTAAGATATCGTGCCGGACACCGGTGCGCTCTTGCACACGGTAGAGACGTGCCGCTTTCTTCACTGCGCGTGCTTTCCATTTGGTGAACGCCTGAAAATCGAAAAAATCACAAAAAATTGCGCTTGAAATTTTCACTAGGGAATAGTATATTGCGATACGAGTGTCATACAACTCGTGTGTTTGCAACACTCGCCTGCGGCTCGTGCTGCAAACTCACATTCGTGAGAAAAAGTTTCTCGCAAGAGCTTCGTATACAATTTTATTTGACGTGTTTCTCACGAGTTTCACGATACTTTTATTTCAGCGACATAAAAATGTTTAGCTCACCTCTTTCCAGCAATGTGTCGGGTACTCGGATTTGCGCAGCGAATTCAGTTTTTTCACTGCGATCGCCCATGATGCCGGATTATTTTCCCAATCCGGTTCTCCTCGCGCGATAGCCAATATCAGCTGTTTATCTTTAATCGATAAACGCATTTTTACTCGGGGTTTAAAATAATTTTCGGAAACGGGAATATTCTGCAGCGCTGTCTATCTGTCAAATAATTTTGTAACAGCGATATTTTGATATTAATTTTTTTCCGTGGAGCCGGCAAAAAGGAGCGATACTAAGTATGCTATGGAACGAACAAATAAATCTCCGAAAAGTAGAAAATAATGAGGAAGCGATGTGGAAAAGCCTGTATCATAACTTTTTTTTACATTTGCGCTCACGTAAAGCGCCGCGCGGAATCTCGCCCGAAATCTCGCGACTCGTTTAGAGTTGATGGAAAGTCGATGGAGCTCGGGCCCTAGTCGGGCCAAAGTGGGCCTGATCAGGGCCCGAGATGTAACTCCGCAGATTCAAAACTTGATTCCTTACCTTCGTTCAATTTTGACGCAAAATCTATGATGCTCTTGAAGCTTAAGGGGGGGGGGGGGGGGGGGTAGGGTCTGTACGGTGAAAAAATAACCCTTGTTTACCAATTTTTTTACAAGATAAGGGCAGTGTATTCTAAATTTAATGATTACAGCATTGTAGAGCAACATTTCAAGAACATCTTCTGAAAATTTCAGCGAAAATTATTAATAACTAAGCCGTTGACAACAAATCTCCGGAGACGCCTCCGAAAAAAGTGGTTTTGCGGTGACCATCATAACTGGTCACTCGATTATCCGAATTCAAAAAACCAAATTCATTTCATTAGTCTATGAGTTTCCTCAGGTAACGCTGTCGAATTTTTATTTATTTTATTTTTTTCGATTTTTGGTAACGCTTGAAAGTAAAAAACGCGATTTTCGCCGAAAAAATCGGCCAATATGTTATTGTAAAAAAAATAAGAACAAATTTTTAAAGAACTCGACAGCGTTACCGTATGAATTATACTGAGAAAAAGTGTACCAAGTTTCAAAAGGATTGGTGCAATAGATTTTACGGTACGATGGTCACCGACTTTTAAAACATGAAGTGTGGGAAAATCGCTTTAAAGTGAAAACTTATATACGAAATGACACAGAGCCACGGATGGTTAAAATTTCATATCTCCGTCAGTTTTGCTCCGATTGCTCTAAAAATTTGATACAACATTCTTGAGATGTTGAGCATTCATAAAAATTAAAAAAAAATTTGGCTATAAGCTAGATAATTTTGTTATTGAACAAAGTATTTTTCCGAATTTTATCAGATTTTTAAATTATGGTGTTTTATATGACACGTTAAAAATATATTTAACAAAATTTGCATAGTTCGGAAAAATCTGAAAACGATCCTAAAAATCTGAAAAAATGCTGAAAAATCCAATTTTGCATAAATAAACATTTGACCTGTCGCCTGTAGTAGATGCATGATTTTTTAAATAATTTTTTTAATAAAAAAGCTTAAAAACTGTAAGAAGAAACATTTTTCCCACTTTGGCCATAAGCCAGATAATTTTGTTATTGAACATAGTATTTTTCAACATTTTATCAGATTTTTAAATTATGGAGTTTTACATGTCAATTTAAAAATGTATTAAGCAAACAAAAATGGCAATAAAAACATTTTTTTGTGCAGTTGAGGGTCCAACTAAGATCCAGGTCGAAACAGGGTGGAATGCCCCATGCAGAAGAAAAATAAATCGCAAGAGTGGCATTTTCTTACCTCTCGTCTTCTCCCACTAAGCTCGGCTCCGAATCCGACTCGTCCTCGGTGTCGCCGTTATGCTCAAAACTGTAAAAGTTATTTTCGATTAATAATATTATTACATTTTCCAGCAAGGCGAAGATTAATGTGTTCCGAGCGGTATAGTTCCAGTAAATGTGAAATTCGAAGAGATTCGGAGAGTATTTCGAACGTTTCCCAAAGGAATAAAAATTTGAAAAAAATCAAGCATTACGCAAAATCAATCCTTCGAATACCTTCCGTATGCTTGATGTTTTTCAAATTTTTATTCCACCGAGAAACGTTCGAAACACACTCTGAAAATCTGCGAATGTCACATTTCCTGGGACTGTACCGCTCGGAATACCGTAAGATAGTTCTGTCGCTAGAGTTCAATTTCGATTAAATTCGAGAAAATTGAGAGAGAATTGCAAGCACTTCTCGATGGTCTAAAAATTTGAAAAAATTCATGCACATTAAAGGTACCAAAAAGATTAATTTGGCATAATAATAATTCTAAAATGTTATTAACAAATTGATGAAAAAAGAAATTGTTTAACAAATATTTCGGTGACCCAAGTTTTTTTTTCGATGAAAATGATTCATTCGTTTTTCTGAATGCGTATGAATTTTTCAGATTTTTTAGTTAACTTTGAATTTTCCATATAAAAAAAAACCAAAATTCAAAGTTAATTCAAAAATTTGAAAAAATTCATACGTTTTCAGGGAAACGAAAGAATCATTTTCATCGAAAAAAAAACTTGGGTCACCGAAATATTTGCTAAACAATTGTTTTTTTTCATCAATTTGTTAATAACGTTTTAGAATTATTATTATGCCAAATTAATATTTTCAGTATCTCTAATGTGCACGCATTTTTTCAGATTTTCAGACAATCGATAAGTGTTTGCAATTCTCTCTCAATTTTCTCGAATTTATGCGAAATTGAACTCTAACGACAGAACTACCTTAAGGTAGTCCTTGCACCTGGTGTCGAGTTCGCATAAGTGTTCGACAATTGAGAGACAATTGCAACCATTTCTCGATAATATAAAAATCTGAAAAAAATCATGCAAATTAAAGGCACTGGAAAGATTAATTTTGCATAATAATAATTCGAAAATGTTATAAACAAATTCATGAAAAAAAACATTGTTTAACAAATATTTCGATGACCCAAGTTTTTTTGTGGATGAAAATGATTCCTTCATTTTTCTGAATACGTATGAATTTTTTCAGATTTTAGAGTTCACTTTGAATTTTCACATATTTTCCCTATAAAAACACACGAATTTCAAAGTGAACTCTAAAATCTGAAAAAATTCATACGTATTCGGAAAAACGAAGGAATCATTATCACCCAAAAAAGAAACTTGGGTCATCGAAATATTTGTTAAACAATGTTTTTTTTCATCAATTTGTTAATAACATTTTCGAATTATTATTATGCAAAATTAATCTTTTCAGTGCCTTTAATTTGCATGATTTTTTTCAGATTTTTATATTATCGAGAAATGATTGCAATTGTCTCTCAATTTTCGAAAACTTATGCGAACTCGACACCAGGCGCAAGGACTACCTTAAGGTAGTTCTAGCGCCAAATATTCATTTCGCATAAATTCGAAGAAAATGGGAGAGAATTGCAAAGACTTCTCGATGGTCTAAAAATCTGAAAAAATTCATGCACATTAAAGGTACCGAAAAGATTAATTTTGCATAATAATATTTCTAAAATGTTATTAACAAATTGATGAAAAAAAAGGTTTAACAAATATTTCGATGACCCAAGTTTTTTTTTATGAAAATGATTCCTTCAATTTTCTGAATACGTATGGATTTTTTCAGACTTTTAAGTACTCTTTGAAATTTGTGTTTTTTATATGGAAAATATGTACAAATTTCAAAGAGTACTTATAAATCTGAAAAAATTCATACGTATTCAGAAAAATGAAGGAATCATTTTCATAAAAAAAAATTGGGTCATCGAAATATTTGTTAAACCATTTTTTTCCCATCAATTTGTTCATAACATTTTAGAAATATTATTATGCAAAATTGAGGCGCTGCGATCGGTCGGTGGAGATAGACGTGTCGGGAGATAGCTGCGCATTTCGAAAGAGTTACAGTGAGGATAGACAAGTTAGAGACACAAAAGTGGGTGAGCCGTTTCGGGAAAGTGTGGTGAACGAACGGTGATAAAAATTTTGATAGGGGAAGAAGAGAGAGAGGCGCTGAAAGAGGAAACGGAAAAGCGACTTCAAGAGGTTAGGAAGGCAACGAGGAAGATGAGCGGGAAGACGAGCGATGGGAGCGCCGCTGACGCGCAGCGGGGACAGGTGGAACCACAACGAACCACGAACCCGAACCCGACGGTCGATAATAAGAGAAAGAGGGGCAGACCACTGGGCTCGGTCGGTACAAAGAGGAAAGGCGCAACCACAACAAGAAGTCTCGATCGCTTCGTAGTAAGGCAGCAAGGGGAGAAAGAGAAAATCGGAATTCAAGACCAGGCAGAGGAAGACCCGGATGGGGATTTGGAGGAAAGAACGGAGATACAGCTGGAAGTCGACGAGGGGGAAACCGGCACGGCGAACAGCGGGATGGAAGGAGATGAGGTAGGCACGGACAGACAAATGGAGAAAGGGAGGGGGGTGAAGGAGGGCGATGGACACGAGCTGTCAGCCCTGGCTAACCCATTCAAGCCCAACCGCAAGCTCATGTACACGCCAAAAAATAAAGGCGAGCGAGCACAGGGAGAGGACGTTAGTGTTACGACAGAGGAAAAAAGCGAGGACGGAAACAAAGACAGTGACAACAACGGAAGTGAGGACCAAAAGGCGGATGAAATCGACGGAAATTTCGGAGACGAAGATGAAAGACTTGACCGGCACGAGGAACGAGAGGAGACAGGGCAGGATATAGAAATCCACGAAGAAGAAAAAACAAATGGGGAAAAGGAGAATCAATTGCAGAAGATGTTTGAGCAGTGGACGGGAAAGTGGGAAGAGACATGGAAAGACACAGTGAGGGGGGAAATGAGAGCAGAGCTCAAGGAAATGAGACAAATCTTGAGGGACAAGGAGTGCGAGAGGAGGAACTTCAAAGAAGCTCTGGTGGGTTACCAAACAGAGATTCTCATGAAGCAGTCAAGATGGGACATCGAGCGGGCAGACCAGGAAGCACTGATGAATGCACTTCGGAAGGAGAACGACAGCCTCAAACAAGAAGTTATGCAGCTGAGAGTCAAAGGGAACAGAGGGGATAACATACAGATGACAGAAGAGAAGAGACGGAGCGGACAAAGCAGCACAGATGAAAATGGAAATCAAGAAGCGTGCAAAAATCGGGAACGGGAGAAAAGTGAGGTGAGTTTGAGCGAGATCAGTGAATTCGAGTTTGGCTCGACACCAGGGAGGAGGATCGACGAAGCGCAGGAAACCCCGACTCGGAACACAACAAATAAAAAAAGACGCACGCAGCCCAACGGGGCTAGAGCACACGAAGGAGGGGGAAACGGAGCGACGAGGAGTCCGCCACGGGCACTGTCGCAGGCGGAATGGGAGAAGGAGCAGGAGGAGAGGCAGAGAAGAAAATACAACATCATACTGAAGGGGATGAAATATACTGGAGGCGACAGATACAATGATATTGGAACAACAATAAGTGAACAGACAGGAGTAAGGCCGTGGATTCGAAGATGGGTGGCGACAAAGACAGGCACCTTGGTGGAGCTGGGATCGATTCACAACAAAATCAGCATAATAATGAATAACCACCGAAGAAGAGGGGAGGCGGGAATTTACGACGATCCGACACCAAGACAGAGCGAGGTGCAGGAGTGGATAGACGAATTAGCGAAGGAGTTGAGAAGGGAAGGAGGATATGTTCAAACGGGACACTTGAAAATCTGGTCCAAGGGGAAATGGAGGCAGTGGGACGACAGAGAGGGAAGACTAATACAGGAAGAAACACGGAGGACAACGAGCGCCCAGGCAGCAGCGCAAGACCCGGGAGACCGGGGGTTTCGGAGCGGACCCAGGAGCAGAGGACCATGGGGAGGGGCACGCAGGGACTAGAATCGCCACATGGAACATTGCGGGGGCGAGGAAGATTCCGGAAATAGAAGACTGGCTAAAAAAATGTGATATTGTAGCGTTACAAGAGACATGGACGGAGAAGAAGGACGAGTGTAAAATGTTAAGGGAATTGGATAGGGACTTTAAGTGGCTGACGAAACCGGCGGTAAGAGTAAAGAAACGGGGGAGAGCGATTGGAGGACAGCTAATAGGCATTCGAAAACAGGTGTTGGGGAATGGGACAATGGAGGAATGGAAAGAGGGATTAGTGATAAAGGGGATAAAGATAGGAAACACCAAAGAACTCTTTACAATAGTCACGATTTACAATAACTGGGGATTCAAAAAACTGGAAAAGGAGCTGGACGACATCATATGTAAAGCAGAGGAAAGAAAAGAGTGTATATTATTAATAGGGGATATAAATGCGAGAATTGGGAAGGAAAATGGAGGTATCGGTGATGGGGAAAGAGGCGGCGATAGGGAATCAAAGGATGGGTTGACCAACGACGAAGGCAGGAAGTTGCTAAATTTTTGTGGGAAAAATGGTCTGAGGGTGATGAATGGCAGATGTGAGGGGGACCGTGAAGGGAATTTGACATATGTGGGGGAACAGGGGGAAGGTGGATCCGTAATAGACTATGCAATTATAACTGAGGGAAAAGAACACTTAGTATCGAGAATGGAAGTAGAAATACGGGTGGAGTCAGACCATTTGCCACTAGTCATCAGCATGGGAAATAACGAGAGTAGTGAAGGAAGAAACGGAGGAAATGATGAAAGGGGAAAGAGAAAGAAGGAGAGGGTACTAGTGTGGAAGGAAGAACTAAGAACAGAGTACAGCGAGGAATTCCGCGAGCAGTGGGAAAATAAACCAGTGACGGAGGAGGCAAAGGATAGATGGGACAGACTGGTGAAAATAATTAAAAAAACGGCGGAAAAGATAGGGATGACAAGAAGTTTAAATGGGAACGGGAGGGGTGCTGGAATGAGTGCAGAGATCAGAGAGCAGAGGAAAATAGTATGGGAAAAACTAAAGCAGTTCGTGAAAAGCGAGGACGGACAGCGAACGGACAGAATGAAGAGCTGGAGGAAAGAAAGGCGGAAGTTAAAGAAGATGAAAAAAGACAAAAGAAGGGAGTTCTGGTCGGGGAAATGGAAGAAGGTGGAGGGTAGTAGAAATGTTGCGGAGATGTGGGAGGCGATTAGACCGTTTAGGCCCAAGAAAACTGGAATGAGTAAACAGATCAGCAAAGAAGAGTGGACGGAGCATTTTAAACAGCTACTGGGGGGGGGGGGGGGGGGGGCAAGAGACAGACGAAGAACCGAGGCAGGAGGGAAGAGATGGTGAGAAGGAGACGGAGATGAAGGGACAGTTGGGAGAGATAGTAAACAGAGAAATCGGAACAGGAGAATTAGAGAAAGCGCTGAGGAAAATGAAAAACAGGAAGGCAGCAGGGGAGGACGGAATAGTAGCGGAATTTTTTAAAGGGATGCCGAAAGAGGGAATAATTGAATTAGGGGAAATTCTGAACGAGTTCTGGAAAAATGGGGAAATAGGTAGAGGATGGGAAGTAGGGAGGATAT
Organism: Pimpla rufipes; assembly: GCA_963932165.1. Taxonomy (NCBI): domain Eukaryota; kingdom Metazoa; phylum Arthropoda; class Insecta; order Hymenoptera; family Ichneumonidae; genus Pimpla; species Pimpla rufipes. The sequence goes on from OZ010639.1 coordinate 2,621,759, forward strand.
TTCCAATACACAAGGCAGGAGACACAGGGACTGCAAGCAATTATAGAGGTGTTACGCTTCTAAATGTAGGCTATAAACTACTGACAAGTATAGTCACGCAGCGGTTAAAGTGTTGGGTGGAAGGGAACGGCATATTGAAGGAGAGCCAAGCGGGATTTCGGAGTGGGCGAAGTACACGGGACCACATTTTCACACTAAACGCTATCATCAACAACAGGCTCAAGCGGAAAGGAGGGAAGCTGTACACAGCGTTTGTAGATCTGAAAGCAGCGTTCGACAACGTAGATCGAGAAATAATGATGGAAAAGCTACGTAAAGCAGAAATAGGCGGAAGATTAATGGGGATAATAGGGAAAATTTACGAGAACACTGTGAACGAGATTATTACAGGTGAAGGGATGACAGAGCGATTCAGGACAGTGAAAGGAGTGCGACAGGGGTGCCCCCTCAGCCCATTACTTTTCTGTTTGTTTATTGAAGATATGGATGACGAATGGGAGCGGAAGAACGAGGGGGGGTCGGTGATAGGTCAAGTCAAGATATTTGGAATGAAATTTGCGGATGACATAGTGATGGTAGCGGACGACGAGGATGGGCTGAGGAGGATGCTGGAGACATTGGAAAAATATACGGACAAGAACAAGCTAACGGTGAATATTGACAAGACTAAGATTCTGATATTCAAGAAGGGGGGGAGGGTCAAGCGAGGACAGAAATGGAAGTATAAGGACAGAGAGCTGGACAGAGTGAGCGAGTACAAGTACTTAGGGGTGTGGTTTTCAACAGGTAACACGTTCGGGAAACACATAAAACTCGTGACGGGAAAGATTAGAAAGGCAATAAACGGGTCGTGGGGAATATTCAAGAGGGCAAGGATAGGTAGCTTGCGAAGGAGGCTGCACCTAATGGATGCAATAGTAAAGAGTGGGATGCTGTATGGGGTTGAAATTTGGGGGTGGAAGCAAAGAGACCAGATAGAGAGAATGCAGGCAAGATATGTAAAAATGGCAATGGGACTGAGAAGGAATACCCCGGGGTACATCTGGAGGATGGAGGCAGGATGCAGAGGAATTGGGGTGGAATTATGGGAAAGGGCAGCGAAATATTTAGGGGAGATTATGGGAATGGACGGAGCTAGATGGCCGAAAATTTGCTTGAAGGAGGAAGTCAGAGGAATCATAAATGGGAACCCGTCAAAATGGGGGAGGGAGCTGAAGTTGGCCATGGAAGGAATCGGAGAAGGAGAAATATGGGAAACGATAAGGAACGGAGACAAGGAGGAATTCGATAGAAAGATAGAAAGAGGCATAAAGATCAGGAGAGATCAGGAAATACAACAGGATTGGAATAAAATCGACGCGTCGAAGTACTGTAAAGAGTATCGGAGTAGAAAAAGGGGATTTGAAATGGAAGAATACTGGGAGGACAGAGGATTAAGAGGGGAAATGAAGGAAGTGTGGGCGAGAATGAGATGTGGAAGCGTAGGGAGGGAAAAAAACAAGGGCTTTCGGGATACGAAATGTCGAGTGTGTGAGACAGAGGAGGAAACGTTGGCACATATTTGTGAGTGCAGCGGGGTTAGGAGAAAGGTGGACCGAAAAGTAAGGGAGGAACTAGAAGAATGGGTGGGAAGCGATGGGGAAGGAATGGAACCAAAAATAAATAATGCGCTGAGGGCGGAGAAGCCCGTAGTAGCTCTGTGTGAGTACGTAGCGCAGTTTGAAAGAGTGGTAGGGAGAATAAGTGAGGAATAGAGAATAAGCTATGGATGAATGGAAAAGAAAATACGTGTATGTGTGAATAAGGAAAATGTATTGCTATATTAAGGGGGACGAATGTACGGGATGGGATTTGTGTAAAAGCCCGCAAGGGTATACAACGAAATAAAACTATTACTACTACTACTATTATGCAAAATTAATCTTCTCAGTATCTCTAATGTGTATGAATTTTATTTTTCAGATTTTTAGACCATCGAGAAGTCTTTGCAATTGTCTCTCATTTTTTCTTGAATTAAGGAGGCATCGTCGGTACAGTCACGTCATTATTTAAATATACTTTGGGAAGGAAACAAGTGTCCAAAAAGGTGGATATGAATTAAAGAGATCCTGTTTAGTATAGAAAAAAATATATGCAATAAAAATTTACAGAAAAATAGCTCAGTGTATGCTAATAACCAATGGGACATATTATAAGCAGTTTTTTGGAAGTCAAATTGGTAATTTCAGGTCGATCTTGTCGGGCGACAGCTCGTTTTGTTCGTTGAAGAACGTTTTACGAATTCACCGAGTTATTTTCTTCAGTTTATTTGTCGATTAGGAATAAAATGAGATAAACTCGTCGTTTAATTTTCTTCTCTTATAAACAAATGGCTGTAATTTGTGACCTATGAATATAATCGCAAATGTTCAACGGTAAATTTGTGCATTGTCCGTCGATAAACAAAATGAACCATCGCTCGACAAGATCGAACTAAAATTACGAATTTGACTTCCAAAAAACTGCGTATAATATGTCCCATTAGTTATTAGCATAAACTGAGCTATTTTTCTGTGAATTTTTATTGCACATATTTTTTCTACACTATACAGGATCTCTTTAATTCATATCAACCTTTTTGGACACTTGTTTCCTTTCGAAAGTATATTTAAATAATGTTTCAAATCTTAATGCGCAATTGACGGACTGTACCGACGATGCCTCCTTAAGAATGGTAGCGAATAATATTTCAATTCTTATACAAACTCGTGCGATGGGCATTGTTACACGATGAGTGGACACTTAACAAATGATTGGAAACATATCTTTGGACAAATTTTCATTGATTTAATTTTATTGATGAGTACAAGAAGATTAGACCGATGAAAATCTATCCTACGATATGTTTCCAATCAAGTACGCAGTGTCCACTTGACATGTTCCAACTAGGCCATCACACCGGTTTGTACAAAAACAAATATTGCTCGCTGCCCTTTTTAATCTTGATCTTGTTATGTGGCAGCGAGCAATATTTGTTTCAGCAATAAAAGTTTATCGAAAACTTTTCTCTATTTGTAAAGAAAGCAAATAGAGAAAAGTTTTCGATAAACTTTTCTCTATTTGTAAAACAGATTGATAAAAAACAAACAGACTTTGTTTCAATAAAATCGGTGTAAAAACCACCGAGAAAAAAAAAGTTAATATTGGACTTTCATTTACGCAAGCCGCGGGCCAAGTGGCGCCGTCGCCATCTCGCGGACCTCCGCTGAACAATACACATCAACAGAAACTCGCTTGCGGCGGCAAGGCTGAATCGTCGAGCAGTAATCAAACATAAACATGAGAGGCAAGTGGACAAAAACTATCGAAGACGATCCTCTTCATTTTGGAAGATTGTTATGGACGCTGACGCAATATATCGATAAATTAAAGAAAGAGCGTGGGTGTCTACTGATCGAGGACGTCAGAAACGTCATTCGAGTAGTGTATAAAACGAAAAGCCGGCCGAATTATCTAGCCAACTGGGTAAAAAAGAAAAAAAAATTTGTCGTGGCGTTTTTGTCGCGATACAATATCAAACGGCGCATACAGGATTGCGAGAAGTTGTAAGTGTACTTTATGTTTCATTTGTGTCAATATATTCATTTAAAAAGTTCAAAAACCCATTCAATTTTTTTTTCTAGCTCGTCGTATCGGCAGCTCGGAGAGTTTGCAGCGGTTTTTTCGAGGCGGACTCCTCCCGGTAGATCGCCAGTATGGGAAGAAGCGTCGACGTCGGGAGAAGAGAGGTAAGATTTATATTCTAATCACTTAATACATTTTTTAAAATGTAGGTGTAATTTAAGAAGGGCAGAAAGTAATATTTTTGTTTCTGTGCCATATCGGTGCATTGGGCTAATTGTTACACGATGAGTGGACACATAACAAATGCTTGGAAACTTATCCTTGAATAAATTTTCATTGATTTATTCTTATCGATGAATACGACAAGATTAGACAGATGAAAATCTATCCTACGATATGTTTTCAATCAAGTATGCAGTGTCCGCTTGACATGTTCCAACTAGGCCATCACACCGGTTTGTACAGAAACAAATATTGCTCGCTGCCACATAACAAGATCAAGATTAAAAAGGGCAGCGAGCAATATTTGTTTTTGTACAAACCGGTGTGATGGCCTAGTTGGAACATGTCGAGTGGACACTGCGTACTTGATTGGAAACATATCGTAGGATAGATTTTCATCGGTCTAATCTTCTTGTACTCATCAATAAAATTAAATCAATGAAAATTTGTCCAAAGATATGTTTCCAATCATTTGTTAAGTGTCCACTCATCATGTAACAATGCCCATCGCACGAGTTTGTATAAAAATTGAAATATTATTCGCTACCATTCTTAATTCAAGAAAAAATGAGAGACTATTGCAAAGACTTCTCGATGGTCTAAAAATCTGAAAAATAAAATTCATACACATTAGAGATACTGAGAAGATTAATTTTGCATAATAATATTTCTAAAATGTTATGAACAAATTGATGGGAAAAAAAATGGTTTAACAAATATTTCGATGACCCAATTTTTTTTTATGAAAATGATTCCTTCATTTTTCTGAATACGTATGAATTTTTTCAGATTTTTAAGTACTCTTTGAAATTTGTACATATTTTCCATATAAAAAACACAAATTTCAAAGAGTACTTAAAAATCTGAAAAAATCCATACGTATTCAGAAAAATGAAGGAATCATTTTCATAAAAAAAAACTTGGGTCATCGAAATATTTGTTAAACCTTTTTTTTTCATCAATTTGTTAATAACATTTTAGAAATATTATTATGCAAAATTAATCTTTTCGGTACCTTTAATGTGCATGAATTTTTTCAGATTTTTAGACCATCGAGAAGTCTTTGCAATTCTCTCCCATTTTCTTCGAATTTATGCGAAATGAATATTTGGCGCTAGAACTACCTTAAGGTAGTCCTTGCGCCTGGTGTCGAGTTCGCATAAGTTTTCGAAAATTGAGAGACAATTGCAACCATTTCTCGATAATATAAAAATCTGAAAAAAATCATGCAAATTAAAGGCACTGAAAAGATTAATTTTGCATAATAATAATTCGAAAATGTTATTAACAAATTCATGAAAAAAAACATTGTTTAACAAATATTTCGATGACCCAAGTTTCTTTTTTGGGTGATAATGATTCCTTCGTTTTTCCGAATACGTATCAATTTTTTCAGATTTTAGAGTTCACTTTGAAATTCGTGTGTTTTTATAGGGAAAATATGTGAAAATTCAAAGTGAACTCTAAAATCTGAAAAAATTCATACGTATTCAGAAAAATGAAGGAATCATTTTCATCCACAAAAAAACTTGGGTCATCGAAATATTTGTTAAACAATGTTTTTTTTCATGAATTTGTTTATAACATTTTCGAATTATTATTATGCAAAATTAATCTTTTCAGTGCCTTTAATTTGCATGATTTTTTTCAGATTTTTATATTATCGAGAAATGGTTGCAATTGTCTCTCAATTGTCGAACACTTATGCGAACTCGACACCAGGTGCAAGGACTACCTTAAGGTAGTTCTGTCGCTAGAGTTCAATTTCGCATAAATTCGAGAAAATTGAGAGAGAATTGCAAACACTTATCGATTGTCTGAAAATCTGAAAAAATGCGTGCACATTAGAGATACTGAAAATATTAATTTGGCATAATAATAATTCTAAAACGTTATTAACAAATTGATGAAAAAAAACAATTGTTTAGCAAATATTTCGGTGACCCAAGTTTTTTTTTCGATGAAAATGATTCTTTCGTTTCCCTGAAAACGTATGAATTTTTTCAAATTTTTGAATTAACTTTGAATTTTGGTTTTTTTTTATATGGAAAATTCAAAGTTAACTAAAAAATCTGAAAAATTCATACGCATTCAGAAAAACGAATGAATCATTTTCATCGAAAAAAAAAACTTGGGTCACCGAAATATTTGTTAAACAATTTCTTTTTTCATCAATTTGTTAATAACATTTTAGAATTATTATTATGCCAAATTAATCTTTTCGGTACCTTTAATGTGCATGAATTTTTTCAAATTTTTAGACCATCGAGAAGTGCTTGCAGTCCTCTCTCAATTTTCTCGAATTTAATCGAAATTGAACTCTAGCGACAGAACTATCTTACGGTATTCCGAGCGGTACAGTCCCAGGAAATGTGACATTCGCAGATTTTCAGAGTGTGTTTCGAACGTTTCTCGGTGGAATAAAAATTTGAAAAACATCAAGCATACGGAAGGTATTCGAAGGATTGATTTTGCGTAATGCTTGATTTTTTTCAAATTTTTATTCCTTTGGGAAACGTTCGAAATACTCTCCGAATCTCTTCGAATTTCACATTTACTGGAACTATACCGCTCGGAACACATTAATCTTCGCCTTGCTGGAAAATGTAATAATATTATTAATCGAAAATAACTTTTACAGTTTTGAGCATAACGGCGACACCGAGGACGAGTCGGATTCGGAGCCGAGCTTAGTGGGAGAAGACGAGAGGTAAGAAAATGCCACTCTTGCGATTTATTTTTCTTCTGCATGGGGCATTCCACCCTGTTTCGACCTGGATCTTAGTTGGACCCTCAACTGCACAAAAAAATGTTTTTATTGCCATTTTTGTTTGCTTAATACATTTTTAAAGTGACATGTAAAACTCCATAATTTAAAAATCTGATAAAATGTTGAAAAATACTATGTTCAATAACAAAATTATCTGGCTTATGGCCAAAGTGGGAAGAATGTTTCTTCTTACAGTTTTTAAGCTTTTTTATTAAAAAAATTATTTAAAAAATCATGCATCTACTACAGGCGACAGGTCAAATGTTTATTTATGCAAAATTGGATTTTTCAGCATTTTTTCAGATTTTTAGGATCGTTTTCAGATTTTTCCGAACTATGCAAATTTTGTTAAATATATTTTTAACGTGTCATATAAAACACCATAATTTAAAAATCTGATAAAATTCGGAAAAATACTTTGTTCAATAACAAAATTATCTAGCTTGTAGCCAAAGTCGGGAAGATTTTTTTCTCACAGTTTCTAAGATTTTTTGATTATAAAAATTATAGAAAAATGGAAAAAAGATCAATTTTCTTAAAAACTATAAGAAAAAAAGTCATTCCCACTTTGGCTATAACCTAGATAATTTTGTTATTGAACAAAGTATTTTTCAGAATTGTATCAGGTTTTTAAATTATGGTGTTTTATAAGTCACGTTAAAGATATATTTTAAAAAATTTGCATAGTTCGAAAAAATCTGAAAAAGATCCTAAAAATCTGAAAAAATGCCGGAAAATCAGATTTTGCATAAATAAACATTTGACCAATTGCCTGCAGTAGATTCATTATTTTTTATAATTTTTTAATAAATAAAAAAGATTAAAAACTGTAAGAAGAGAAAGTTTTCCGACATTGGCTATAAGCTTGATAATTTTGTCATTGAACAAAGTATTTTTCAGAATTTTATCAGATTTTTAAATTATGGGGTTTAATATGTCGCTTTAAAAAATTATTAAGCAAACAAAAATCGCAACAAAAAAAAACAAAAAAATGTTTTTGTGCAGCTGAGGGTCCAATTAAGCCTATAAAAATGATAAGAAATGAAGTGAAATGCCTCACATACTGGGTAACACCAGAGTACTGTTATTTAACAGTATTAATATTTTCAGAGCCCGCTCGGAGCCGTTTCTCGGTGTGACGGACGGCAATAATAACTCGCCGCGCGACGAGAAGAAAGTTGACGATGAAGAAGAAGAAGAAGAAGAAGACGAGGGAAGAGACGACGAGGAAGAAGGCGACGATGAAGAAGAAGAAGAAGAAGAAGAAGAAGAAGAAGACGATGATGAAGAAGAAGAAGAAGACGAGGGGAGAGACGACGAGGAAGAAGAGAAAAACGACGAGAGAGGCGATAATGGAGGAGAAGAAAAGATTATGGAAAAGAAGAACGAAGGCGAGGGAACAAAACAACCCCCCAAGAAAAGGCGAAGGCGCGGGGAATTAGAGAGGCTGCAGACGAGTGTCACGTACCCGTCTGCATATTCTTCCGCCACGCAAACAATGTTTCGATAAACAAGCAATTTTTTTTTCTTACATTTTTTTTAAATAAATCAAAATCTTTATAAAACGCGTTTAAAAACTTTTTTTCCATCCCGTTCCCTCTTCAAAAAAATCGCTGCAGGTCTGCAAATACCTTCGTTCAATTTTGACGGAGATTTTATGATGTGCTGTTCAAGCTGTTGAAGCAAAATAAGAACTTTATGATTTTGTTTTCATCAGCATCATAGAATCTCTGTTGAAATTTACCATCGGTATTTACAGACCTGCGGGTCTTAAAGAATACCAATATCGCATATAAGTTCCAAGATGCAATATAAAAAATAAAAAATATAGCTCTTTCCACCAGAGTTGAAATTTATAACGCGAGAATAATCAAGTTTTTCGTATTATAAATTTTAACCCTGGTGGAAGGAGCTATATTTTATATTTTTTATATTGCATCATCGAACTTATATGCGATATCGGTATTCTTTATGACCCGCAGGTCTGTAAATACCAATGGTAAATTTCAACAGAGATTCTATGATGCTGATGAAAACAAAATAATAAAGTTCTTGTTTTGCTTCAACAGCACATCATAGAATCTCCGTCAAAATTGAACGAAGGTATTTGCAGACCTGCGGGTCTTAAAGGAAACCGACATCGCTCGTAAGTTCGGTGAAGATGTATTTTTAAATAAAAAAATACAGCTCACAACAACAATGGAAGGAGCCGCTTACACCGTTTGCGATATTGAATAAAGCTTCGCAGAAAAATCAGCGCCACGAAAATGGGACATTGCGGCGATACACGGACGGAATTTTCTGGCAACAATTACCATACCTAGTGCAGAAAACTTCTGCGGTGAACTTCTGGTTTCATCTACTATTCTATCGAGTTTTGCATCTCACATCTCTGTCATTATTCGCCACTCGGTCGAAATTTTCTAAAAGTATTGGAAAATCGCTAGACAGGCAGAATGAACCCAGTTTAACACACCGAATATCGTCATTATTGCCACGAAATCTTTTCCGTGTATGGCTTATTCGAGCAAACTGCTCAGGAAGCTTCATTTTATCGAGTCACTGTAAAATTTACAGTCCTATTTAATGCGTTTTATATTAATATTAGGAATTTTCTAATATTTCAAGGTATTTCCTCAAGAGCATCATAGAATCTCTGTCAAAATTGGACGGAGGTATATGCAGACCTGCGGGTCTTGAAGAATACCGATATCGCGCGTAGATTCGATGATGCAGTATAAACTTTAGTTTAAATACAGCTCGTTCCACCAGAATTAAAATTTATAACGTAAGAATAATCAAGTTTTTCGCATTATAAATTGTAACACTGGTGGAAGGCGTTGAATTTTTTTTTATATCCCATTTTTTTTATCACCGAACCTACGTGCGATTAACAGAGAAATCTCGGGGCAATAAGAGCCCCGAGTTGCCTCCACATAATTATTCGTTCGCAGGAGTATAGTGTGAGTATGGTGAAAACAAAGTGAGAATAACATGAGAGCACGGTAAGAGCATGAACACAAGCAGGGCGATCCAAGTATGGCAACAATCATTATCTGATTCGGCTCCGAATCATGATGTTGAAGTTTGCATCGTTGGAATGCAACGAAAATACAAAATATGTATATTGTAAGGAGCCCGAAAGGTCGTACTGGGTGTACAAATTTATTATAACGACAAAAGGGAATAATAACAATTCTACGAAAATCATTTTCTTTTATGAGAAGGTAATAGCAGGATGAGAGGAAGGACAGAACAGCGTGAGAATAAGGTGAGAACAGGGTGAGAGGAAGATGAGAATAGGGTGAGAGCAGGGTGAGAGGAAGGTGAGAACATGGTGAGAGCAGGATGAGAGGAAGGTGAGAACATGGTGAGAGCAGGGTGAGAGAAAGGTGAGAACAGGGTGAGAGGAAGGTGAGAACATGGTGAGAGCAGGGTGAGAGGAAGGTGAGAACAGGGTGAGAACATGGTGAGAGCAGGGTGAGAGGAAGGTGAGAACATGGTGAGAGTAGGGTGAGAGAAAGGTGAAAAACTCATCGAGAATGATGGAGGGGACTACCACTGCCTCTTCGAATCTCTTTTAAAATTGAGCGGTGGTATATGCCGTCCTGCGTGTCTTAAGGCGATGTGAAACATCCACGTCGAGCCCAGCCGGTCTCAAAAACTGTAATGAACGTTTTTGACGGATATTTGCGTTTACAGCTAAAAGAAGAAATTCATTCCCTGCGGATTTCACCAGTGCAAGGAATTAATTTCTTTTAGATGTAAATGGAAATATGCGTAAAAAAACGTTCATTACAGTTTTTATTACCGCAGTCGGTATTTCACATGCCCTTAAAGAATACCGATATCGCATATAAGTTCGATGATGGAACATAAAAAATAAAAAATACAGCTTCATCCACAAGCGTTAAATATTTATAACGCAACAATATTCGAGATTTATTTTCGCATTATAAATTTTAACCCTGGTGGAAGGAGCTGTACTTTTTTATTTTTTATATTCCATCACCGAACCTCGAAAAGTCGAACTGCGTATAAAGAGTTATTATAACGATTAAAGGGATGAAAAAGAAAAAAATGTACACCGTTTACAAATTTAAAATCATTTTCTTTTATGACAAGGTAATAAATAGCACGATGAGAGGAAGATCAGAACGATGTGAGAACAGGGGGAGAGCGCGGTGAATAGTAAAATGTTTAAACGAATTGATTTTTTTTTATTTCACTCTATCTAGCAAAACATTTTCATAACCCGAATAAAAATATTGTCAAGCTCAAATATTTGACCTTTGCGTCCAATCTGACCAGCCACCCGATCCGATCAAAGCCGCTTCAGTTCTCGTGTGTCATTCCGCAAATTCAAATAAGTCGCATTCCTCTCATTGAATATCTCTAAGGCATTTTTCGCTTCCCCGTATCTGTCGGACTTGAGAGGCAGACGCAGCTCGATCATTCAGATTGGACAGTACGCGACATAAGATAAGACAAGAACTGCAGTGGCAGCCCTTACCCTGAACCGGTAAATGAACGGCAAAACAAATATGGGAATTTGCGTTCTTATTTCTTATCTTGCAATGTCCAACCGGTCATTCACCAGGCCGGTCATTAATCAGGACCGAAAGCCCGATCTCCGAGCGAACAGTTGATGATCACGCACACGGACGCACACAGCTGTCACAGCCGTGCGACACCGCGCGGCAACTTCGCGTCGAACTGAGACCGCGAAAGAAAAGACTGACGCCACTTGCACTCAGCGAGACATACGACGCCTCTGCATCTGTGTGAGTCCGACGCACCCCTCACCGATAGGCAAATTTCAATCCAATAGAACTTCCACAATTTTGCGAATTGGGCGCTCAAACTTCACAGGTGCACTCCGGTGGGCACCAGCTACCTTCCTGCCTCCGGAACTGCATAACTTTTGAGACACCCTGTATATATATATTATATATATATATATATATATATATATATATATATATATATATATATCTATATATCTATATTATAAAAAGATCTCGCCGCCGCCGCCGCCGCCGCCGCCGCCGTGTAGGATAATCGAGGGGGGGGGGTCAGCTTCACCAAACCGCACGGTGAAGGGGACCTGGGAAGGGACTTCGGATGATTTTTTCTAAGTCCTTCAAGGGGCCCTTGGGCCTGAATTTTTCTAAGTCCTCCAAGGGGCCCTGGGGTCTGAATTTTTCTAAGTCCCTTAAGGCCCCCTCTTCTGGGTATTATAAAATGTAAAAATCTGAGACAAGTAAATTTACATCGGCAAATGTACCTATTCTTACAGAAAGTTGTGAAATAATGAATTTATAAAAGTAAAACCCCATACTATGCAAAAAGTCGACAAATAATTACCCGCCTCACAACGTCAAGTAAACCCGAAAATTAATAATGATAGTTTAATTAACTCAAAGTTGCATGGGTCAATTTAGAAAAATTGCTCGTCCGGCCATTGTACTTATCAAATTAACATGACAACTGGTATATTAGCTAAATACGCACAATTAACTGTTTCGTCGACCGCCAACACCAACAGTCGATACTTTAGGCCGGACAAGTAATTTTTATAAATTGACCCATGCAACTTTGAGTTAATTAAACTATCATTATTAATTTTCGGGTTTACTTGACGTTGTGAGGCGGGTAATTATTTGTCGACTTTTTGCATAGTATGGGGTTTTACTTTTATAAATTCATTATTTCACAACTTTCTGTAAGAATAGGTACATTTGCCGATGTAAATTTACTTGTCTCAGATTTTTACACCCAAGGTGTTTTTTTGGGGTATTTGTCTTCTTTTTGCAAAAGTTCTCCTTGGCGATTTATACTAGATATTTTTCGATATTATCGCAAAATTGTTAATCACGAAGTACGAGTATTCATTTTCAAGGCTTTACATTTTTTATTGTTCATTAATACCAGTTCACATCATCAATACAATATTACCTAGCCCTTAATATTGATAGGTTTCCGCAAGATTAGAATTATTCTCTTGAGCGGCAAGACAAATTTCACTATCTGTGCCAAAAACACGGGAAAACCAATATTCCGATTTGAATGAAACATGCCATCTAAGAATTTTTTTGGTTGCTGATTGTGAATTTGTGGTAAAAATACAGAAATTAAAAATGGAGGTTCCAATATGGCGGATGAAAATTCAAAAGTGATTTACTTCAAATCAAAACCGACACTCAGTAGTTCGGGGTCGCTCATTACAAATCTGTACTCAAAATTTAGAAATTCAAAATTGCGGATCAAATTCAAATTTGACTTTGAAATCCTCGATTGCCAATTGTCATCCGGATGCAAACAATTCTGAATTTTGAACTGCCATATTTGATTCACCATTTTCGATTTTTTTTTAATTTTAAGGACAGATTCGTAATCAGCGATCACATAAACCCCCGAGTGCCGAATTTCATTCCAGTTAAATCAATTTTAAATTTCCATCCGCCATGTTGGATCCGCGACTTTGAATTTCTAAATGCGACCTCGAAAACCCCCATATACCAGTTTGTATGAGCATCAATTAGTGAATTATTGTATTTTGGTGTGCTATACTGGATTGACATTCTTAGTTTTTGAATTTTGAGGTTAGATTCTTAATCAGTGACCTCGAAAACCCTCGAGTACAAAATTTCACGAAAATCGTTCGAACCAATTACAAGATAATGCGACAATTACAAGATGTGCGAGAAGAGATTTGAGAGATATACATAGAGAAAGAGAGAGACAGAGATGGAGCGTGACTGCCGTGAAGTTAGATGCACGTCATCTGTTATAGCGACGTCTGCTTACAAAATCGCACACAACATGGCCGCGTCCGCTTGTGGACGCCGCCATGTTGTGTGCGATGACGACGACCACTGAACATCAGTTCTGGCGAGGCTGAGAAAATTAAGCTCGAATATCTATCTTGTGCGTCTCTCTATAAATACGATTTGGGTTGCAATCGATAGACCGTAAAAAGAACATAATTTACGTGTTGCTCTAAAACATATTCGTTTACTGAATATTAAAAAAAGAAAAGAAAAGTTTTCAAGAGTGTCCGAAAACGAGTTGTTTCGCGTATAAGAGTCTTGTCGCGTCTCGTCGTCATCGGTCGGTTCGGTCGGTAAATCGATCGCCGTCGGTAATCGGCCGTAAATGTACTTGTCTCGAGACGCTACCGCGTCTCTTGATACTCAGATATATTATCTCTATATTATAAAAAGATCTCGCCGCCGTCGCCGCCGCAGCCGCCACCGTGTCAAGAATCGAGGGGGGTCAGCATCCGGGCGGGGGGGGGGGGGGTCAGCATGCCCCGGTTGTTGACCCCCGCCGGGGTGGTCGAGGCTGGCCGGGGTCAAATGACACACCCAGGCCTGATTTTTATCTAAGTCCCTCAAGGGATTTGGGCTGTTTTTGTCTATGTCCCTCAAGGGGCTGTTTTTTTTCTAAGTCCCCCAAGGGACTTGGTGGGCCTATGTTTTTGGAAAAGCACTAAGTAAAATCTGGTATTTCGGAGTGTATGTTTTTGAAAAAGGCAATGGAAAGATCCGCGCTTGGGGGCCTATGTTTTTGGAAAAGGACTTAGAAAAATCAGGCCTTGGGTGATTTATGGTTTTGAAAATGAAAAACGGATATGTGAGCGCGCGAACGAGGGATAGGGGATCTGAAGAACGGAAGTTGGGTCCCGATGGATATGGATTCTGAGCGATGGGAGGGACGTCCCGAGGGATAGGGGTTCTGAGGGATGTGGGTCCCGTGATAGGTAGGATTAAATTATGTAGGGTTAAGTTAGGTATGGTTAAGGTAGATAGAATTAAGTTAGGTAGGGTTAAGTTAGATGGAATTAAGTTAGGTAGCGTCAAGTTAGGTAGGGTTAAGTTAGGTAGGGTTAAGTTAGGTAGGGTTAAGTTTGGTAGGGTTAAGTTAGGTAGGGTTAAGTTAGGTAGGGTTAAGTTAGGTAGGGTTAAGTTAGGTAGGGTTAAGTTAGGTAGGGTTAAGTTAGGTAGGGTTAAGTTAGGTAGGGTTAAGTTAGGTAGGGTTAAGTTAGGTAGGGTTAAGTTAGGTAGGGTTAAGTTAGGTAGGGTTAAGTTTGGTAGGGTTAAGTTAGGTAGGGTTAAGTTAGGTAGGGTTAAGTTAGGTAGGGTTAAGTTAGATAGGGTTAAGTTAGGTAGGGTTAAGTTCGGTAGGGTTAAGTTCGGTAGGGTTAAGTTAGGTAGGGTTAAGTTAATCAGGTTTACGGCGTCAAGGGGGGGAACGCGCGAAGCGCGCAGGGGGCGCAGCCCCCTAGTATATATATATATATATATATATTTATTTATATTTATTTACTAGCGGGGCTTCGCCCCCTGCGCGCTTCCCCCCCCCCCCCCCCCCCCCTCGTGGGACTTACGGGACAAACACGAAACCACTCGCTCGAAATTTCATGGCCAACTCGAAACCACACCCCCACATTCCATGGAAACTTTCAAATTTTTTTTTAAATTTTGAAAATTTTGCAAATATTGAAAATTTTGAAAATTAAAAAATTGAGGGACACAAAAATTTGATGTGTCCTACATAGCTGCAGCGGCGGCGAGATCTTTTTATAATATAGAAGGATATACATTTGTGCGTACACACCTTTCTATCTGTGTCCGGCTGAGGAAGAATGCAGCGCCCATTATTTGTATCGCTGACTCCGGATTCTTCGGCATTCGGCGATAGAGCGTACATATCGTCATCGTATCCCTCGACTCTCTTCGGTCGACAACAGATGGATTTTTTCCCAGATCAGCTACGAGCTGTTTCCGAGAGTTTTCGAGTGCCTGCGTTAGATCTTCTGGCGTTATCAACTAGTATAATCCACCGTTCTGTTTTAGGTCCTCCTTCAGCGAAGCGCACTCGTCGGTTTTCCGTTGAAGTTCGGCTTTGCACTCAATTAGCTGCTTTTCCACTCTTTCCAATTGAAGTCGAAGCTTGATCACTTCTTGATCCTATTGAACATAGTGTTATAAGAATAGGAAATGTATATATCTGCCTGTTTCTCCACTGTCTTTTCTAACATTTGTTTGATCATACAGGATATTTTATAAGCATTTTCATGCGTCTGTCAATGTAAGGGACAAATATAAAATTTGACTTGGCTTCATAGTTTGATCCTTCCCTTCGCCAAGTTTCGTATGAAATTTTGAAGGTTTGGTCAATGGAAGGACCAGACTGCGAAGCCAAGTCAGATTTTATATTTGTCAATGTAAGGGACAAATATAAAATTTAACTTGGCTTCGCAGTCTGATCCTTCCCTTAGCCAAGTTTCATATGAAATTTTGTCAATGGAAGGACCAGACTACGAAGCTGAGTCAAATTTTATATTTGTCCACGCAAGGTCCTGACTAAGAAATTTGATATCAAATTTGTCGAACGGAAGGTCCAGACTTCAAAGCTCACACCTTGCGTCAACAGATATAAAATTTGTCGACAAATTTATAATTTCACTTAGAATTTTTTTCAGCTAATCGTCCTGCTTGATGTTATAACTTATGAGATATCAAATTTACCAGTGTAAGGTCTCTGTGCATCTTATTCTGTGCTTTCCTAATTAAAGATTAAATATTTTTTGTGCATTACTACTATAAAAGTTCTTGAACTCGAATAAAAATTGTACTACAAGCTGCATAACTTTAAAGTCTCTGCATCTGCTGACTTGCTAATACGATTTCCCTGATAATGCTTGATAATTTCGTGTAGTACGGAACATGGTTAATCAAACAATGTCACTAGTCGTTGCTCGAACTAACTACTTAGTTCGAGCAACGATACAGAGCCAACCAACTGGAAATAGTTGAGCGAATCAATAAATCGTCTGTCTCTCAGAGCACTAAGTCGCTTGGTTGGGTCCAACTACTTTTTTCGTTAATCTAACCAAGTCGTTTTTTCCGTGCGGTGAGTTGTTCTTTTGATTTTGTCTTCAAACGCAAAAGAGGAGATGAAAAATAGGGAAACAACCGTTCAAACGGTGAAGTTTTCCCCGATACGTGAAGGTCGAATCGATTTCCTTTTTTTTCTTTTAGGCGGAGATGAAATAAAATTGGAATATTTGCTTTCGACGTAAGTTGAGAAACGACCGACAGATAAGCTTTTGATTAATCGACAAAACGGCCATATTTTCAATACCGTAAATAGGGTATTCTAAGGAGTGGGATTTTACGATGTTTTGCCCCCTCGGAGGAGTGCAGATTGATTTAAAATCGCTGTGCGTTCTTTCTGAAGGCGCGCACGACCATTATCTTAAGGTTTTCGGGGTCTTTCAATGTGCTGTTACGGATTTACGGGGCTAATGGGGATGCTTTTTTCGCGTGAAAAAGACCCGATAATACCTCGCTACTTCATAATTGTTGCGTCCCGACGTACCCTCACCCCTGAAAGCAGGCAACCCTCCGAGCGCCGCTGCATGCCCCAAAAACGGGCCCTGCAGTCGGTGGTCGTCGAGAGGGGAAAATCGTAGTTTGCAGTGCGAGAGGGGTGTCAGTCCCTTCGTTAGGCGAGGCGAGCCCCACGCAACCCCGAGAGAGTGGGAGACAGAGGGCTAGGCCAATTAGGGACTGGCACATCTACCCTCTCCATCTCTTGGATGCTGACGCGCTAGCTCTAAGATGAAGAAAACTGCAAAGACGGGGGGAGACGGGAGTTTTTCCAGCCAATGAAATTTAGGAAAACTGCCCTCTCCCAGCGCTGCGTAATACTGGTAGTCCGCGTCGTTTAGTATTTAAGGGCGTGATTTCTGTATTTTTAGTCAGTAAGAATTTTTCTGCTCAATATACAACGATTCACTTTGGAAACCAGAACGACTTCGAACTTCTTGTAAGAACTCTTCGTAAAAAGACTTAGAATGAATGCATTCAGTTCCATTCAGTCTAAAAATCTTAAGTCCTTTTTCCATTCAAACTTGAAGCGAATGCAGAAGGTTTCAATCGCTCTAACTCCAAAAAGACGCTTTTTCTTGCAGACAGTTCAGTTTTAAACAGTTAGCGAATGCAGTCCGTAGCAAGCGTCTAACTTTAATAATAACTGACTGTACGCGGTCAAGCGGAGTCAAATACCAAGTCCCCAAAATTATTTAATTCCTAACTCTAAATGGGAAAACAACGGCGTGGCAATAGGAAGTACCAAGTCCGCAAACTTGTAGCTCAATACCAGGGTATCCCTCATCCAGTTAAGAAAATCCAAGTCGAAGCTTATTTCACTACTGAACATTTGCTGGAAAATAATATAATTCCAACTGAAACTTCTTCAGTTATTTCAGAACAAAGTGATAAGATTGAAGAATCGAGCTCGTTCAAATTAATAAAAATCTAACATCAAATCAACTTCTTAAAAAGTAAATATATTCCGGCAACAGACCCCATATTTAACTTTTATTGCAAAAAGGAATTTCCGGCTCCTGCCCAGTAAATCAGATCAAACGTTCTTGCTCGGATCACGGATTAATTATCTTCGGCTAAGGTCCAAAACAGAGCGTTCAATATCTTTGTTACCCCAGACGTAACATAATTATGATTTTTGGTCCAAACAAGATTAAATATTTTATCACATTATTGTTCAAGAGAGAAAAACAAAGTTTATACCTAAGACTTTAACCACTGACTTGTTCACTATTAAGAAGAAATTACAAATGCACCAATTAACTTATTTTCCATACAAAAAGAAACCAGGATTCGTACCTGAAGCTTTATCATTATAATTTTTTTTGTACTCCCCACGTGTTGCCAAAGGACTTTCGCCGAGCTCGAAATTTACACACCACCGAGGTCGGAAGCTGTATCAAGAAATACCAAGCACACCATTGAATTTGCTGTCCGCCCCAAAAACCAACGTATGTACCTAAGACTACTGTCGCCATAATTTTTATTCCCTACACGTTTCCAGGTGAATTATGCTGCACTCGTGATTAATGCACCATCGGGTTCCTAATTCGTTACCAAAATTAGCAACTATACCATTAAATTTACTTTTCGCATTGAAAAACCTTGAAAAAGCGAATTTAGTGCCTAAAACTTGAAAATTATCTTTTCTTTCATTCCCGACACGTTGCCAGGTGAATTTAGCCGCGATCGTGATAATCCTCTATCGGGTTCGCAACTCGCCAAAATTAGCTACTGCACCATTAAATTTGCGTTTCGCATTCAAAAAACAAAGTTGGAGCATAAACTTGATAATTATAATTTTTGTTATTCCCTGCACAATGTCAGGTGAATTCTGCCGCACTCATGATTAATACACCATCGCGGCCGTAATTCGTTGCCAAAATTAGGAACTGCACCATTAAATTTGTTTTCCGCATTGAAAAAAGAAAGTTGGTGTGCCTAAAACTTGATAATTATCATTTTTTTATTCCCGACACGTTGCCAAGTGAATATAGCCGCGCTCGTGATTAATACACCATCGGGGTCGTAACTCGTTGCCAAAATTAGCAACTGCACCAGTAGTTAAACAGTGGGGCTTCTGGATCACTTCGTGTGCGTGTCGCACGTACACGAAAACGCCAACTTCGAATTAAGGAGAAAGAAAAAAACGTGAAGCGACACGGGACAAGGAAAGAAAGAAAAACTGTCAAATGCGGATGATCATAAAACTGAAGATAACTGTTTCAGTCGTCATCGAAAGTCAACCCACATTAAGAAAGCAGAGAATCAAAATGTTCATACATTAATATTTTTGTAAAATATATATCGAAAGAAATTAAAAAAACGATAAATATATTTTGCTTTGTTTTTTATTTTTCAAAACACCTCTACATATCAGATTTGTTTATCCAACTGTTATGTGAATCATCAAATCCTAGCCAGTTTACATAAAGCTTATTTCCTCGCGTTCGGAGTACTTTTTCCACACGATAAATGTCAGTGTTTTTAACACTGGTGAGTTCTTCTTGATAGAAACCACCTTCGATTGGCTGATTCTGATAGTCCACAAGCTTGTACGTTACAGGATCGGTATTTCGTACTTGGCTTATTGTAAAAATTTCCGTTGTCCAATTTGGTGTATAACCTTTTTCGAAAACGAGCTTGAACTTGCTTATACGTACTTTATCGCCCACTTTGTATTTTATTTTTTGCGTACGATTACTTGATTATTCCTGTATACATTGCATCAAAGTTCTTTCTACTTTTTTCTCGTGACATCTTTAGGTCTCATTTTGATCGTACGATGTATGTCACTGTTATAAATTAACATCAAGTCAGGTAAGATGTATATACACTTGTAAGTGCCGCGTAAACTAAACTGATTCTACATTTTACTCTTGAGAGTACGATTGAAGCGTTCACAGATCGATGCTTTCAGATTCCCGCGCAGAAAAAACTAGTCCCGGAAGGACTCCCGCATGGAGTCCGGGAGGAAGTCCCGGTAGTCCGGGCGGGAGTCCTGGACTACCGCCTGGATTCCCTCACGGACTTTTGAACTGATAGTCGGAGAATCCGGCCGGACTCACGGTTCCGTCCGGACTCCATCCGGGACTCCCGACCGGATTTTTGAACTGACAGTCGGAGAATCCGGCCGGACTCACTGTCCCGCCCGGACTCCGTCCGGGACTCCCGCCCGGACTTTTGAACTGACAGTCGGAGAATCCGGCCGGACTCACTGTCCCGCCCGGACTTCATTTGGGACTCCCGCCCGGACTTTTGAACTGACAGTCGGAGAATCCGGCCGGACTCACTGTCCCGCCCGGACTCCATCCAGGACTCCCGCCCGAACTTTTTAGCTGAAAGTTGGAGAATCCGGGCGGACTCACTGTCCCGCCCGGACTCCATCCGGGACTCCCGACAGGACTTTTGAACTGACAGTCGGAGAATCCGGCCGGACTCACTGTCCCGCCCGGAATTTTGAACTGACAGTCGGAGAATCCGGCCGGACTCACTGTCCCGCCCGGACTTTTGAACTGACAGTCGGAGAATCCGGCCGGACTCACTGTCCCGCCCGGACTCCATCCAGGACTCCCGCCCGGACTTTTTAGATGAAAGTTGGAGAATCCGGGCGGACTCACTGTCCCGCCCGGACTCCATCCGGGACTCCCGACAGGACTTTTGAACTGACAGTCGGAGAATCCGGCCGGACTCACTGTCCCGCCCGGACTTTTGAACTGACAGTCGGAGAATCCGGCCGGACTCACTGTCCCGCCCGGACTTTTGAACTGACAGTCGGAGAATCCGGCCGGACTCACTGTCCCGCCCGGACTCCATCCGGGACTCCCCCCCCCCCCGGACTTTTTAGCTGACAGTCGGAGAATCCGGCCGGACTCACCGTCCCGCTCGGACTCCATCCGGGACTCCCGTCCGGACTTTCTCGCTAACAGTCAGAAAATCTGGCTGAACTCAATCCTTTTCGGGCTCCGCCCTGGACTCCTTTCGACACTGTATTCGCTACTACAAAAATTCTCTGGGGCTGATTTGATAGACTAACGTATAATAACGTGATGCTTTCATGATATTGGAACAGATTAGTCCAGCAGTTAGCACAGCAAAGTATAACACGCGTTGAACGTGCTTTTTTCGGATCCATTGAATTCCACCATCGCTTTTTAAGTCACAGATTTCTTTTGCCTTTATTTATATTTTTGTTGTTACATAACTTGTAAAAAATATACGCTCATAAATGACGTGCAGTAGTGAAAATAATATATTCAAATAATACTTTGCAATAGTGTCGAAAGAAGATTATAATATTTGAATGGGCCATCAATGCATCCTTTTTAAATTCTACTGGAATTTTCAAGAATGTTTTTTTTTAATCATGTTTTGTTTTCATCTAGCACCGGCAGCGTCTTAAAAAAAAATCAGGCAAGATATTATTTATTCAATTTTTAATTCTTAGAAAAATGTCTGCAGGTTCCCTAACTTTCGTAAATTTGTAGCTATCGAGCTAAATAATTTTTTACGAATAAAGCCATGCTAAAAAGAGATCGGTGTTGAATTTGGGATGAATCTACAATTAGGTTCGGATTAAAATATCATGAAATAAATTGAACTTCCTCAAAGGTTCCTGTATGAGGAAGCCAAAGTGAATAAATCTGCTTCGTCATACAGGTGGCTTTGTGGAAACGCGAAAGTAATGAAGAAGCAATCGGCAAAGTTCTACTTTGCAGCTTTTTTTGCTTCCTCATAGAGGAAGCTTTGTTTTCGTGAATTTTTTTTTCGAGATTTTCATGTAAACATATTCAGAATCACCTAAAGCGTCGAGAAAAGTGGTCTAGAAAATATGTCTGTATGTGGGTATGTGTGTGTGTGTGTGTGTGTGTATGATCCATGCACCGAAAATTCAGTTGTCCATTACTCATGAACGGCACGATGGATCGAGCTAAAATTTGGCACGCAAGTAGAGTATTAACTCCTCTATAATTGACATATTTTTTAATTAAATGTATCCATGTATATAGATTTTATGGAATTTTTAATTTTTCAAAAAAATGGCATGATCGCTCTAACTTTCGTAAAAGTTCGACAATTTTGCTAAATAGTTATTAAAAAATGAAAACATGTTCAATGTTGTTTGGTATTGAATTTCAGCGAAATCGTTAAAGCTGTTCGGATTTTATAGAATTTGGAATTTCTCGAAAAAAATACATTTTGCTCTAAATCACACCGTATCTCGACAAATGAACCGAAATGTTCTATAGTCGGATAATAACATACAGCCCTGCTACGTACAAAATTTGTTGATGATCGGTAAAGTCGTTCGGATTTTATGTCATTTTGAATTTTTAAAAAATTAAGATTTTCGCTCTAACTTCCACAAAAGTTAAGAAAATAAGACAAAAATGTGTATTTAATCAAAATAATATGTAACGGTGTTTTGAACGATGTTTCATAGCCGCATACAACATCGATTATTTTTTTTTATCAGCAATCTTTTTACTTCTAAAAACCGTAAGTACCAAAATTCAATTGCCCGTATCTCACGAACGGCACGATGGATCTATATGAACGTTTGCAACCAAGTGAAGCTATCAACTACGCTGCAATAGCTGTGATTTGTTACAAAAACGATCCGAACATACATTTTTCATAGCATTTTTAAATTTTCAAAATGCACGTAGGCGCACTTAGATTTTCACAGTAAAACTTGATAAAAAAGTTGCAAAGTAGAACTTTGCACATTGCTTCCTCATTAATTTCCCATTTTCACAAAGCTTCCTCTATGAGGAAGCCAAAGTGAATAAATAAAAGCTTCGTCATAGAGGTGGCTTGGTGAATTCCATAGTAAATCGGTTATTGATGAATGCACCTCCATAATTAAGTAGGTGTGTTTATTATTTTTTGTAACACGTGCACGAATCGCGGCACTTTCCATGGCAGTCTTGCGAGCCGAAAGTGGCCGTTTCCCTGTCAGTCGCGAACCTGTGGTGAAATGACAGAGTCGCGCATGCGCAGTTCGCTTTTCGTTCACTTTCGTCCCTTGAGAGTTTCTGTCATTCACTTTCGTCCCTTGAATCACAACCTCACTTTTCAGTGTTCGTCTCGCGCGACTGCCATTCCAAGTGCCGCAGATTCGTGCACTCGTTACAAAAAGTATGATGTGCAACACGGGTCTAATTGGCAATTGCGACTCGTGTGATTGCAGCCCTCGCTTCGCTCGGGCAGCAAACCTCACACTCGTCGCAATCGCCAACTTTCGACCCTTGTTGCACAATATACTATTTATCTTGCACAAGGAGAAAGCTGAGTCGAAAATTAAAAATAACAACGACGAAATGAATAAGACTCTTGTTTCGTCATCATTATAATGAAATTGAACAATAAAATATGATGCGCTATATGATGTTATTGCTTCAATATATTCAAATGGAGATTGTAGTCAATATCGAGAACTTATCGTGAAATTGGCAACAAAATGTAGTTTAACTCATTAAGTTGTTATAAATAAACAATTGACCCAGGGATAGTGGTATCGGACATATTTATTATGATACATAATTTAGGAAAGAAAAATGACATTGGTAGTGATTCGTCGGATGAAGGGATATAATTCAAAGGAATATGATTGTGATGCGTGAAACGAACGACGGAGTTTGTCTATAGATAGCAACAACGCGCTCGCTTCGCTCGTGCTCCTGACCCTATTCAGAAAAAAGATTTGTCACAACAACAAAAACGGTCGATTTTATAAAATGTTATTTTAACAACAAGATGTATTGCTATCGAACTAAAAAAATATTATATCATTTCGTACAGGATATAAGAGTAATACATTGTCAGCATCCTAACCAATTCAGAATGGTGGAGAAACCAAAAGGTCTAAGATCCGGCAATGAATACACCGGTTACCACGATAAATGTCGATCTAAGCAATCAAAATATTGTAATTCCAATCAAGCCTTTTGCAGTGATTTTTGTTTGTTTCAACTACATGTTGTTCCGAACGCATCGAGCATGTCATGGCGTGTTTGAACGCGCACGCTTGGGACTGGCGTGTAGTTAGGTGGCAAACCACAATCAGGAGACGAATAAAATTGTTTCACGATTATCTCGAACTTCGACTTATATTGTCCATGTCTTTTTTAAGGGGCTGCTGGAGTAGATTTAGTTACCGACATTTCTCGTGTAAAAAGTGCTATTTCGAAGAACACACTATACGTCGTTATAACGCTACAGATATGCTTCAACTTTAACAGAGTTGTTATATGAATATCAACGCTTCGGCGCAGATGCGATTTACGGCCAAAAACTAACGGGAAATAGAAATAATCGTATATTTCTGAACCTCTGAAATCCAATATGTCCGCTCGAAATGTCAACAGCACGTTTGCTGTGACATATAATCGTTTGGGGAACTCAAGTGTGCGAAATCAGAATCTACGCCGATTCTTTGAAGTTTTCTGAATATTCCAGAAGCGGCCAAATGTCGATTGCAGAATCTAAATCCACGTATAGTGTGTTCTACGGTTGCGTGGTCTGTTCGTTTTAGGTTAGACGTCGCGCCGATAAAGAAGAGCATGATTGTAGTTCCCACATTAGCGGATAGATGGCGCCGGTGGTTTCTTCGATTCCGTAACAACTGGATATTTTCGTAATTCGTTGTTAGTATTTCTGTACAAAATACATCGCAGTAATACAGCGATAAAAACCTTTATTATTGCCAAATGTTCGGGACATTGTAAAAAAAAGTTTACCGTAGCTGCACGGTCAGGCGCCGCTTCATTGCCGGGCGAGCCATTCGACGTGCTCGCGCCGAGGTTCTAGTTGCGGCGAGCACGTCGAATGGCTCTGAATGCCTTTTTTTAATTGGAATTGTTCGGGTAAAAATCGGGAAAAAATCAAGCTTGTACAAGATAGTGAAAAGATTATTTTGGCTTAAAAATAATGTATAAATGTTATTAACAAATTACATAAATAAATAATTGTGCAACAAATTACACGGCAAATTAAATTTTCTTTTTCTAAAAATGAATTGGTTCTTTCTCAGTATACGTATGAATTTTTTCAGAATTTGTTAGCCTAATTTTTATCGGCCAGAGGCTGTTTCGTTGCCCGGGCGAGCCATTCAACGTGCTCGCGCCGAGGCTCGAGTCGCGGCGAACACGTCGAATGGCTTTGAATGCCTTTTTTAAGATTGAAATCATACAGATAAAGATCTGAGAAAAATCAAGCTTGTTCAAGGTACCGAAAAGATTATTTTGGCTTAAAAATAATTTATAAATGTTATTAAATAATTACATAAATAAATAATTGTGCAACAAATTACACGGCAAATTAATTTTTCTTTTTCTAAAAATGAATTGGTTATTTTTCAGAATACGTATGAATTTTTCCAGAATTTTTTACCCGCATTTGTATCGGCTAGACGCCGTTTCGTTGCCCGGGCGAGCCATTCAACGTGCTCGCGCCAAGGTACGAGTTGCGGCGAGCACGTCGAATGGCTCTGAATGCCTTTTTTTAATTGGAATTGTTCGGGTAAAAATCGGGAAAAAATCAAGCTTGTACAAGATAGTGAAAAGATTATTTTGGCTTAAAAATAATGTATAAATGTTATTAACAAATTACATAAATAAATAATTGTGCAACAAATTACACGGCAAATTAAATTTTCTTTTTCTAAAAATGAATTGGTTCTTTCTCAGTATACGTATGAATTTTTTCAGAATTTGTTAGCCTAATTTTTATCGGCCAGACGCTGTTTCGTTGCCCGGGCGAGCCATTCAACGTGCTCGCGCCGAGGCTCGAGTCGCGGCGAACACGTCGAATGGCTTTGAATGCCTTTTTTAAGATTGAAATCATACAGATAAAGATCTGAGAAAAATCAAGCTTGTTCAAGGTACCGAAAAGATTATTTTGGCTTAAAAATAATTTATAAATGTTATTAAATAATTACATAAATAAATAATTGTGCAACAAATTACACGGCAAATTAATTTTTCTTTTTCTAAAAATGAATTGGTTATTTTTCAGAATACGTATGAATTTTTCCAGAATTTTGTACCCGCATTTGTATCGGCTAGACGCCGTTTCGTTGCCCGGGCGAGCCATTCAACGTGCTCGCGCCAAGGTACGAGTTGCGGCGAGCACGTCGAATGGCTCTGAATGCCTTTTTTTAATTGGAATTGTTCGGATAAAAATCGGGAAAAAATCAAGCTTGTACAAGATAGTGAAAAGATTATTTTGGCTTAAAAATAATGTATAAATGTTATTAACAAATTACATAAATAAATAATTGTGCAACAAATTACACGGCAAATTAATTTTCCTTTTTCTAAAAATGAATTGGTTCTTTCTCAGTATACGTATGAATTTTTTCAGAATTTGTTAGCCTAATTTTTATCGGCCAGACGCTGTTTCGTTGCCCGGGCGAGCCATTCAACGTGCTCGCGCCGAGGCTCGAGTCGCGGCAAACACGTCGAATGGCTCTGAATGCCTTTTTTAAGATTGAAATCATACAGACAAAAATCTGAAAAAAATGAAGCTTGTTCAAGGTACCGAAAAGATTATTTTGGCTTCAAAATAATTTATAAATGTTATTAACTAATTACATAAATAAATAATTGTGCAACAAATTACACGGCAACTTATTTTTTCTTTTTCTAAAAATGAATTGGTTATTTTTCAGAATACGTATGAATTTTTCCAGAATTTTTGACCCGCATTTGTATCGGCTAGACGCCGTTTCGTTGCCCGGGCGAGCCATTCAACGTGCTCGCGCCGAGGTACGAGTAGAATGTAGAATGTAGAAGATACTGATTATGAAAATATGATTATGATTATTATATTTTATGATCATGAAAATGATTATTTTGTCATAGTAATATTTGATAAACGTTACTAACAAATTTCTTAAATAAATAGCAGTGCAATAAATGAGAGGGCTACCAACTTTTTTTAATGACAAAAATTAGTTTATTTTTCTGGATACGGATGGATGGTATGGATTTCTTCTGCCATTTTTAATATAAAAAAAAACCATTTTAAAACATCACACAACATTCTGAAAAAATTCATACGTATAAAAAAAATGAACAAAGCATTTTCATAAAAATAAATCGGTTGCCGGATAGTTTGCTGCAAATTTATTTATTTGTGTATTTTGTTTAAAACATGCTTCAATTATTCTTATGCTAAAATAATATTTTTAGCACTTTCATCATACTTGATATTTTTCAGAATAATATGTCATCGAGAAGAGTTCGTATTTATGTCTCATTTTCCCTCGAACTTATGCGACGTCAGTCATTGTGCACATTCTACATTCAAAACATAATTACGCGTTTTATAGTTGATAAAACAAGAATATTTATTTATGCCATATGTTTGGCATATTTTTTAATAATTTTCACGGCGTAACCGCACGGCTACGCGCTGCTCCTTCGTCGGGCGAGCCATTCAACGTGCTCACGCTGAGGTTCGACTTGCGGCGAGCACGTCGAATGGCTCGCCCGGCAACCAAGCAGCGTCCCACCGCGCGGTTACTCTGTGCGAGTTTTTGGATTTATTTTTTCATGTATAAAACATTTCGCAAAAATAAAGTTTATTGTTGTATAAACTGTAAACACGTAATTATTTTTCTCAGAAGAAAACCGGAAGGGATAATCAATTTTTTTCGCACCATCGTATAAATCAAAACAGACAGTCAAGGTGATTGGACGTGCTCGCGGCAAGTCGAATATCGTCGTGAGCACATCGAATGACTGACAATGGTTTATGTACAATGTAACATTTCGTGTATCCGTTTATTACTAAAAACTACCAAAATATTACAAACAATTCTGTAAGGATTTGGAAAAAAGTGTCACCGTCGATGGAGTGCCTCATATGTGTGTTTTTGTGGGAAACCATTGCAGATGTAGACGCCTTTGTTTTTCTCGGAAATTCATCCGGCGCGCTCGCCACGCCTTGAGCCTCAACGCGAGTACGTCAAATGACTTACTTTGTTGTGCACAAGCTCGAATATCTTATTCCCCACCCAGATAAGGGTTTACCAGTTATTCACAAATGTAAACGGTTTTGAAGTGAAATGTGGTCAAAGACGTAAACATCAGCTATCTGACGCGCCCTTGACGCTTATTGGCAGCGCGAACCAGGGAGAAGGAGACAGTTTCTCTATTAGACAAAGACTTGAGCAAAACAAGAGGCACTCCGCGAAACACGTGATCAGGCAACACCGCTTCCGCTGCTATTAGGCTAGTCGGCGTCGCAAGCGGCATAACGTTGTTAGCTCTGTTGCTGTTGCTGTTGTAAATATACAGTTCAGTGCGATACACAACTGTAAGATAAGTGAGCAATTATTGATATTGTTCCGTGTAGTGCAATACAACAAACCGGTTTCAATGGGAAACTTGGGACAAAGAGGACGTCTTCCGCTAAATCGTAGAAGAAAAAACCGTAAGAAAGTATGGACGCTAAGGTAATTGTGATTTATTTATCTTTCAACAGTGCATCGAACTGAACAAAGGGAGTGTCCGTGTGTTATTGATATTTTTCATAGAGGAAGCTTCGATTTAATGAAGTAAAAAAAGTGTGCGTGTGTGTGTGTGGGGTTGAAAAATGTAATCACTTTGCAGTCAATAACCGTTCAAGCGTTCAGGCTGAAATTTGGCACGAATTAAAAGATCTTTGGCGCTCTAACTTTCTTAAAGGTTCACTGATTTACCTGAATATTACTTCATAACTGAAGAAACGTTGTATGGTACCAAAATTAGACGAAATCGGCAAAGCGGCTCGGATTTTATGACCCACAAGATTTCTGCATCTCAAAATTTTGGACTTGTGACAGCTGTTACTATGTTACCCGGTGGTCTATAATTTGTTTTGTACGGCACATATTTTTGTTTTTCGATAATCTAATGCCGATAATTTTTTATTTTTATGTTTCGATGATTTTTAAAAAATGGCAGTCATTTTCGTAATTTTTTTTGCTAATTTTCAACTGTACCGCTTTACCTGTTCATGCAATAAATTTTTCTCCACGGTAGATGTTTTCGTTTTTCGATTATTTAATGACGGTAATTTTTAGTTTGTTGGGGGTTCTGTTCTGGACTATTCAGTGAAAGGAGCTAGTGTCAGTAGTGCCGTCAAAAATTTCAATTTTTCGCCAGTAAGGACTAGCCTATAAATAAAGTTTTAGGTAC
Source organism: Pimpla rufipes (assembly GCA_963932165.1). Taxonomy (NCBI): domain Eukaryota; kingdom Metazoa; phylum Arthropoda; class Insecta; order Hymenoptera; family Ichneumonidae; genus Pimpla; species Pimpla rufipes. Next base: position 2,650,942 of record OZ010639.1, read on the forward strand.
CCAGAGGACTCGAAAAGGACTGTCTATCGTTCGACCTAAAAAACATTGTTGGTGATAATCGCAGGCACCCATTTTTCGAATAGTTTTCCTCTTCGAAAGTTGGAGAGAGGTTAGAGTGACTGTTTACCTCTAAGATGTCAGATCACGAAAATACCGACAGAAAGATCGCCAATTTAAGCTCCAAATCTCTGCCACATAGCGCTACGATCAGTGAGTCCCCAGATAAGGCCGTACCAAATAGATCGCGGGTAGTAGATGCTAGCGACACCTGCTCGACGCCGAGGCAAGATCTCACACCAGCGAAGGAGTGTACCGTTACCCCGGGCCCCTTGCGGGAGTCGTTCCACACACCGCTGTCATCATTACCGACTGCAGAGAAGCGGAGAGTCGGACGTCCTACGAGAGCTGAATCGTTGCAAACCAGAGGAAGGAGTGACTCAGCGGGTAATCTAAAGGAAATTCTAAAGAGGAAAAGGGTTGAAATGGAACAAAACCTTATTGAACATTACATGGATAATTCTCCTTTTAAACGCAGCAATTTGACGCCACACTCTCCACCAGAAAATGCCCTCCTGCACTCCGAATCGCCAGGCCTGAAAAGTTCTTGTCTTGGGGACCCTGTCCCTGAAGAGGATCCATCTGTGAAGAGGAACGTTTCTCCAGCAAAGAATAGTCTGATCCAGTCCGCCACGGGGAATGGTGATTCGAAGAGCATGGATTTGATTCTGGCGCAACTGAGCGCCATGAGAGAGGAAAACAGGCAGAACTCGGACAGATTGGAGCGAAAATTTGAGGAGACGAAAGCGGAAAATAAACAATGCTTAGAAAACTTCAAGCAGGAGATGCGTGAGGAGCTAAACAAAAATAACAAACAACAAGAAAATGCCGTGAAATCCATGGAAGCTGAGTTCAATAAAAAGCTCGACGCCTTGGAGGCGAAGGTACTCCAAAATTTCCCCGACGGTACCGTCATGCAACTACAGGAAAGAGTCACACGTCTGGAGGAAAACCCTGAGGCCTCAAACCTCTGATTATTGAGAGAATTAACAACGCTGAAAACGAAATTTGAATCGCATGAAAAAAAGCTCATCTGTAACAACATCGTCATCAAATCGCTCCCCCGAACGGACCAACGTACTGCGTATGACGAAGTTTCAGAGTTCTTACAAAAAGAATTTGGTGTAGTGAATGTAGTGAATATCGGAGGTTAGAGAGCAAAATCAACAGCCTAAACTCATCTTTGTTAAATTAAGCAACAGTCATGCCAAGGACCAAATAATGAGTCAGAAAGCTAAGCTCGGTGCGAAACCCATCTATATTGAGCACGAGAGAACCAGCACGGATAAGGAAATTAACAAAGTAATCACGTCCAAGGCGAGGGAGTTGCGTGCCGAAGGGAAAACTTTTAAAATCGGATACCAAAAACTGAAGATTGATAATAAATGGGTCTTTTGGAACCGTGCAAGTGGCGCCCTCGAAAAAAGATCGAGCAGTGGGCCTGCCGCAGCAGCCACACACGACAATCTGGCGGGTTCAAAAACTAGGACGCGTGAAACTCGTTTTTTGGATTCTCCACGGTATTAGTAACCTAGCTAACAACGATCTCTGCGAGGACACGATAACGGGATGCTTCAGTGAAACCTGGTGCGAATCAAAACAGCCAAACTCACTGCCGTTAGTAATGTGGAACTATTTTAATGCGTGGGGCCTGGCGACTAGAGATAACACCCGAGGTCGCGCTTGCGGTGGACTTGTAAATAATTGACACTTCGCACCGGTGGACATTTGTGCGAATTTCTTGTTCGTCGTGGAACGCTCTGATCGGTTCGTTTTACTTCCGGACTGCCCTTGATATCGCCAGCCTGCTAGACTTACTTCTACCGACACTGACCGACATAGTGGAGAGATTTCCGGAAGACATCATCATTCTAGGAGGGGACTTCAACGCACGAGTCTCAACTTTTGACGAGCTACCATCTGAAATTTTTGAGGGCACATGATATATTTAAAAAAAAGTTACTCTGTATTTACCAAGTGGAACATGTAGATCCTCCCGCACTTTCAATCACTGTATTCTTATATGTGCGTAAATATATACTATACTATACTAATTTTTAGTTTGTTTGTTTTCATGATTTTTAAAAAATGGCAGTCATTTTCGTAATTTTTTGCTGATCGTCAGCTGTACCGCTTCTCCTGTTCGTGCAATAAATTGTTCTCCACAGTCCTGTCCGAGCTTCGGTACAGTACAGACGTGTTTACCATTTGCTCCGTAAATACATTCAGTGAGGACTATCTAATGAGTAGTGTACGGTGCGACGAAATCCAAGCATAATGGACATCGAAGACTCCGAAATGGAGGGCACGATTACGGACGCCTCCACCTCGGGCTTTACTCCAGTCAGACCGAGAGGAAGACCCCCAAAAAAGAGGAAGAAACCAGAGAAGACTCAAAGCAATTCCTCTGACTCCCAGGCAGAGAACGCGAACAACTCAGCACAAGCCACACCACAATCCAAAGTCCAGAAGACACAAACACATACAAACAGTCAGGCAGGAACCTCCCGACATGTGCCACATCATCCAGCAACAAGGACCACCGAAACTGTAACGTACAAGTACCTATTCTACATCAACGCAGAGCGAATAAAAAGTAGAGTAGAGATGTCACAACATTGGAGCAAAGCCATCCCCCTCAGCAGAGACGTGGTACTAAAAACGGCGAAAGGCTTCCTGATCAAATCAAATACTGCAAAAGAAAAATTGGAGTACCTGTTGAACAAGATGAAGCAAGAAAAAATCATTGATAACTACACCGAAACAGCTGCCCGTAATAGCGACCGGACACAATCCGCCCCACCAGAAACGTTCGCAGCTGTAATCTCGCAAGTGGACTATGAGATAGACGACGAAACGGTCAGCCAAGCTCTGAACGACAACAACATCGCCCACCGCTACTGTAAGCGGATTATCGCTCGAGCCACATCGAAACCAACAACTCTGGTAAGAGTTATCACAGGTAACTCCGAAGCATTCCATCGGCTAATGAACGAAGGTATATACGTACTTAATAAACACTTCAGAGCGACAGCAAGCTCCCCTCCCCCACTGTTACCACAACCATGTAACAAATGCACTCAGTACACTCACACAACCGCAAATTGCCCAAACAACACCCGGTGCAGCAAATGCGACGGCGAGCATCGCACGGAAAAATGCACGACAAACCTACCCATCAAATGCACTGCATGCAACACGACTGACCATGTAGCATGGTCAATAAAGTGCCCACGACGACCAAAACAAGCAATAGAAGGTATCCCAAACACACCAATAAAACAACTGAACAAAAAAAGCAAAGACCTGGACCCAGCAACTAAGAGTAATAACCGCATTCACGAACCCATCACCATCCACGACACCATCATTAATACATATACCAGAAAAGTCAACAAACCATCGACCACCAACAGAGCCGAACTAATCCACAAACTGAAAGCAAGATTCATTCAAGAGTACAACGTTGATACCGTAGTCGTTTTCACAGGCAACTGGATGTACATCCTCATGGTGGACCTCGATAAACCCGAGGAACAATCACCAACTCAACCAATTACCCCAGCAAGATGCATTGCCGCTCCCAATGACGCTTAAAATATTATACGGCAACATCAACTGCTATCGTAATAAAAGTCACCTTATTAAGAACATAATAGAAGAAAAAGAAATTAACTGCACGGCGTTCGTCGAAACTAAAAATAATCCCAACACCAACATTAACTATAGAGACTGGTCAGAAGTAACACAGCATGGAAACATAATAAACCGTAACATAAGAGGAGGAGCAATCCTTCAATTTCACCAAAGCACGTACATGAGGAAAGAAAACCCGCCAAAAATCAACGATAAAACCAATAATGCTCTCCACGTCTCTATACCGTTTCTCGACGATCGACTTCACATTATTTTGGTATACATCCATAACACATCGCTAATAGAAAACACTATATTCATTAAATGCAAACAATTCAAATACGCCTTACTACTGGGAGACTTCAATCCGAACCGACGTAAACAAGCGCAAATCAACGACTTTCTCCTCACCTCAAATTGTACTCAAATCGCCACTGCACCAACATTTATCATGCCAAATAATCGAGACACTACACCGGATCTTGTATTCTGCACTGAAAATATCCGAAACAACTTCACCAACATAGAAGTTTCACCGGATATAGGAGCCGATCATCTATCCATAATCCTCACGTTTGACACCGGTGTGCCAATAACTCAAGCAGCAACAACAGAAAAATACAACTGGAATAAAGCAAACACCGAACAGATCAACCAGGAAATAACTGCATTCCTAGACAACTACATGGACCTGCAAATGTCGGAGGAAATGATTGAAAACTTCAATGCCAAACTCTCCGAAATAGTGGTTAACAATACTCCAAAGAATAAATTCACCTATTTCCTACACGAACTGCCACCATTCATAATACGACAAATAAAAATAAAACGACAGCTCTACAGGGAATACCAAAGAAACCGCTGCAGCATATTAAAGAAAAAAATTAACACCTACAATAAAAATATACAGGAAATGATAAGGCAATACAAAACACATTGCTGGCTACAAGCGTGCGAACAAATCCATCAGGCAAAAGGAAAAAACTACTGGCAAATAGTTAAAAAAAACTCTCACGATATAAACAAACCAGCAACACAGTAACCCCCACCAATTTGAACGGACAATCACTCAACACAAGCACTGAAAAAGCGGAAGCACTGGCGCATCATTTTAAAACGACATACAGCATCGATAATGACTCAAACTTCAACGCACAAAATCTCAGAGACGTAACAAACTGGTACGAGGACTTCTTCAACAGATCGACGGAGCACCAAGAAGAAATTACCGACATAACAGAAGCAGAATACTCAAAAATCTTAAAAAATTGCAAAAATACATCCCCAGGCATCGATAATATTCCCATTGGCATAATTAAACAATTAAACCAACGTATCCATCAATTTATCATCGCTTCTCTTAACCACAGTATGAAGAACTCGCTTTTTCCGAAACTCTGGAAAACAGGAGTAATAATCACAATTCCGAAGCCAAACACAGACCACAGCATAATTGGAAACCATCGCCCAATCACACTTCTGCCCACCATAGGAAAAATCTACGAACGCATAATAAGAAACAGAACCAATCGAGCTGTGGGAGAGGCGATCCCCCAGTACCAATCCGGATTCGTCAAAGGAAAATCAACACTAATTGCGATAACAACCTTAATATCTAATGTAGAAGCCAGCAAGCTATCGAATAGAAAAACAGCGGCGCTATTCCTCGACATCTCAAAAGCATTTGATAGCGTCTGGCACAAAGGACTACTGTACAAACTGCACCAACTTAATTGCCCACAATACCTACTCCACACTGTTAAAAATTTTCTAAACAACCGAACACTAATAGTCAGATCAGAATCGTCTACCTCATCGTCATTCTCACTGGAACAGGGAGTACCTCAAGGATCCCCTCTCTCTCCACTGTTATACAATATCTACTGCAATGATATCTACAATACCAATTTCACCAATAAAGAACACATAGACCCAAGCCAATACATTTTACAATTCGCCGATGACACAGTACTGATAACACACAAGAACTGCCTACAAGAAACAGTAGAGTCGCTACAAAACGCAGCCGACAGCATAGTAACATGGTTTAATACTGGAGACTCAAGCCGAACCCACGAAATTCACAGCTACTCATTTTCAATCACAAAATAACACAACAGTCACCGAAAATTCACCTACTGAACGTCGAAATACCACCTGTACAAATAGGTAAATACTTAGGCATTAATAAAGACAGTAAATTAAATTTCAATCATCATCTACAGCTCTGTAAGAATAAAATGTCACAACGAGCTTCACATTTTAGGTCGATTACATTCAAAAACCGCAACGTCCATATTAAACATGCAACCAAAATATATAAAAGTATATGCCGACCGATAATTAAGTACGGACACACTACGCTCATAAATTGCAAGAAAACGGCACTTCAAAAAGCAAAAACGGCGGAAACAAGCACCATTCGTCAACTAACACGAATCAGACACCCAACAAATCCACTCTACAATCCCCGCAACACCCTTCTTTACGACATAACAGGCATCACACGCATTATAACAAGAACCCGAGAACTCAACAAACGATTCGCATTAGACTAATTAGAAAATCTAAGAACAATATGTATTCAACCGAGACATAATATGAGAAGAAAATATAAATACCCCTCACACACAACATATCAACACCTCGAATCTATGGCGTCCGAATAAAGAAAACAATAAAAATAACAAAATTAGATTAATAGTGTAACGGCTGGGTCGAGAATTCGGGGATGTGTGTAGGATGGTCGTGCGGATGAGTTGGCGAAGTTTCGAAGAGAGAAAAGATATGGTGATCTCCGGGACTCGAACCCGGAATGTCCATTCCTTAGTCAGAGCGCTAACCACTGCGCTAATGTCACCTATGCTTTTCTCTCATTCGAATCGTCTTCTTATATGAAGACGGGCCGTTACACACTCCCCCTTAGTGAACTCGACGTCCTCGTCGACTGGGCAGAGCGGGTGTCCGATTACGCGATTGCAGGGGAGACGCTGCGCTCCATCGGTACAAGGCGCAGAGCAGGTAGCCTGTTACGCGATTGCAGTGGAGCGTCGTAGATCTCGCGAAGCCTATCTCCATCGTAAGACCTCTTCCCTCGGCCGTGTTGAGTCCCGCGGTGCAGCTCTTCATTGCCAGGCCGGGGTCATCTGTACGCCTCCGTCGGTACAAAGGCGCAATTGGGGATCGTGGGCCCATCCCACTTCTGACACCAAGTAACGGCTGGGCCGAGAATTCGGGGATGTGTGTAGGATGGTCGTGCGGATGAGTTGGCGAAGTTTCGAAGAGAGAAAAGATATGGTGATCTCCGGGACTCGAACCCGGAATGTCCATTCCTTAGTCAGAGCGCTAACCACTGCGCTAATGTCACCTATGCTTTTCTCTCATTCGAATCGTCTTCTTATATGAAGACGGGCCGTTACAATAGCAATAATGACAAGGAAGAACACTCACGCATACCACAATATTCATAGAACACAAACGCAACGTAATAAAAAAGAAAAAATTATAACAATAAGAAAATCCAGGCTGAAGGACCACGGTCGATGGCCAATTGGCAATATGCAATATGCAATAAACAGTGTATAATTTACCATTTATAGTATACAAAAAAAATGTAATTTCAAATTGTATTGTCAATAAAGCACGATTACTACTACTACTTGTTCTCCACAGCAGATATTATCGTTTTTCGATTACCTAATGTAGGTCATTTTTAGTTTTTTTGTTTTCATGATTTTTTAAAATATGGCAGTCATTTTCATTATGTTTTGCTAACTTTCAACTGTACCGCTTTACCTGTTCATGCAATACATTTTTCTCCACGGTAGATATTTTCGTTTTTCGGTTATCTAAAGGCGGTAATTTTTTTTGTTATTGTTAAAAAAATGGAAGTAATTTTTATCATTTTTTGCTTCTTGTCAATTGTCACTGTCAGCTGTACCGCTTTACCGATTCATCCAATAAATTTATCTCGACGGTAGATATTTTCGTCTTTTGATTTTCTAACGCCGGTAATTTTTAGTTTTTTTTTTAATTAAAAAATAGCAGTCATTGTCGTCGTTTCTTTTGTTGATTGTCAGCCGTACCGTTTCACCTGTTCATGGAATAAATATTTCTCCACGGCAGATTTGTTCGTTTTTTCATTATCTAAATGCGGTAATTTTGAGTTTTTTGTTTGTTTTCTTTTTCGTGGAGAAAAATCGATTGCATGACCAGGTGAAACGGTACAGCTGACAATTAGCAAAAAATGACGAAAATGACTGCCATTTGTTCAAAATCATCAAACCAATAACATAAAAAGTTACCGCCATTGGATGATCGAAAAACGAAAATATGTGCCGTGGAGAAAAAATTGTTAATCCCCGGGTTACATAGTAACAGTTGGCGCAAGTAAAAAATTTGCAGCTGCGTAAATCTTCAGGGTCATCCGGAATTACCTTGAAATTTTCTGCATCTGCAAAAAAATTAAATTAGCAAGGCGTAGTCCCTAAACTATTTACTTGAGAAAAAAAAGTGTAAGGACTTTTCTTTTCCTTTTTCATTTATCTTCCAACAGATTTTTTAAAAAATTTTATTAGACTGTTTTTCGAAAAAGAAGAGTCCATTTTTTGCTTTGACACGCTGTTACATCTTAGGTATTGCTCGAAAAAAAAACATTGTATAAGACATTTTTGATTCTTTTTCAATTACCTAACAACGGATTTTTCGCAAAAAATTTTTAGATTTCTTTTTTTTTAGCAGTTTTAGTAGTTTAGGCGCTACGCCTTGCACAAAAAAAAAATTCTAAAAATTTTTTGCGAAAAATCCGCTGATAGGTAATCGAAAAAGAAACAAAAAAGTCTTATACATTGTTTTTTTTTCGAGCAATACCTAAGAAGTAACAGCGTGTCAAAGCAGAAAATTGACTCTACTTTTTCGAAAAACAGTCTAATAATATTTTTGAAAAAATCCGTTGGAAGATAAATTAAAAAGGAAAAGAAAAGTCCTTAGACTTTTTTTTCTCAAGTCAATAGTTTAGGCACTACACTTTGCTAAAATAATTTTTTTGCAGATGCAGAAAATTTCAAGGTCATTCATCCGGATTTTATATTATTTTGAATTTTGTGAAAAAATGAATTTTTCTCTAACCCAAGTCGAGTGTCACCAAAACAACTCAAATGTTCTACAGGTAAAAACTAACATACAGCGCAGCTACGTACCAAATTTCACGATGATCGGTAAAGTGGTTCGGATCTTACGCCATAGTGAATTTAAAAAAAATGTATTTGTTTTTGCTTTAATTTCCAGAAAAATTTGCAAATTAGAACCTTGCACATTACTTCATCTATCTATTTTTCACAAAGCTTCCTCTGTGAGGAAGTCATAATTAATAAATATACGTCCTCATAGAGGTGGCTTTTCGAATAATTTTAATTAATGAGGAAGCAATGTTCAAGTTTATACGTTGTTTTAGAAATATAATTGTGTGCGGTAGAAATAAATATGACAATCTGCAAAACTATATTTCTAGTAGGTCTTCGTAAGTGACGTACGATTACTAAATCATAAGATGCAGAGTACATTTCATTTATCCTCAAAAAACCCGCGAAGACAGGAACAGTCATAAAGCATGATGTTGAAGTTTGCATCGTTGGAATGCAACGAAATCTCGAAAAAAAAAAATATTTCTGATAAAGAAAAATGACGACATTAGGTATAAAAAGTCATCACAGCAACTAAGGGCACAAAAAAAATTTCACAGAATTACAAACCCCTAAACAGGGGGTGAGATATTGAACATTTCATCTTTTTCAGTTTCGAGATTGCATGAAATATTTTTCGGCAATATTGCTTCAATCGGCGACAAGAATATTGGAAAAAATTGACACCCCTCTCCGAGCTCCGGAAAGCACCCCTACCGTGAAGGGAGAAATTTTAAAAATTTCATATCTTTTTGAGTTTTGAGATTGCATGAAATGTTTTTCGGCAATATTGCTTTAATCAATAACGAGAATATAAGAAAAAATCGACACCCCTCTCCGAGCTCCGGAAAGCACCCCTACCGTGAAGGGTGACATTTTGAAAATTTCATATCTTTTTCAGTTTCGAGATTGCATGAAATGTTTTTCGGCAATATTGCTTCAATCGGCGACAAGAATATTGGTAAAAATTGACACCCCTCTCCGAGCTCCGGAAAGCACCCCTACCGTGAAGGGAGAAATTTTAAAAATTTCATATCTTTTTCAGTTTTGAGATTGCACGAAATGTTTTTCGGCAATATTGGTTCAATCGGCGACAAGAATATTGGGAAAATCGACACCCCTCTCCGAGCTCCGGAAAGCACCCCTACCGTGAAGGGTGACATTTTGAAAACTTAATATCTTTTTCAGTTTTGAGATTGCATGAAATGTTTTTCGGCAATATTGCTTCAATCGGCGACAAGAATATTGGAAAAAATTGACACCCCTCTCCGAGCTCCGGAAAGCACCCCCACCGTGAAGGGAGAAATTTAAAAAATTTCATATCTTTTTCTGTTTTGAGATTGCATGAAATGTTTTTCGGCAATATTGCTTCAATCGGCGACAAGAATATTGGAAAAAATCGACTCCCCTCTCCGAGCTCCGGAAAGCACCCCTACCGTGAAGGGAGACATTTTTTAAATTTCATATCTTTTTCAGTTTTGAGATTGCATGAAATGTTTTTCGGCAATATTGCTTTAATCAGCAACAAGAATATTAGAAAAAATCGACACCCCTCTCTGAGCTCCGGAAAGCACCCCTACCGTGAAGGGTGACATTTTGAAAATTTAATATCTTTTTCAGTTTTGAGATTGCATGAAATGTTTTTCGGCAGTATTGCTTCAATCGGCGACAAGAATATTGGAAAAAATTGACACCCCTCTCCGAGCTCCGGAAAGCACCCCCACCGTGAAGAGAGAAATTTTGAAAATTTCATATCTTTTTCAGTTTTGAGATTGCATGAAATGTTTTTCGGCAATATTGCTTTAATCAGCAACAAGAATATAAGAAAAAATCGACACCCCTCTCCGAGCTCCGGAAAGCACCCCTACCGTGAAAGGTGACATTTTGAAAATTTCATATCTTTTTCAGTTTTGAGATTGCACGAAATGTTTTTCGGCAATATTGCTTCAATCCGCGACAAGAATATTGGAAAAAATGGACACCCCTCTCCGAGCTCCGGAAAGCACCCCTACCGTGAAGGGTGACATTTTGAAAATTTAATATCTTTTTCAGTTTTGAGATTGCATGAAATGTTTTTCTGCAATATTGCTTCAATCCGCGACAAGAAGATTGGAAAAAATTGACACCCCTCTCCGAGCTCCGGAAAGCACCGCTACCGTGAAGGGAGAAATTTAAAAAATTTCATATCTTTTTCAGTTTTTAGATTGCATGAAATGTTTTTCGGCAATATTGCTTTAATCAGCAACAAGAATATTAGAAAAAATCGACACCCCTCTACGAGCTCCGGAAACACCCCTAAGAAGGGTGAAATTTTCAAATTTTTAAATTTTGCTTCCTCATAGAGGAAGCTTTGTTTTCATGAAAATTTTTTTTTTCGAGATTTTCATGCCAGTATGCTTAGAATCACCTAAAATGTCGAGAAAAGTGGTTTAGAAAAAATGTCCGTATGTATGTGTGTGTGTGTGTGTGTGTGTGTGTGTGTGTGTGTGTGTGTGTGTGTGCTGGGCCTCGAAAATTCAATCGCCTCTCACTCAGAAACCGTTCGAGCGATCTGGCTCAAATTTGGTACGCAAGTAAAGTAGTTGCCCCTCTTCCAATGGCGAGATTTTTGATAACATATATACAGTCATTAAGATTTTATGTAGTTTTTAATTTGTTGAAAAAAGGGCGTGGTCGCTCTAACTTTCGTAAAAGTTCGACGATTTGGCTAAATAGTTCTTCATAATGGAAGATACGTTCAATGTTGTATGGTATTGAATCTCTACGAAATCGGTAAAGCGGTTCGGATTTTACTGAATTTTGAATTTTTCGGTAAAAATAAATTTCGCTCTAAATCAGATCGAATCTTAACAAAGGAACCGAAATGTTCTACAGTCGAAAAACAACATACAGCCCTGCTACGTACGAAATTTGGTGATGATCGGTAAAGTCGTTCGGATTTTACACCATTTTCAATTTTTTTATATTTTGTCACTACAGACCATGATTGAAATCCGTTTCAGAGGGTTCTGAATCGATCTAGGTTGTCGCCTAGAGACCGATTTTCAAAAATCAACCCTGTGTACACCCCATGGGGATGAAAAAAAAAGTCTTTACAGACCACGCTAGAAATCCGTTTCAGAGCATTCTGAAATTGGATCGTCGACAACGACGATATTGTATTGTCTAAATCAAAAAGATTATTTGTTAAAATAAGCATACATTCACACACAAACACATACACATTTAAAAATATACAAAATTAAAATGCTTAGGAAAACCGTAGACGCCCGCGTACTCTCAAGGGATTTTCCAAAAGGATTAGTGCAGCATTCACTCAAAGAGAAAGTATTAACGTTTGGTACGCAGATGTTTTATTGCTGGAAAAAAACAGTGAATCAGTCTCTGGCGACCAAATGTTTTATTACTGGCTGACCGTTAGGGTTTTTTCCGCGAGGCTACGTGCCAAGACGCACTGCATGTACCTGCGGGGGACGCTACCCTTCCAGCCAATCAAAATAAATAGTAATGCTCGGTACAAAAATTCACCAATGAGAATACGCGGCACAAACGCTCGAAGGGTTCTCCTCCCACTTCAAAGGGAAGCGAGAGTTTTTCGAGCGTTGTCAATTTTCTTTAGTCTTCAGCGACTTGTTGCCGAGTCAACATATCAAGAGTCAAATCCGAGAACTCTCGACACACACGAAAGAACACTTGTAACGATTATCTGTGGAGTTTGAAAATTACAGTTTATTTTTATCGTTGTTAAGAGACGAGGTGAATCTATTCATTTCATTTAACGCGAAACTAGTTGCTGTCGATTAATTTCAACAGTAACACGTACGGTCCGATTTCGTCGCATCAAGGCGCACGAGAACTTACAACTCTCGTGGAAATTATTAAAGACTCGCGAGATCGACGGTACATTTTATGGTCCTTCGAGCCGGATACAGTGTGATCTTGGCCCACGATTAGTTCAAGTGAGTGTGTGAAGTGCTGTTGTACTCAACAAGACCTCTCCAACTGTGCACCAACAAGGGAAGCACAGGCAGTTCGTTTCTTCAGCAAGGCAAGGACGAGGAAGAGGCTCAACGGCCTCCGACAACGCAGAGTCCAACAACAGGAGGCTACGTTCGACAACGAAGACTCCATCATCAACGGTAAGCTAGTTAACAATTACGTCACCGTTGTCCCTATACGTATCCCTAGAAAATTCAGAATGGCTAACGCGCAGGCAATCAAACAACTCGTAAAGAAACGCGGCACGATAAAGGCTCAAGTCACGTCTTTCTCATCGTTCCTGAGAAATTATGCAGACGGGCAACCCGCAGATGTCTTTCGAATCAAAACGCGTTTAGATAAATTCAAGGACACCATCGCGCCACTCGACAATATCTGCGATCAGCTAGATGATATCGACGAGGAAACAGACCACACGAACGAACGAATTAGCATCCTCGAACAAGCCCTTGATTTGATAAGCGAAGCGGAGAAGTTGCTTGCCGCCGCAAATCCGCGTCCGATGACGCCGATCACAATCGATTCGGAAGACAGCACCGGTGCGAACAATCGCATCCTACGTTTGAGGCTGCCAGAAGCATCGCCACAGAAATTCGATGGCAAATATGAGCAGTGGCTTAGCTTCAAGGATTCGTTTCTCATTATGGTCGGAAACCGCCGGGATATCAGCAACGTCGAAAAGTTGCAGTATTTGAAGGCATCCGTATCGGGAGAAGCGGCGCGAAAGCTCAACATATTTACTATCACGGGGGAGAATTATACGCGAGCGTGGGATTTATTAGAGCGGTCATACCAAGATGAAAATATCATCATAACACGACATGTCAGTCTACTCCTTCAAATGCCAGTGCAAGAGAAAGAAACCGCGGCAGGACTAACGCGTCTAGCGGACGAAGCGCAGCAACACGTGCTGTCTCTCAAATCACTGGGCATCGACGTAGGTGAACCCATAGTCCTGCAAATCATTATCGAAAAATTCCACAAAACGACGCGGCAAAAATGGGACGAATCATTGACACACGGCGTATTTCCGAAACTAGAGCAGTTGATGCAATTTATATATCGGACCGCGTCGCGAATCTCGCAGTGGGAATCCGAAGGTCGCGATCAAGCAAGCAACTCCGCGGCAAAGGCAAAATTTGGAAAAAATAAATCGGTCAAGGCGCTAGCGACAACAGTCGAGACGAAATGTTCAGTCTGCGCCGAAGAAGCACACCCGTTGTACAAGTGCTCGAAGTTTCGCAATTTGCCGGTTCAAAATCGAATCAAAATCGTTAAAGACGCGTCGCTCTGCCTGAACTACCTCCGGTCTCACAAATCAAAGGAGTGCAAATTCCGAAACTGCCTCAAGTGCAACGAGCCACACAACACGGTGCTCCATCAAGAAGGCGAGTCCGCGTCATCATCGACACAAAATTGACTCGCGGCACCCACAGGAGCGGAAAATCTCTGCACGTCGTCACAAAACACGCCGAAGTGTCCATCGACGACAGAAGGAGAACGCGAAACACAGGAAGCATCAACCGCGGACCGACGAATTTCATTAGCTTCAAATACGATGCAGGAGTTAATGACGAGCGCAGCGGTCGACGTGTTTGATTGCAAACGCCGACAAATTCGATGTCGCGCGTTATTAGATACATGTTCCACGGCCAATTTCATCACTGAAAAATTAGCCACGGCACTACGATTGCCGAAAAGGAAACTATCCCTTCCTGTGGGAGCATTGAACGCAATGGCTACGACGACGAAACATATTGTCACCGCCACTATAAAATCGATTCACGATGGATTCGAGAAAAAAATGACGTTTTTAACGATTCCACGCATCTCGGACCATATCCCAGCAGAATCAATCGCAAGGGAAGCGATCGCCATTCCCCCAAATATACGATTAGCAGACCCTGAGTTTCACAAGTCAACGGCAGCGGATCTGCTGATAGGCTCAGGCCCAACATTATCGATGCTCTGCATTGGGCAAATTGATCTGTCCAACAAAGGGGCGGATCTGGTCCTGCAAAAAACTCGTCTCGGATGGGTAATCGGTGGCAGCGTCAGCAGTAACCTCACGCCAACAGCGACATGCCTTTTCTCTGACATTCAACAAGATCTAACGAGATTTTGGGAAGTCGAAGAACGCACATCGCCCAAGCATTTTTCACCGGAAGAGCTCGAATGCGAAGAACATTTCCGACGAAACGTGAGTCGTGACGCAACCGGGCGCTACGTGGTCGCGCTACCATTCAAAACCGGACATCCAACACTGGGAGAATCTCGCGGACGAGCAATCAACCGATTAAATTCCCTTCAGCGAAAATTTAATTCCGACTAAGGACTGCAACAGCAATACACAGCAGTTATCGAGGAATACTTGCGGCTGGGACACATGTCGGAAAGCGAGAGAGACGACGGAGATGGATTTTACTTGCCACATCACGCGGTCATCAAAGAATCGAGTAACACGACAAAGGTCCGCGTAGTGTTCGACGGCTCGGCGAAATCAAGTACTGGGATGTCTCTCAACGACGCACTAATGGTTGGTCCAACGGTTCAAGACGACCTATTCTCCCTGGTTCTCCGCTTCCGATCGCATAATTATGTCATCACGGCTGATATCGAGAAAATGTATCGGCAATTCGTGGTTCGGAAACATGATAGGAAATACCAACGAATTTTGTGGCAAACTCCGACCGGTCGTAAGGCCTATGAACTCAACACAGTGACTTTCGGGTTAACCTCAGCTCCTTTCTTGGCGATTCGGTGTCTGCACCAATTGGCAGATGACGAGGGACACAAGTATCCAGCAGCCGCGAGGTGTGTCAAACGTGATTTATACGTCGATGATTTATTAACGGGCGCTCCGACGATTGAAGAGACCCGGGAATTACGCAGGGAGATCATCAAGCTCCTCGAACTCGGAGGCCTCCACCTAAGGCAATGGGCGTCAAACGAGATGCGCGTACTGGTCGATCTTCCCGAAGAGGAGCTCAATCGCACTCTTCAACTCGACAAGGAGCAGACATTGAAGACACTGGGGATATGGTGGAACGCCAAAGAGGACGGAATAAGATATACGGTGAAACCGATATCGGTAGAAGCCACCATCACGAAACGCAAGATTTTGTCCGAAATCGCGAAAATCTTCGACCCGCTCGGCTTGCTCGGCCCCGTCATTCTATACGCAAGATGTCTGATGCAGAGGCTCTGGGTCCTCAAACTAGAGTGGGATGACTCAGTGACGCACAGCATCCACACCGACTGGGTCACGTTTTGCGAGGAACTGAGTGCACTGGCCAATTGGTCATGCGACAGGCGAATCCTGATCCCCGAAGCAAGAAGCATACAGTTACACGGATTCTGCGATGCAAGCGAAAAAGGGTATGGAGCTTGTGTTTATATTCGGTCCAGTGATCTGTCCGGCAACACACAATGCAGACTGGTATGTTCAAAATCACGCGTGGCACCACTAAAGGTCATCACGATACCGCGACTCGAACTATGTGCTGCTCAGTTGCTGGCCAAACTACACCATCAAGTGACCAAGGCCGTCGACATAAAAATCGACAAGACCGTTCTGTGGAGTGACTCGATGATCACATTACATTGGATCAACACGTCGCCACATCTACTAAAAACTTTCGTCGGAAATCGCGTGTCCGAAATTCAGGAGAAAACAAGGGCAACGGATTGGCGACATGTACGATGCAAGGACAACCCGGCAGACCACCTGTCCCGAGGACAGCTTCCGAACGAATTTATTCAAAACTCGATCTGGAAACACGGGCCGACATGGTTGAGGAACGAAGAATCGACATGGCCGAAGACATCCATCAACATGCCGGAAGATATCACTGAAAGAAAACGGATCGCGTGTTTCGTCACAATGACAGACTGCGACCTTCTCAAAAGGTTCTCCTCTTTCAGCAAGCTGAGACGCGTAATTGCGTATTGCTTGCGAATGAGACCAGCGAACAACAACAAAGGAATTCTAGGTCTTGAGGAATTAAACACCGCAGAAACCAAAATCATCAAGCTCGTGCAAACGGCTGCATTTCACGATGAACTGCAAGAGATAAATGGTCAGAGACAGATACACACCAAAAGCAAGTTGAAATCCCTGGACCCATTTTTGGACGAACACGGAATTATACGAGTCGGCGGACGGTTGAAGAACTCGCAGCTACCGTATGAGCAGCAACACCCAGCAATTCTTCTGTGGAGTCGGCATATTTAATGCCTCGTTCTCACCATCGTCTCAGCGACGGAAGTTACGCTGATTGGTTTAAGCGTTTGGACCAATGGCGAGCGTGGCACACGGTCGCCACGAGTATAGCGTGGCGTTGTAGTCGCGCGTCTTTTCCGCTTTCTTGTCGGTTAACGAAAAATGTACAGTGGTATACGAGACTCGACGCGATGCACATGGTGCTCGCGAAATTTATAATAAACCAAGAGTAAAACTATAACCCTCGTGTACGCCCCTAATTTTCCTCAACACTCCGATCAAATAGCCGGAACTATCCCTACAATATTAATTGGTGACCCCGACGTGATTAGTGAAAACTGAAAAGTGGCCACGTGTTCGAGTGTCGCGAGTGGTAGCCATCTTTACCACGCGCTTTCTTCGCGATATTTCGGGACTCTGACTTTTTTTTTTCAATCGCGCTCACACGATCATTCTCGGCACTGCCGGATTGATTCGTACGTTTTCACGCTCATTTCTGTGGGGATAAAAGTGTTGAACTTTTGGTGACTTTGACTCGAGTGGGTATCGGACGCTCAGAGCACGCTTGGCGATCGCGCGCGAGCATCCGCGAATATTATCGCCATCCCCGCTCAATCATCGCTTTATCTTGGGCTGGTATATCGCGAATCTTCCTCCGATCACCCCTCGTACAATATTTTTACGATATTTATCGCCTGTGTACCGTGAAAATGGCCAACGAAGGTGCCGCAGAAGTGCACATGTCACGCATCGCGAAACTTCCGCCATTTTGGAAACACGAGCCGGCCGTGTGGTTTTTCCAGGTCGAAGCGGCCTTCGGAATTGCTCGCATCACGGTAGATGAGACGAAATACCAGTACCTGCTCTCGAATCTCGACGCATCGGTGCTCCCTTTCGTCACGGATCTCATTCAAAATCCGCCAGCCGAGGGAAAGTATGAGGCAATCAAGGAACGCATCCTCTCTTCCTTCGCGGAATCGAAAGAAAGTAAGATCCGACGCTTAATAAAAGGTCAGTTGCTGGGCGATCAAAAGCCCTCGCATTTTCTTCAAAGTTTGCGTAATCTAGCCTCGAATCAGTGCGAAGATCCTCTACTCCAGTCACTATTCCTGGAGCAGCTTCCGCAACAAGTCATTGCGATTCTCTCGGCGTCGAGCGAGACTAATTTAAATAAGCTCGCACTCTTGGCCGACAAAGTAATGGATCTTCAGCGCCCAGTTCATATCGGGGACGTCAGCAAAGCTGTTCCGAATAATCCACATGACGATTTGATTCGACGTGTCGAGGCATTAACGACACGGTTTGAAAAATTCATTCGTGATGGAAGGAGCTCGTCGAACAACAATAACAACAGCCGCAGCAGATCGAGATCGAAGTCTCCTTGGTCGGGTAACCGTGACGCGCGAAACGAGGGCAACGCGAATAACAACAATTCTAACTCGCGTGACAAGCTTTGTTTTTATCATCGCCGATTCGGTACCAAGGCGCGTAACTGTGTTCGTCCCTGTGCGTGGGTCAACCGCGATGGTGATTCGGGAAACTAGTGACGTCGTCTCACGTTGAGATGGTAAGCGACGACGCCCCAAAAACAAAAACAAACCGTCTCATTATTCTCGACGAGGGATCCGGACTTTCGTTCCTCGTCGACACTGGGGCTGACATATCTGTGATACCTCGCGCGTGTGCGGGAAATATAAGTGATACGTCCACGTCCTTCAAACTATACGCCGCGAATCGAACTGTGATAGACACTTATGGACAGAAACAATTGACTCTAAATTTGAAATTGCGCAGACAATTCTCTTGGAATTTTACAGTTGCCAACGTATCCCGCTGCATTCTGGGAGCCGACTTCCTGGTGCAGTTTGGATTACTCGTGGATCTACAGGGAAAACGTCTGGTCGACCGAGAAACGGGCTTGTTTTCAATCGGCGCCATCTCCAGCGAGGCACATGTGTCTGTTTCGACTGTTTCAGGGGACGAGCCATTCCACGGATTACTCAGCGAGTTCGCAGCAATTACGCGACCCTTTGTTTTCACGGAGGTGCCTTCTCATGGTGTTCAGCACCATATCGTCACTACTGGACCTCCAATCGCTGAACGTGCTCGTCGCCTGACAGGCGAGAAGCTGGACGCCGCCCGTGCGGATTTCGAATTCATGATGTCGAAGGGGATTTGCTATCGTTCTGATAGTCAGTGGGCGAGTCCTCTCCATCAGGTCAAAAAAGATTCGGGAGAATGGAGATCGTGTGGTGATTATCGTCGACTCAACGGCATCACCATACCAGACAAGTATCCAATCCCTCATCTCCATGATTTTTCGCATCGACTGCGCGGTTGTACTGTCTTCTCAAAAATCGATCTCACGCGCGCGTACAATCAGGTGCCCGTTGCACCTGAGGATCGTCCAAAAACGGCTGTGATAACCCCTTTTGGACTATTTGAATTTAATGTAATGACGTTTGGACTTTGTAACGCTGCTCAGTCATTCCAAAGATTTATGGACACGGTGCTTCGTGGTCTTGATTTCGCGTTTTGTTATATCGATGATCTCCTCGTCGCATCGCGGGATCGCGAAGAACACGAAAGACACTTCCGAAGTGTGTTCGAGCGCCTCAGAGACTATGGACTTGCAATAAACGTCGCGAAGTGCGTGTTCGGGAAGAAATCTGTCGAGTATCTCGGGTATGAAATTAACGAGTTCGGAACTCGTCCTCTCCCTGATCGAGTCGCGGCTATTCTCGAATTTAAAAAACCTAGTAACGTATCAGAGTTGCGTCGTTTTCTCGGGATCGTGAACTTTTATCGTCGGTTTATACGTAACGCCGCTCGACCTCAATCGTTATTTAACGATTACCTCGTGGGCGCGAAGAAAAACGACAAACGCCCGATCATCTGGACTCCGGAAAGCGAAGAGGCCTTTCTTCAATGTAAAACTCAACTCGCTAACGCATCTCTCCTGGCTCACCCTCTTCTGAAAGCATCATTGCGTCTACAGACGGACGCGTCTGACACAGCAATGGGCGCTGTTCTCGAACAATCGGTGGAAGGAAGATGGGAACCGCTTGGGTTTTACTCGAAGAAGCCATCACGGGCTCAAGCAAATTATAGCACGTATGATAGAGAATTGCTTGCTATATTTTCTAGTCTGAAGTTTTTCCAGTTCATGGTTGAGGCACGTTCACTGGTGATCAAAACCGACCATAAGCCGCTCGCCTTCGCCTTCAAACAACGCAGCGACAAGGCTTCTCCACGTCAACTCCGACATTTGGATTTTATCGGACAGTTTACCACCAACATTGTTCACGTGAGCGGTCCGGAGAACATCGTTGCTGACGCGCTCTCGAGAATCGACTCGATCGACATGCCAACGCTCTTTTCCACGGAGGAACTCGCTACCTCGCAAGCCGTCGACGAAGAACTTCGAGATCTACTGCAGTCGAACACATCTCTCATTCTTCGACCATTACGGGTCGACAACTCGGATGTAGTAATCTATTGTGATCTTTCCAGTGGTGATGTTCGTCCGTACATTCCGGCGACGCTCAGAAGACGCGTTTTCGATTCAACACACGGACTCTCACATCCCAGCGGCCGAGCAACAAAGAATCTCATACA
The DNA here is from genome assembly GCA_963932165.1 of Pimpla rufipes. Taxonomy (NCBI): domain Eukaryota; kingdom Metazoa; phylum Arthropoda; class Insecta; order Hymenoptera; family Ichneumonidae; genus Pimpla; species Pimpla rufipes. The sequence continues at coordinate 2,671,654 of OZ010639.1, forward strand.
GAAAAAATTCGTTTGGCCCTCGATGAAGAAGGATATCGCTGAATGGGCTCGGACCTGCTTACCTTGTCAACGAAGTAAAGTCTCCAGATACAATCGGAACATACCTGAACACATCCCCGTTCCGGATGATCGTTTTGGTCATGTTCATATTGACATCGTGGGACCATTACCGCCGTCGAGGGGTTTCCGATATTGCCTCACCGTCATCGATCGGTTTACAAGGTGGCCCGAAGCCATTCCCATCATGGATATCACTGCCGATACTGTCGTCAACGCCTTCTTCTCAGTGTGGGTTTCTCGCTACGGATCGCCGATCACCATCACCTCGGATCGTGGCTCGCAATTTGAGTCTGCTCTGTTCTCGGCCCTCACCAAATTCATTGGGTGCGAACGCATTCGGACTACTTCTTACCATCCCGCGTCAAATGGAATGGTAGAGAGGTGGCACCGTTCTTTGAAATCTGCGATCATGTGTCATGAAACGCCCGAATGGGTTGATACTCTTCCGATCGTTCTACTTGGACTTAGAACGTGCATCAAGGAGGATATCCAGACAACGTCTGCCGAACTTGTTTTTGGCACGACTCTTCGCATCCCAGGGGAATTTGTGGTGGACTATGAGGGAAACGATCAACAGCAGATCTACGTCCAACGCCTACGTGAATTTATGAGAGCTTTACGACCTGTTCCGACTGCGCATCATTCAAGAAGAAGACCGTTCGTCCATAAAAATCTCTACGACTGCACTCATGTTTTGCTAAAAAATGATGGGAAGAGATCACTCGAACAGCCGTTTGTAGGTCCTTATAAAGTAATACGACATATTTCTGACGTGGTCTTTCAAATACTAGTCAACGGTGAACCTGTTACCGTATCAACTGAAAGACTGAAACCTGCATTTATCGAAGCTCACGCGGAGGTTGAGCAAAATCAATCATTACCGACGACTCTCGACCAGCCTGGCACATCATCCTTGGTTCAGTCGCGAATTTCTTCGAAGAAGACGCAGCCTACAACGCCTCCAGCTCGTGTAGCGCATTCTGCGCAGCCAGCATCGTCATCAGCGCATTCCGCGCAACCAGCAACGTCATCAGCGCATTCCGCGCAACCAGCAACGTCATCGGCGCATTCCGCGCAACCAGCAACGTCAACAGCGCATTCCGTACAACCTGCGACAGCAACAGTGCATTCAGCACGACCTGTAACGTCGCTTCCTAAGAGCACATGTAAAAAGAAAATATTAATCCCAATCGCTCCTCCTTCTTTAACTCCGCGTCCGGATTTACCTCCCAGAGTTTATGCGGGAAAAAGAAATAATAAAGTTCAATTCGCAATCTAATTAGATTGCTTGGGGGGGAGTAGTGTGGAGTCGGCATATTTAATGCCTCGTTCTCACCATCGTCTCAGCGACGGAAGTTACGCTGATTGGTTTAAGCGTTTGGACCAATGGCGAGCGTGGCACACGGTCGCCACGAGTATAGCGTGGCGTTGTAGTCGCGCGTCTTTTCCGCTTTCTTGTCGGTTAACGAAAAATGTACAGTGGTATACGAGACTCGACGCGATGCACATGGTGCTCGCGAAATTTATAATAAACCAAGAGTAAAACTATAACCCTCGTGTACGCCCCTAATTTTCCTCAACACTCCGATCAAATAGCCGGAACTATCCCTACACTTCCCCGATCACACCATGTAACGGATCTGATAATCGAACACTTCCATCAACAGAACCATCATTCCGGAATACAAACCACGTTGTACGCGATCCGGCGCAAATATTGGTTGATCGATAGACGTACGCAAGTTCGTAAGATTATCCGAAGGTGTATTCCGTGCTGTCGCGCCAATCCGCCGTCAATTGACTACGCAATGGGAAATCTACCAGGCATTCGAATCACTCAAGCGCGACCCTTTTCCAACGTGGGAGTCGACTACTGCGGTCCATTATTCATGAAGGAAAAGAAGCATCGAAATCGAACAAAAATCAAGGTCTACGTTGCAGTGTTTGTCTGTTTAGTAGTGAAGGCGGTTCACTTAGAATTAGTCAGCGATTTAACTACCGACGGCTTTTTGGGAGATCTGAGACGATTCATCTCTCGCCGCGGAAAACCGCAGACTATCAGCTCTGACAATGGCACCAATTTCGTTGGCGCGAACAACGAGTTGAAAGAACTTGTCACGTCCCGCGTTTCGATTTTATTTTTCCGTCGCTTACACGACGATATCGTTTTTCGCGCACGAGGTTCCGGCGTCGAGTTCGGTCTAGTCAGGCCGCCGCATCCAGAGTGCAACTGGACACCGGGATGCGGCGGACGTGACAAAATAATTAATCCGAGACTGATTCACGCGGCGCATACTGTCGTCATGCGAGAACGCTGATTCTGCGGATCGCGTTCGGATGCCGTCGGCCCCCTCATCGGCCGACGGCAATTCAAGCGGCCGTGTGAGAAAGCTGATTTCGCGGATCGCCCCGCTCGTGGGCCGACGGCAATTCGACTGTCGGACTGCAAGCGAAGAGCGGCCGTGTAAGATGCTGAATTCGCGAGTTATCCTACTCATCGGCCGACGGCAATTCGACTGTCGGACGAAGATGCTGAATTCGCGAATTGTCCCACTCATCGGCCGACGGCAATTCGACTGTCGGACGACGAGCGGAAGACAGTCTCCAGCTACCATCTCAACAGAGAAGTTGGAAAATCGGCTCCGCTAATAGCGCCTGCATAGCGGCAATAATTCTCACGCAGAATTCAAGTCCGGAACCGTTGTAGAACCGGACTACTGTGAATCTCTTGAGTTGCTCGCGCCGCGGTGGTCAGTCTCGTTAGCGTTAATTATTAGGACGTTCCGAATCCGCCACGAACTATCAGTCGTGTATTTTTAGTGTTCGTGTGTGTGTGAGAAGCTGAGAAGCAGACCACCAATTGTACGTGTGCGACGCGATCATTGTAAGCGTATGGGTGAGAGTGAGTCAAGTTAAACTAGAATTAAGATTGTTTCCTGAATCGTACCATATATATATTTTTATCCATATCTTGTTATTCAATATCTTTATTCAATTATTCTACCGCTACTGGTCAATTGTGTTCTGGGTATTTTCCACATTCTTTTGTTGTAACATTTATCAGTTGTCAATATACCCACCTTTTACCAGATCTCCTCTAACAATTTATTTCACGACCATTATCCCCGCTCGATTATAAGCTCAAGGAACGCCCTGTATAGGGCGACGGATAAGACAACCCACAAACAAAAATAAATATAAACTCTTGCGCTTCACGCAAGAGGTTAGCAGTCGCGCTGCAAAACCGCTCGGCACGTGACAAACTTTACGCGTTGTTCAACTCGGAAGCGCATCAGACAACGACCACTTCGTTTCTCAGAGAAGGGGGCATCAAGTGGAAATTTATTCCCCCCCTCTCGCCTAACTTCGGTGGGTTATGGGAAGCGTCAGTAAAGATGTTTAAACATCACCTCAAACGCGTGATTGCCAACGAATTATTTACTTTCGAAGAATTGAATATTTTAGCAATCGAAATAGAAGCCATTCTGAATTCACGCCCACTGACTCCTGTATCTACCGATTCCAATGATCCCATAGCTCTCACTCCTGGTAATTTCCTTATCGGTGACTCGTTAACTAGCTTGCCCAGTCCAGACTACAGCTCCACGCCGACAAATCGTCTGTCTCGGTGGTAGCATCTCCAGAAAATTCGACAAGACTTCTGGAACAGATGGAGCAAGGAATATTTGAACGAGCTTAACATCAGGAGAAAATGGACCAAGGGAGAGCCTTCAATCCAAGAAGGGGCCATCGTACTCCTGAAGGAAGATCATCTGCCTCCCATGCAGTGGGCCCTCGGACGAGTCACAGCGATCCATCCGGGCACGGTCGACGTAGTGAGAGTGGTAACAGTGAGAACAGCGAATAGTGAATTCAAACGTAACGTGAGGAAACTCGCGCCTTTGCCAATTGAAGAGAAAGACATTATTTAAAAGACAATTATTAAAGTGACGATATTGTTGTTCGGAATCCTCTCAATGGGGGGAGTCTGGATCGTCAACAACGACGATATTGTATTGTCTAAATCAAAAAGATTATTTGTTAAAATAAGCATACATTCACACACAAACACATACACATTTAAAAATATACAAAATTAAAATGCTTAGGAAAACCGTAGACGCCCGCGTATTCTCAAGGGATTTTCCAAAAGGATTAGTGCAGCATTCACTCAAAGAGAAAGTATTAACGTTTGGTACGCAGATGTTTTATTGCTGGAAAAAACCAGTGAGTCAGTCTCTGGCGACCAAATGTTTTATTACTGGCTGACCGTTAGGGTTTTTTCCGCGAGGCTACGTGCCAAGACGCACTGCATGTACCTGCGGGGGACGCTACCCTTCCAACCAATCAAAATAAATAGTAATGCTCGGTACAAAAATTCACCAATGAGAATACGCGGCATAAACGCTCGAAGGGTTCTCCTCCCACTTCAAAGGGAAGCGAGAGTTTTTCGAGCGTTGTCAATTTTCTTTAGTCTTCAGCGACTTGTTGCCGAGTCAACATATCAAGAGTCAAATCCGAGAACTCTCGACACACACGAAAGAACACTTGTAACGATTATCTGTGGAGTTTGAAAAATACAGTTTATTTATATCGTTGTTAAGAGACGAGGTGAATCTATTCATTTCATTTAACGCGAAACTAGTTGCTGTCGATTAATTTCAACAGTAACACGTACGGTCCGATTTCGTCGCATCAAGGCGCACGAGAACTTACAACTCTCGTGGAAATTATTAAAGACTCGCGAGATCGACGGTACAGAAATGATCTAGCTAGTCGCCTGGAGTCCGGTTTTTGACCGGTCAAGTGTTTGTTGTTTGAGGAACCGAGCGGCCGGCTCCTCTCGGTTCGTCGTCGAGCGCGACGAGACGCGATTTCGCCATCGGAAAAAAAAAAATTGAATTTTCAGACCAGGCTAGAAATCCGTTTCAGAATGCTCCGAAACGGATTTCTATCGTGGTCTGTAATGAATTTTTTTTCATCCCCATGGGTTGTACACAGGGTTGATTTCTGAAAATCGGTCTCTAGGCGACCTGCTAGATCGATTGAGAATCTTCTGAAACGGATTTCTAGCCTGGTCTGAAAATACAATTTTTTTTTCTACGATGGCGAAATCTCGTCTCGTCGCGCTCGACGACGAACCGAGAGGAGCCGGCCGCTCGGTTGCTCAAACTACAAACACTTGACCGGTCAAAAATCGGACTCCAGGCGACCAGCTAGATCGATTGAGAATGCTCTGAAACGGATTTCTAGCCTGGTCTGAAAATTCAATTTTTTTTTTTTTTTTTCATCCCCATGGGGTGTACAGAGGGTTTATTTCTGAAAATCGGTCTCTAGGCGACCAGCTAGATCAATTGAGAATCCTCTGAAACGGATTTCTAGCGTGGTCTGAAAATTCAATTTTTTTTTTGTTTTACGATGGCGAAATCTCGTCTCGTCGCGCTCGACGACGAAACGAGAGGAGCTGGCCGCTCGGTTGCTCAAACTACAAACACTTGACCGGTCAAAAATCGGACTCCAGGCGATTAGCTAGATCGTTTCAGAATGCTCTGAAACGGATTTCTAGCGTGGTCTATAATGACATTTTTTTTTTTACGATGGCGAAATCTCGTCTCGTCGCGCTCGACGACGAACCGAGAGGAGCCGGCCGCTCGGTTGCTCAAACTACAATCACTTGACCGGTCAAAAATCGGACTCCAGGCGACTAACTAGATCGTTTCAGAATGCTCTGAAACGGATTTCTAGCGTGGTCTGTAATGACATTTTTTTTTTTTTTTTACGATGGCGAAATCTCGTCTCGTCGCGCTCGACGACGAACCGAGAGGAGTTTTTTTTTCGATATTTCGTTGCATTTCAATGATGCAAACTTCAACATCATCATAAAGCTTGTACACGAGTGTGTCTAGATATTTATTTAAATTAATATTGACGTTGCCTTACCGGTTGTTATATTGTTTTTAGACTTCTGTCAAAAGAGACAAGAATTTCGGTCTTTTAGTAAAGCTTGTCACACGGAAAATGTCTCGGCCTCCAACTTTATATAATGTTGTGTTATAGAAGATGATTAGACGATTCTACATTACTGAATGGCGGACAATATTGTATCCGTTACAGGCGACAGCGTGCTGCATCACATAATGAATCCGTTCCGTTGGATGAAGATCAAGTTCCTGCTCAAGAAGAAAATGAGGTAGAGGAAAATGAAAACAAGGACCAGGCCGTCGATTTTGATTTCGTGTGGGAGGAAAGTTACAGGCGCCGGCATAGCGCATCACCTAATGGATCCGTTCCGTTAGATGTAGTACAAGTTCCCCCTCAAGTGAAAAATGAGGTGGAGGTCAATGAAAACAAGGACGAGGTTGATGACAGTACAACAACAACTATAGGAGGTCGTCGGGTCGTCGATGTTGGTTTCGTGTGGAAGGAAATTGACAGAACGTTCAATGACCATGCGCGGGGAACTGGTTGCCTCTTCCGAGATTGGCAACTTACAAATTCTCAACGTCGCGGATTTCTAACTCAGTTTTTTTTCTGTTGTCAAAACTGCCAATACGAAGACAACATTTGGTCAGAATCCATTAGTGAGACCAGCATGGATACCAACGCAGGGGCTGTTATCGGAACTCTAACGACGGGAATAGGCTATGCCCAATTGGAAGAACTCGCGACGGCTATGAATGTCCCGTGTATGTCCGAAAAGACGTACATAACGTACAGGGAACGTATGATTGACAACCTTCAGACGACCGCCCTGATGGAAATGAAAGCGGCTGGACAGGAAGAGAAGCAATTGGCTATCAGAAGGGGGGACGTCGTTCATGGTATTCCCTACATTTCAGTTGTGGTAGACGGTAGCTGGATGAAAAGATCCTATGGTACGAACTACGATTCACTCTCTGGAGTTGGTGCCATTATCGGCTACCACACGGGAAAAGCCCTTTTCGTCGGTGTTCGCAATAAATTCTGCACGGTTTGCGATATAGCGCAGCGCGGAGGAACCGAAACCAAAGTGCACAAGTGTTATAAAAACTTCGACCGCGATGCCAGCTCGGCGAGCATGGAGAGCGACGCAATCAACGAGGGTTTTAAAAGTAGTCTGGAAATGCACGGATTAATTTATAAAATGGTCGTTGCAGATGGAGACAGTAACAATTACAAATGCATCAGAGACAATGACCCATATCGCGATCAGGGGGTGCAAGTAAAAAAAATTGAGTGCACCAATCATCTTCTGAGGAATTTGTGCAAAAAAGTTAAAGCTACCTCAGAAATAACTCAGCCAAAAGGACAAAGGAAGAAAGGATTTATCACGGCTCGGAATGCAGTGAAAGGAAAAATTATGAGTATCCGAAAAGAAGTCGTACAGGCAGCTGCCCGGTGGAGCGAAGACAAGCAGCCCTTTCATTTGAGAGTAAAAGCACTTCAAGGTGATATCCTGAATGTCTGCAGCCATGTTTTCGGTGAGCACAAGCGATATGGAGATCGTAACTGTCAGGAGGACGGGCAACGTAAGCCGAACATCGTTCCCGATTTAAAAGCCCACGGATTGTATCAGAAAGTTAGTAGTGCGTTGGAATACATTAGTTGCTTTTCCGATAGTCTACTGTTCAATTTGACGAACAACGTAGCAGAATCATTCAATGCGATCATCTGCAAAGACATAGGTGGGAAACGAATAAACTTCGGCTTGCGAGGGTCTTATAATGCGAGAGTGGCAGGAGCGGTTGTGCAATATAACACGCAGCAGGTACTGACGAAGTATCACGAACACGTGTATAAGACCGTTCCTTCCCTTGTAGAGAACCTCGAAAAACGACGGCAAGCAAAGATAGCGCAAGCAAAACAAGGGCGAGCCGCGAAGGGACGAAAAAGAGGACTTCGGCGATCGCAAGAACTCGACAAACATTACGGGCCGAATTCGGAAAAGCCAGATATGGAGCCTCAAGTGTATGAGAATCTTCGCGAAAATCATTTCAAGAAATTGTCCGAATACGCAGAGAACTGGAAAGAAATTGAGTGCGCCACTAGAGAACAGAGTCAGTCTGAATTGTGGATATCTTTGCGAAGGCAGATGTTGACTGCATCTAACTTCGGGACCGTTTGTCGAATGCGGGCGACGACATCGTGCGGAGCAAAAGTGAAAGAGATTTTGTATCCTGCAATATCCGACGCACTGGCTTTGACGTATGGACATGACAACGAGAACACAGCTAGAAAAGAGTTGGCGATTGAACTGAAGAAAGAAATTCGGACTTGCGGTTTATTCGTCGATCAAGAATTTCCATTCCTAGGTGCCTCTCCTGATGGACTCATTGATGAAGACGGCTTGGTTGAAATCAAATGTCCTCTGACCGCAAAGGATTTCACACAACAAGAAGCAGAAGAGGCATTGACGCACATGAAAGGCGTGTTCGAAAAGAAAAATTCTAATAAGATAAATCGAAAACACCGATATTTTTATCAAGTACAAGGACAATTGCACGTTTCACGGCGAGACTATTGTATCTTCGCTGTATGGACACCAAAATACATGAAGTGCATTAGAGTCGATCGAGACGACGATTTTTGGGACACTCAGATGAAACCTTTACTAATACGATTTTATCACGAGTGCATGCTGCCGGAAATCATAGACAGCCACTTCAATCGACATATGCCGATTCGAAATCCCGAATATATCACGACGGCCATTGCCGACGCTGCATTGAAAAAGGCTATCAAAACTGAATCAAAAACGGAAGAACAGTCTACCAGTGCTCGACAAGGCAACCCACGCAAAAGACGTGTTTCATCAAGGAATGTCGCGCTGGAGCTAGGGCTTCGCGACCGAGACAGCGAAAGCTGAGGCATCTACGATTGAAGAAGCTAAAGCAGAGAATCTCACGATTGGTTCGGCGAATGAGCACCTTGCGCCGAAGACAGTGAAAGCAACGCGTAAGAAGCGCAAAAGTAATGTTCTGAGAGCTACTGACGACCAGGAAGATCAGGATTGCATTATAGTTGGTTACGAGCAGGGTGATGGCTTCACCTCTGAGGCCGCAGAAGCTTTCAGACGTACGCTGGATAACAAAACACATTGCATTGAAAAAACCAGAAATAACGTTCTGCTAGTGGGGAGCCGGCTGGACGATGATTCGTTAGATGAATTCTTGCGCATTGTGAGAAAAAAGTATGGATTCGAAACGCAAAGTGTGGAATACATGTGCTGTCATCCTACTCTGGTCAAGCCTGTTCAGAGCAAACGCAGTATCAAACTCATCGGAGGAAAAGCGACGGACCACTGGAGATGCCTCTACTTCGATGGCGCTAGACTTCGTGTGTACGACAGTCTTCCAGGTTTGACGAACTACCGATTGGTCGACAAAGAGAAACAGTACATTCGATTGCGATATCCTACGATACGCGAAATTGATATCACTTTTGTAAAAGTTCAACAGCAACCAGTGGGAGTCAGTTGTGGCATTTACGCTTCTGCATTCGCCACAAGTGTAGTCTGAGAACGAGATCCTTCCAAAGAGACGTATTCAAAAGATGAGATTTCGATGAGGCGTCACTTTGTACGAATTCTCGAAGACGAGTCACTGTTGTTATTCCCGCAAAAGTAATTCATTTCCTGAAATTTACACATGCATCCCGAATTCTAAATCATACGCATATTTTTCCAAATCCGCTTTTCCCATTCGCACCGGTTTTCTTTTTACGAAATCGGTATTGTAACAAGTCCCTGTCCACTACCTATTTTTTCCCTTTTCCACCGACTCTCCAGACCTCTAGCCCACAGGCCTGCATGCCTTCTTTATCGCTTCCTGTCCCGCGGCTCCGCTCGCCGCTACGCACCACATCTCCAGAGTCCCTAAAAACGCAGCTATTATCGCCTGCATCCTAATACCGCCGCCCGCGTGGCCTACGTGACTTTTCCCAAATTCCTTTCTTACGACTCTTTTTATCGCTAGTTTCCCATGCACGCTGCACCTAACTAAATAACCGCCTTTTCCCGGAAACTAGTCACACAAGCGTCCGTCTCCCGCCGAAGCTTCCAGACTCCTCAAATTCTTACCCACGTCCCTTTTTATCGCCTGTTTCCCACGCACGCCTCGCCTAATCAGATGATTAGGCGAGGCGTGGAAAGACGCATAGATATGCGTCTTTCCAGAAAACCAGCCACACGTGCGCCCTTTTCCGCCGAACTTTCTGGACTCTTCTCCCAAAATTCCTCCCCACCAACACCATTTTCCCACAGTTCGATCCTTTATAAACGCCTCCCGCGATGCGCTCTAGGTTCATTAACTCCGTCACTCTGCCCGAGTACAGTACGTAAGTCGCAGTTGCTTTTGCTCCGATTTGTGTCTACCGCGTCATAAGATCCATTACCGCGCTTCGTAGCCGGGTTGGTACCTCGTGTAATCTTCAAGAACTCTGTAAAATCTTGAAGTGTGTGCAATAAAACCTATTGGAAACAAACCTGACTTCACAGTATCATTACCGGTATCGTTTAGTAAGACGTATGCAGTATTTGTTTCTACGATTGCGAATTCTTTGTCAGAGTCGTCTAACAGACGTGTGCTGGTTTCATTTGAAAAAATGTAGCCTTTTTGTCATAGTCGTCTAACGAGACGTGAGCTGGAATGGTTGACCGAATGCATCCTTATTGCCAGAGTCATCTTATAAGAAGTGTGCTGGGTTTATCTGAAAAAATGTGGCCTCTTTGTCAGAGTCGCCAAGCAAGACGTGAGGGAGAATGATTGAACGAATCTTTATCGCCAGAGTAATCTAATCAGAAGTGTGCTGGTATAGTTGACCGAATACATCCTTATCGCCAGAGTCGTCTAATGAGACGTGTGCTGTTTTTTTAGTGGCCTCTTTACCAGAGTCGTCTATCAAGACGTGTGCTGTTTTTTTTTTAGTGACCATTTTGCCAGAGTCGTCTAGCAAAACGTGTGCTGGTTATTCCGAAATCCATGAAGATCTTTGCCGTGCAGCTATGGTGTGCGAGTTAGTAGACTTTTTTTTCGTTTCGAATTTGTAGTAACAATACATTTTTTTAATTCGTGTTGTATCGATGGTAAACCAACTAATGTTTCTTGTCTCGAGAAATCTAGTGAAGTATTTGGGAGAAACAGACACTCAGAGCACCGAAGTGTGAGTTGCGACGAGCATGAAGAATGACGCTGATTCAGTCTTTTTTGCAATTTGTTTTGATCGATCGTCGTTACGGAAATACATTTCGAGAGGCGAGAGGGGAGCATGACCTTGAACGGTCTGAAAGGACAAGGTTTACAGCTTTATTACGTGGAAATACGTCTCCTCACCGGAATTTTTGTGGAAAATAATGTGTTTTGCAATTGATAAAACAACAAAGAACCTTATTTTTCCGAATGTTAACATTTTTTATAATAAGTCTAAAGCACGGCTCGGCTGTCTGTTTACATACATAACCATTTCTTGCTAGAAAATTAATTGCGTTAACAGTCGATGAAACAACAAAAATCTATTTTTACCAGATATTTCAAGCAATAGAGAATGAGTCTGAAAACTCATACACAGAAACCGCGCCGTTCGATGCTGCTTTATTGTCCAGCGAGTCATTCGACGTGCTCGTCGCAACTCGAGCATCGGCGCGAGCACATCCAATGGCTCTGACTATCTTTTTGCAAAGATATCCGTATTTCATGGAAAAAAATCCATTAGTTGATTCACAGTCAGTGAAACAGCGACAAAAATCTCTATTTTTGCTAATGTTTCGAACATTGGAAGAAGTTTTCCATAGCTGCACGGCTATGCGCCGTTTTGTTGCCGGGCGGGCCATTCGAAGTGCTCGAGTCGAGCCTCCAGTTACGGCGAGCACGTCGAATGGCTCTGAATGCCTTTTTTAGAATTGAAATCTTACGGATAAAAATCTGGAAACAATCAAGCTTGTACAAGGTACTGAAAAGATTATTCTAAAATAACAATAATTTATAAATGTTATTAATAAATTACATAAATAAATAATCGTGCAACAAATTTCTCGGCAACTAACTTTTTATTGTTCTAAAAATGAATTGTGTATTTTTCAGAATACGTATGAATTCTTCCAGAATTTTTTAGCAACATTTTTATCTGCTAGACGCTGTTTCGTTGCCGGGGCGAGCCATTCAACGTGCTCGCGCCGAGGCTCGGGCTGCGGCGAGCACGTCGAATGGCTCTGAATGCCTTTTTTAAAATTGAAATCGAACAGATACAAATCTGAAAAAAATCAAGCTTGTACACGGTACTGAAAAGATAATTTTAACATAACAATAATTTATAAATGTTATTAACAAATTACATAAATAAATAATTGTGCAACAAATTACTCGGCAACTTATTTTTTTGCTCTAAAAATGAATTGTGTATTTTTCAGAATACGTATGAATTTTTCCTGAATTTTTTAGCACCACTTTTATCTGCTAGACGCTGTTTCGTTACCCGGGCGAGCCATTCAACGTGCTCGCGACGAGGCTCGAGTTGCGGCGAGCAAGTCGAATGGCTCTGAATGCCTTTTTTGTAATTGAAATCTTACAGATAAAAATCTGAAAAAAATCAAGCATGTATAAGGTGCTGAAAAGATTATTTTGGCATAAAAATATTTCATAAATGTTATTAACAAATTACATAAATAAATAATTGTGCAACAAATTATCCGGAAACATAACTTTTTTTTGTTTTTAAAATGATTTGCATTTATTTCTGAATACATATGATTTTTTTCAGAAATTTTGAAATGAATTGTTATGGGCTGGGCGCCGTCTTTTTGCCCGGACGAGCCCGGGCACGACGTAGAATGGCTCGCCCGGGCAACGAAACAGCGTCTAGCAGATAAAAATTCTGGTAAAAAATTCTGGAAAAATTCATACGTATTCTGAAAAATACACGATTCATTTTTAGACAAAAAAATGAAGTTGCCGGGTAATTTGTTGCACAATTATTTATTTATTTAATTTGTTAATAACATTTATAAATAATGTGTATGCCAAAATAATCTCTTTAGTACCATGCACAAGCTTGATGTTTTTCAGATTTTTATCTGTAAGATTTCAATTATAAAAAAGGCATTTAGAGCCATTCGACGTGCTCGCCGCAACTCGAGCCTCGGCTCGAGCACGTTGAATGGCTCGCCCGGGAAACAAAACGGCGCCCAACCATAAAAATTCAGTCCAAAAATTCTGAAAAAAATCATACGTATTCAGAAAAATAAGCAAATCATTTTCAAAACAAAAAAAATTAAGTTGCCGGGTGATTTGTTGCACAATTATTTATTTATGTAATTTGTTAATAACATTTATACAATATTGTTATGTTAAAATAATCTTTTCAGTACCTTTTACAAGATTGATTTTTTCCGATTTTTATCTGTACCATTTCAATTTTTAAAAAGGCATTCAGAGCCATTCGACGTGCTCGTCGCAACTCGAGAATCGGCGCGAGCACGTTGAATGGCTCTCAATGCCTTTTTTCTGAATTTTTTTCTGATTTTCTTTTTTATAACTAAAAAAACGACATTTTCAATTTATAATTCAATACACAACATTCTGAAAAAGTGCATACATACTAGGGTGGTCTTTAAAAGGGGTATTTTTAAATTTTTATCTTGCCGCCCCCCAGATCGGTTCGAAATAAAAAAAAAGAAATCCTCAATTTTTTTCAGATTTTTTCTACCACTCTTAACCCTCCCCCACGGGGATTGAAGTTTTCCATTCAAAATACATGGGACTTTTCGGTCTTCGCAGTCAATATTTTCTTGCGGGACTATACGTCGATCGAAAAATCTGAAATTTACACAAATTACGCTATAAACATTTTACTATAAGGGGAAAAATCACCAACCCCCTATCCTCAAACTTAGGAGGGGGGAGGGTTGACAATGTCAGTCCAAAAAGATATATGGATTTTGCAGTAAAAAAAGTGTTAAATATGGTCTACTTTTCATAACAGGGCTCTGTAAAAAAACCTTAGGTCCAAATATACAAAATAGTAGAAAAGATGACATTTTTTGTTACGTTTTTCTATGTTTTTATTTTTAAAAAATGCTACTGTATTTTGTATTGTATTTGTATTTGCGTTACACCGATCCCCTAAGGGTTACGGGCTCCTTGGTACCTTTTCCTCCTTTCCTTACTTGTCCGTTGTGTTACCGGTTCGATTCTCGAGTCTGGAGCTTCGTCGCGCCCCGCTAGGTGTCGGCCTCGGACATACGGCTATAGTCGTAGTTCGTACGTCCTATAGCCGGAGCTACGTCATCGTCCGTTTTGATTACACCTGCGGGACTTCAGTCTCGGGAATCGAACCCGTGACACTCTCCCAGTCTTTTTGGGCACCACCCCAAGGCGCTGGACCTTTCCTTTGGACCTCCTATTTAAGGTGGGCTCCGAACCACCGGGATTACAGAAAAGCACATAGAAAAATCCATTGGTGCTTGGCCGGGAATCGAACCTGGGACCCTCTGCGTATGAGCCCGGCTTCGAACCACTCGGCCACTGCTCTCCCTCACATTTTTAATGTATTATTGTTAGTATTAGTATCTCTCTATATAACTATATAATAAAAATATCTCGCCGCCGCCGCCGCCGCCGCCGCCGCCGCCGCCGTGTAGGATAATCGAGGGGGGGGGTCAGCTTCACCAAACCGCACGGTGAAGGTGACCTGGGAAGGGACTTCGGATGATTTTTTCTAAGTCCTTCAAGGGGCCCGCGCTTTGGGGCCTATGTTTTTGGAAAAGGACTTAGAAAAAACAGGCCTTGGGGGATTTATGGTTTTGGAAAATGAAAAACGGACATGTGAGCGCGCGAACGAGGGATAGGGGATCTAAGGAACCGAAGGGGGGTCCCGATGGATATGGATTCTGAGCGATGGGAGGGGCGTCCAGAGGGATAGGGGTTCTGAGGGATGTGGGTCCCGTGATAGGTAGGATTAAATTATGTAGGGTAAAGTTAGGTAGGGTTAAGTTAGATAGAATTAAGTTAGGTAGGATTAAATTAGATAGAATTAAGTTAGGTAGGATTAAGTTAGATAGAATTAAGTTAGGTAGCGTCAAGTTAGGTAGGGTCAAGTTAGATATTGTTAAGTTATGTAGGGTTAAGTTAGGTAGGGTTAAGTTAGGTAGGGTTAAGTTAGGTAGGGTTAAGTTAGGTAGGGTTAAGTTAGGTAGGGTTAAGTTAGGTAGGGTTAAGTTAGGTAGGGTCAAGTTAGGTAGGGTTAAGTTAGGTAGGGTTAAGTTAGGTAGGATTAAGTTAGGTATGGTTAAGTTAGGTAGGGTTAAGTTAGATAGGGTTAAGTTAGGTAGAGTTAAGTTAGGTAGAGTTAAGTTAGGTAGGATTAAATTAGGTGGAATTAAGATAGGTAGAGTTAAATTAATCAGGTTTACGGCGTCAAGGGGGGAAGCGCGCGAAGCGCGCAGGGGACGTAGCCCCCAAATCTCTCTATATTATAAAAAGATCTCGCCGCCGCCGCCGTCGCCGTGTCAAGTATCGAGTGGGGGTCAGCAACCGAGGGGGGGGGGTCAGCATGACCCGGTTCCTCCCCCCCCACGGGGTGGTCCGTAGTAACCGTTTCCATGGCAACCATTCCCATAGTAACCGTTTCCATGGCACCCATTGCCATAGTAACCGTTTCCATGGCAACCATTGTCATAGTGACCGTTTGCATGGCAACCGTTGCCATAGTAACCGTTTCCATGGCAACCATTGCCATAGTAACCGTTCGGATGGTAACCATTGCCATAGTAACCGTTTCCTTGGCAACCATTGCCATAGCAACCGTTTCCATGGTAACCGTTACCATGGCAACCATTGCCTTAGCAACCGTTACCTTGGCAACCATTGCCATGGCAACGATTCCATTGCATTTTCAACGAGTGGTATCAAGTTGGCCATGGAATTTTCAGCGAGTGATACCAAGTTGGCCATAGCATTTTCAGCGAGTGGTATCAAGTTGGCCATGGAATTTTCAGCGAGTGGTATCAAGTTGGACATGGACTTTTCAGCGAGTGGTATCAAGTAGGCCATGGAATTTCCAGTGAGTGGTATCAAGTTGGCCATGGAATTTTTAGCGAGTTGCATCCAGTTGGCCATGACATTTTGGGCGAGTGGTATCAAGTTGGTCATGGAATTTTTGAAGAGTGGTATCAAGTAGGCCATGGAATTTCCAGCGAGTTTTTCGTGAAGGCCGGGGTCAAATGACACACTGGAGGTAAAATTTTTCTAAGCCCCATGAGGGTTCCCGAGGGATAGGGATTCCGAATACAGGGGTTCCAGAGAGAAGGAGTTCCGAGTACGAGAGTTCCCGAGGCATAGGGGTTGGAGTATGGAAGTTCCGGAGGCATATAGGTTCGGAGTATGGGAGTTCCCGAGTATGGAGGTTCCCGAGAGATGGGAGATCCCGAGGGACAAGTTAACCCTACCTAACTTAACCCTACCTAACTTAACCCTACCTAACTTAACCCTACCTAACTTAACCCTACCTAACTTAACGCTACCTAACTTAACCCTACCTAACTTAACCCTACCTAACTTAACCCTACCTAACTTAACCCTTCCGTGTAACGGGGTTCCCGAGGGATAGGGGTTCCGAGTATGGGGGTCCCGAGGGATATGTATTTCAAGTATGGGAGTCCCGAGGGATAGGGGTTTTGAGAGATGAGGGGTCCCGAGGGATATGGATTCTGAAGGATGGGAGGGATATCCCGTGGGATAGGGGTTCTGAGGGATGGGGGTCCCGAGTTAGGTAGAATTAAATTAAGTAGGGTTAGGTTAAGTAGTGTTTAGTTAAGTAGGGTTCAGTTAGATAAGTTTAAGTTAGGTAGAGTTAAGAGCTAGGTAGGTTTAAGTTAGGTAGGGTTAAGTTAATCTGTGTTAGGTTAGATAGGTTTAAGGCGCTGAGGGGGGGGGGGGGGAGCGCGCGAAGCGCGCAGGGGGCGCAGCCCCCTAGTATATTATATATTCTGATAACGGACTCTGTACATGCTACATTCTCGGAAAAAAAATCCAGGATTTTCTGGGGCGGAAACACCATACAAGTCTGAGCTCGCTGAGTCGCGCAACAATGTATGCAACGACAAAGTTTCGGAAAACCGAAAATTCGGATAAACCGAATCCTTGTTCGGATGATTGACGGTTCGGATAAACCAAATGATCGTTCGGATAACTGACGATTTGGATAATTGACGTTCGGATAATCGACGCTCTACTGTATACAGAAAAAGGAGTCTACATCGTACCCAATATTTTTCTTTATTTTCTTATATTTCTCGAAAATGAGATCGATTAAGAAATTGTAATAATTCTCGACTCTAGAGATTTTCAATCCACTCGTGGCGATCCTCGTACGATAACAATTGTAGGACTTATGGCATCATGAAAATGTTATTTCTAGAATGCAGACACACGCAGGGGAGCATGCAGGGCCGGCCGGCGGCGAGTCTCAATCTATCTAACCGCCGCAGTGACCTAGCGCGGCAGCACCATGTAAACACTACATTGTAAACAAACAGAAGGCTTTCTCGGTACGCGGATGGATTTCCTTCAATGTACATTATTTCGCGTTTATGTATTCTTGTCTGCATGTGTGTGTGCGTGCGTGCGTGCGTGCGTGCGTGCGTGCGTGCGTGCGTGCGTGCGTGCGTGCGTGTGCATGTTTATAACAATTTGTCTTATGAAAAATAAATCGCACTTACGGCACGTGAACGGCGTAATAGCAAAGAATATGTATAGGATAGAAGGACAGTTCCTTCAGTTTCGTTGAAGCAAGAAAAGTTGGGGATGTAGGACGAGCTACATCCCCAACTGCACAGATGTCGCTGGTGGCGCTGTTTAGCTGTGCGCTGTGCGTGTGGCTCACGTACATAGCTACACAAGCAAACGAGGCAAGCCACGCCCCGCACCGTTCCATCGATGCAGCGATTGGCTGAAAAGTTGGGGATCGGCTGTCTCTCTCGCACTTACGCTCAGATTTGCCTGAGAAGTTGGGGATAGCCGTCTCTCTCGCACTCCCGCTGGTATCCTCGGAATCGAGTTGGGGATATGACATTGTCTCTCCCTCACTCCCATTCTCCGAATTGTGGCGTTTCTCTCGCTCACATGCATTCCCGCTGATCCTCTCCTCGCACGTGGTGTTTAAAGGCCGGTGTATTGTTTTCGGTTATTGTTCTATCTGTCAAAGAGTCAGTGTTTTTTCGTGAGCTTAATATTCTTTCTATCGTATTAACGTCGTCTCAATTAGTGCATGTTTTTCGTGGTGTCGTTTTTGTGAAATCTGTGATTTTTTATCTGCTCGGATTGTTTTTTAATTTCTCGTTCACAATGCCGGCAACGGCGTTGTGTGCTTACGGGGGCTGTGGAAGCGTACATGGTCGAGACTTCCATCTCACTTTTCATCGCTTCCCAAAGGACCAAAACAGGTAATTGGGTCTTCCACAAAAATTTTAAATCGGCAAATTCGATACATATATTAAGTAAAAAGCATTAAGAAACCGATTCATCAAGATATAATTGGTCAAATTGTTTTTATTTATTTAATATTAACGTTTTAATATTGACGAAAATTCAAATCGTTGAAAACGCAACGCTGTTGGTGCCCGAGCGTGTGACGTCACGATGTTGTTCCGTTGCCGCGTGCTTTGAACCGTCGCTCGTGTAGTCGTTTCTTAACGCGTTTAAAAAGACATTGTCGACTAAAAAATCGTGCCAAATATGGCAAATCGCCTGGAAGCAGGCTTCGCGAAAGCAGATTCACGAAACCTGCCGAAAATCGACATGTTTATGGTGTTCGAGTACATAAAACAGAGTGACAAGTTCAACGCTGCAGAGGTTAGGAACGCGAAAGCCGCAATGTAATTGAATTTGAGTCCTGTGCGTTATGTCACGATCGTGTTCATTTTTTTCCCCTGCCGATTGATCCGTCGTTTCCTAAAAAAAATATTTTTTAATTAGTTCTACCCTTTATATTATTATACATGCGTTTGTCATTTTTTGCTTCCTCATAGAGGAAGCTTTGTTTTCGTGAAAAATTTTTTTTTCGAGATTTTCATGTTAACATACTCAGAATCACCTAAAACGTCGAGAAAAGTGGTCTAGAAAATATGTCTGTATGTGTGTATGTGTGTGTGTGTGTGTGTGTGTGTGTGTGTGTGTATGTATGTATGGTCCAGGCACCGAACATTCAATTGTTCATAACTCAGGAATGGCATGGTGGATCGAGCTAAAAATTGGCACGCAAGTAGAGTATTAAATCCTCTGTAATTCACATATTTTTAAAATTAAATATATCCATGTATACAAATTTTATGAAATTTTAAATTTTTCAAAAAAATGGCGTGATCGCTCTAACTTTCGTAAAAGTTCGACGATTCAGCTATATACTTCATCATAAATAAAGACACGTTCAATGTTGTTTGGTATTGAATTTCAGCGAAATCGGTAAAGCGGTTCCGGTTTTATAGAATTTTGAATTTTTCGAAAAAAATCAATTTTGCTCTAAATCACGTCGAATCTCATCAAATGAACCAAAATATTCAACAGTCAAAAAATAACATACAGCGCTGCCACGTATAAAATTTGGTGACGATCTGTAAAGTCGTTCGGATTTTACGCTGTTATGAATTTTTGAAAAAATTAAGATTTTCGCTGTAACTTATGGAAAAGTTATTAAATAAGTCAAAACTTTGTATCTAATCAAAATTAGATGTAACGGTGTTTGTAACGGAGTTTTCTTTTGTTCAAATTTAAAACAAGTGCAAAGTTTTGTTGAAATTCAAAAAAAGTTGCAAAGTAGAACTTTGCACACTGCTTCCTCATTAATTCCCCTTTTTCACAAAGCTTCCTCTATGAGGAAGCCAAAGTTAATAAATAAGCTTCTTCATAGAGGTGGCTTCGTGAAAAAGGGGAATTAATGAGGAAGCAGTGTGCAAAGTTCTACTTTTTTAAATATTTTATACTCACCGCAGGGGCATTTGGTGATATGTTCTCCTTCATTGCGGAGTCAGGTATCGAAGAACACCCTGGCGTAGCATTTGTTATCTGTGCCTGTCGAACCATTGTTTCCTAAATAATATTTTGATTAGTTTTGATTTTTATATTACTAGATATTTTTCCCATTATTTTCTACATTTTATACTCACCGCAGGGGCATTTGCTGATCTGTTCTCCTCGATTGCGGAGTTAGGTGTCGAAGAGCATCCTGGCGTAGCATTTTTTTCCTAAATAATATTTTGATTAGTTTTGCTTTTTATATTACTAGATATTTTTCCCATTATTTTCAACATTTTATACTCACCGCAAGGGCATTTGCTGATCTGTTCTCCTCGACTGCGGAGTCAGGTGTCGTTTCTCCGAAGAAATTCGAGGTGGATTATTCGCCTTACGTTTCCTGTCAGGTTGACAAGTAAAAATGTGCGGTACGACACCTGCTTTCATTTTTATTGGCCCACCCATTAAGCTAAAACGCACGTAATTATCCATGTCGTCTTTCAGCTAGAAAGTAATATAATTAGGTATAAAATAAGTGTCGTATATGGTGAAAAAATTCAAATTTTTATTTTTAATACTTACGACAAAATGATCCTCGCAACAAAAATAATTCGACTTTGTCGGCTTGTCTGGACGTCTGGCTACCTGAAACCATAACCTCCTTTCGGCTTCTCCTCGCGGAACTGTCACAAATATTTTTCCGGGTGCACTTTTCGTCGTATTTTTGCACAAGGGAACAAAACACCACCGATAACTCGTCGCCACGTTCATTTTTGCTTATAACTACTAATAAAATTACGTCAAATTAAATAAAAACGAGATCGGAGTAGGTGTTTTGCCTACTTCACGCGTTCGGCAACAACATCGTGACGTCACAGAGCGGTTCGGGCAAAGTCGGGCGTTTCCGGCGCGTTCAAATATGTAGTTTAAAATTTGAGTTTTTAAACAGCTATATCTTTGCAAATATTGAATATTTTGCAAAAAGAAAAAAAGTTTATTGAAAAAGTCATATGCGCTCTAAACATTAGCGATGCTATCTAAAATGACTGGAAGACCCAATTGTGTGTTTATCCCCCCTAGCAGTTAATCGACTAAAAAACGACCATTGAAATAATTCTTGATTAGTCGTTTCTTGATATTCAATAATTTGTATACAACTCAATAATTTGTAACCGGTCATTTTTCCGTGTCGACCGGAAAAACGACTATTGAAACGACCAACTACAAATCAAACTTCAAGTACACAATCAAAAAGTATACTTTCAAAGGCTTGAATAGCCGAGTGGTCTAATGCTCAACGCAACAGTCGGAAGATACCAGGTTCGAAACCGAGCCAGGACAATTTTTTTTTTTTTTTTTTTTTTTCGAAATTCGGTAAGAAAGGGGTCGTTTCAACAGTCGTTTCTCGGTCTTCACGGAAAAAACGACCGGTTAGAAATTTTTTAATTGGTCATTTCGACGGTCGTTTTCCGATTTTTCGCGACGAAGAAACGACTAATCAAGAATAATTTCAACGGTCGTTTTTTGGTCGATCGACTTTTTGAACGGTTTTTTTTGTGCATTTATCGACCGGTCGATTTTCGGTCGACCAGCCGGTCGCTGGACTTGCTAGGGCCGTGACATTTTCTGTTGTTATTTATCATGCACTCTGCACGTAATACACTCAGCAAAAAAATTAAGGGAGCAGTTAAATTTTACCGTTTTTTCACTGATTTTTGAAGCGCTGTAAGTTTGTGAAAAATGATCGAATCGTAATAAAACAAAATGCGTTTTAAAGCTTGATATCTCTAGTTTGAAAATCAATGCAGTCTTTTTTTTTTAAGCAACACGCTCGGCATGAACCTAAGGAATAGCGGGAAGGAAATTTTCTCAAATTTTTTGTCGTTTTCAAAGTCGTCTACGGGCACAAAAAAAAATGTTCTGGCTTTGTCAATACTGAGGTCCTTTAGCCTGGTTCTTCAGCTTCAAAATGGTGTTTTGTTCATCTCTGTACGACCATTTGTCGCTGAGATATGGGCTATTAAAGGAAGAAGGAGCTTTTTTCGTAGATCATCAATATCTCATGAACTAATGATCGCACAGCGAGCTAAAGGTAGGTTTTGTAAACTGGAAGAAATGCTCTAAAAGTACCTTCTGGTACTTTAGAGATTTTATTTTTTTATGTAACCTTAATATTGATTTGAAAAAGACCAAAAAAATGGACTTTTTCCCCGTTTTGGAAAATCCACGTCAACTTGGCAGATATTGCCATAATGACTCATGTTTTTAGGATTTTTTTTAGTTCAATATATGCCCAACGACCCCCCAAGATTAAAAAATTTATGTGCTGAACCGTTGTTTTTTCCCGAAGCGTCAAAGTTTTATAAAAAATTAAAGGAACACTTATTGTTCCTTAAATGGCATTTAATGATGACTAAAATTAAAAAAAAACTTTTCCGTTGTTTTTCTCACGGTTTCGCAATAACTACTCTTTTAATCTTTGAAAAAGAGAAAAATTAAAAATTTTGAATTTTTCTGAAAAAAAAAAGTTCGTAGGCATTTTTGTTTTTTTTTTTGTTTTTCATTTCAAAGATTGTTCATAAGAAATTGTGAGAAAAATACCGTTTTTTAAGCAAAAAAAATTGATTTTCTGAAAAAAAAAAAAGTTCGTAGGCATTTTTGTTTTTTTTTTGTTTTTCATTTCAAAGATTGTTCATAAGAAATTGTGAGAAAAATACCGTTTTTTAAGCAAAAAAATTCAAAATTTTTAATTTTTCTCTTTTTCAAAGATTAAAAGAGTAGTTATTGCGAAACCGTGAGAAAAACAACGGAAAAGTTTTTTTTTTAATTTTAGTCATCATTAAATGCCATTTAAGGAACAATAAGTGTTCCTTTAATTTTTGATAAAACTTTGACGCTTCGGGAAAAAACAACGGTTCAGCACATAAATTTTTTAATCTTGGGGGGTCGTTGGGCATGTATTGAACTAAAAAAAATCCTAAAAACATGAGTCATTATCGCAATATCTGCCAAGTTGACGTGGATTTTCCAAAACGGGGAAAAAGTCCATTTTTTTGGTCTTTTTCAAATCAATATTAAGGTTACATAAAAAAATAAAATCTCTAAAGTACCAGAAGGTACTTTTAGAGCATTTCTTCCAGTTTACAAAACCTACCTTTGGCTCGCTGTGCGATCATTAGTTCATGAGATATTGATGATCTACGAAAAAAGCTCCTTCTTCCTTTAATAGCCCATATCTCAGCGACAAATGGTCGTACAGAGATGAACAAAACACCATTTTGAAGCTGAAGAACCAGGCTAAAGGACCTCAGTATTGACAAAGCCAGAACATTTTTTTTTGTGCCCGTGGACGACTTTGAAAACGACAAAAAATTTGAGAAAATTTCCTTCCCGCTATTCCTTAGGTTCATGCCGAGCGTGTTGCTTAAAAAAAAAAAAGACTGCATTGATTTTCAAACTAGAGATATGAAGCTTTAAAACGCATTTTGTTTTATTACGATTCGACCATTTTTCACAAACTTACAGCGCTTCAAAAATCAGTGAAAAAACGGTAAAATTTAACTGCTCCCTTAATTTTTTTGCTGAGTGTATATAAATGTATAAAATATTTAAAAAATTCCAAAGAGGAGAGTCGCGGATTGCGGCCTCCACCATATTATATCTAAAGGTGATGTTAAAACAAGCGTGATAAATATAGCTTTATCCGAAGAGTTTCGCGGATTGCGATTTCTTCGATCGTTCGATTAATACAGGGTAAGGTGTTCGTTGATTTCTTCCCTTCTCGTTCTCGTTGTTCCTAATTTTTTTCGTTCGGAAGCTGTATAGATGTATATAAATGTATATAAAATGTTTAAAAATTCCAAAGAGGAGTGTCGCGGATTGTGGCCTCTACCGTATTATATCCAAAGGTGCTGTTAAAACAAGCGCAGTAAGTACAACTTTCTCTGAAGAGTGTCGCGGATTGCGATTTCTTTGATCGTTCGATTGATATAAGATAAGATGTTCGTTGGTTTTTTCCTTTCGTGACCAGGAACCATAGCAAATACGTTTTGTAATATAGTAAATTTTTAATAATGTCGCAGATTAAGCCGTTCGTTATTTGAGATTTATTGTTCGATAAGTTCATCGTTTCCTTTGATTCATGGTCTGTGATAAACATAGCTGTGTAAGCCTACTGTGATAAAAATAGCTTTTTCAGAATCTTGTGGATAGCAATATGTCTGATTGAACATTGAATGTAGGGTAAGTTGTTCATTGTTATTTTTGTTTGCTTAGGGGCCTGAGTAAATATTTTTCGTGCGGAATATGGCAGGAGTATCACGGATTGCGACGTTCGTATTTTAACATTTAATGTGTGGCAAATCATCGGTCGTTTCTTTCGTTCTTCCCATTATTATTAATATTATTATCCGTTCTCAATAATTGCAGTGAACTTGCCTGCTTATTGCAATCCTCCACATCAATATCCCACCTTTCCCCTCCTATATCCTACCCTTCCCGATGGAAGAGACCCACCGCCTTCTCGTGGTTTCCATCGAGTAATCATTGTTTACGTCCTTACAGTCCTAATATTTTTGTGAAAATACCATTTAATTTTCCTTCGCTAATTAATGCTTTATTGCTTTAATTTGGTTGCATCTGGACATCGTAAACATTGATTAGCTAAGAGTGGGCACGCTTTAATATTTTTTTGCAGCAATGTTTTCTGTTTCCTTCCGGTTCATTAACCGTAGTCCAAGAAAAACAAGCAGGTGAGTTGGCCGCAATTTATATATTAATTGCATGCCCTCTGTTTCAAAAGAGTAGCTTTGGTGCAGTGGCTAGAGTGCTTGCCTCAAAGACGGAACGACGTGCGTTCAAATCTCACATTTCAATTTTTTCCCTCCCTTAAACTTTTTTTTTTTAGTTAATATCATTTGCCAATGTTATTTTCGATTGAGATACCGAAAATAATATTGACAATCAATAAAAAAAACTCTCTTTCTTCGAAATGTTAATATTGTTAAGAAAGAGAGGATTTTGTTTTGTTTGTTATTGTTTGTGAATATTATTTTCGGTTTCTTAATTCTTAATCGTAAATAATATAGACAAACGATATTAATGTAAAAAAAAATAAGGGGAAAAAAAAATTAAGGAAAAAAAGTGGGCCGGTCGCAATTTATATATTAATTGCATGCCTCAGATGTTGTGAGAGTACCTTTGGTGCAGTGGCAAGAGTCCTTGCCTCAAAGGTAGAATGACGTGCGTTCAAATCTCGCACTTTAATTTTTTTTCCCCTTAAACTTTTTTTTTTTTACTTTATATCATTTGCTAATATTATTTTTGATTGAGAAACCGAAAATAATATTGGCAAACGATAAAAAAACAAAGTAATATTGACAAACGATAAAAAAAACAAATTCTCTTTCTCATCAATATTCACATTTAGAAGAAACAGATTTTTTGTTTGTTCGTCAATATTATTTTCGGTTTCTTAATCGAAATTAATATTGGCAAATTATTGTCACTTGCACCTTATGGCGCAAGAACGTATGATTGTAGGGCGCGAATCCGTGAACTTTTGGTAATTCAAAGAAGGAGGGCGGGGCCATGCTTCGCGCCAAAAGCGTACTGCCCACCCATGGGCGGGGCGTATCGATCGATATACCGTGCTGCCATCCTGCGGCAGCTAGCGTCGCAGAAAGTTTTGCTTCAACGGCCCCATTGGAACTGTTCTTCTATGCTATCCATATTCTTTGGTGAGAGTGTTGAGCGAGTGGGAAAGATCGTGGAGAGAAGTGATAAGAGTGGAAATCAGGGAG
The DNA here is from genome assembly GCA_963932165.1 of Pimpla rufipes. Classification (NCBI taxonomy): domain Eukaryota; kingdom Metazoa; phylum Arthropoda; class Insecta; order Hymenoptera; family Ichneumonidae; genus Pimpla; species Pimpla rufipes. Next base: position 2,697,494 of record OZ010639.1, read on the forward strand.
GTCGTGTCGGAAATAAAAAACGTGCTCAGCGAGGTCGTGTCGGAAGTAAAAAACGTGCTCAGAGACAATGACGCGCAAAAGCAGGCGCTAGAAAACGAGCTAGGGCAGATGCAAGCGAGGATATGGATAAACCAGACCAAAATGGAATCCCAGTGCGCGGGTTATGAGTGCTCGATAAAGGCGCTGGAGACGGAAATCGCGCGACTGAGGGTGGAGAATGAGAGACTGAGGGGGGAGCGCAGGGCAAGTGAGACAGGGAGAAGTGCGCAAAGGGTCAGCAAGGAAAAGGACAAGGTGGACGTTAATGGAAACACAACGAACGGCGCGATTAACACGAGTGCAGTAAGTGATACAGACATTGAACACTACGTTACGAGGCCGGGAGTTGATGATTTCGCTGCTAGTGTACGAGGAAGCCAAAGGGAGAGTGGTAGGAAGAGTGAGCCATCCCAAACACAAGCGCGGAAGGAAAATAGTGAGATAAAACAGCCGAGAAGACTCAGTCAAGAGGAATTTAGAACCGAAATGAACCGGAGGGGATACAGGAAGAGGAACATAATGATAAAGGGTATAAAAACTACGACAAAGGACCTGAGGAGGGAAGTGGAAAGGGTAATCCACGAGAAGACTGGAATCAGACCAAGAATCAGGAGCATTGAAGAAACGAAAGAGGGTCTCGTGGTAGTAATGGCGTCGATGGAAAACAAAATAGCCATTCTGAAGCGCAGCAAATTCATAGGAGGAGGGCGGGTTGACATCGCAGATGATTCTACACCCAGAGAGCGAGAAGTCCAGCGATGGATTGAACAGCAAGCCACAGTAATGAGAAGAGGGGGTGAAGAAGTTCGGACGGGCTACCTGAAAATGTGTGCAGGCGGAGAATGGAAGAGCTGGAACGATCTCGAAGGGAAGCTGATCACAGAACCAGAGTTCAGCAGAGCCGCAGGCAGCTACCGAAGAGGATCCAGGGAAAGAAATGGGTTTCGGAACGGGAGGCCGAGTTACCGGGACAGGCGATAAAGGGAAAAATGTAAAAGCTGTCTCTTGGAACATCGCGGGAGCGAGGAAAATCAACGACGTCTGGGAGTGGCTGAAGGACTACGACATCATCGCGCTGCAAGAGACCTGGACGGAGAAGAAGGACGAGAACAAAGTGCTGAACAATCTTAATAGAGACTTTAAATGGGCGATGAAACCAGCGGTGAGGAAAAGAAAGAGAGGAAGAGCGATGGGGGGACAAATAGTAGGTATCAGGAAGAGTGTGATTAACGATGATGTGGTAATTAAGGAGTGGGAAGAAGGGTTACTAAAAAGTGGGCTCAAACTGGATCGTGAAGAAAGGGGATGGGTGATTGTAACAGTATATAATAATTGCGGATTTAAGAATGTGGAAAAAGAGCTAGAAATTATTATAAAAGACGCCGACGAAAGGAATGAGAATGTATTACTGATTGGTGACATGAACGCGAGAATAGGAGAGGACCAGGGGAAGGCAGGAACAGAAAACAGACATATTAGCGAAAGAGCGTCCAAAGATACAGTTAGAAATGCAGAGGGAAAGAGACTGATGAACTTATGCGACAAATTGGACCTGCTGGTGATGACTGGACGGTGCGAGGGTGATAGGGACGGGAACATAACATTCGTGGGAGATAACGAGGGCTCAGTCATAGACTATGTTATTATCAGCGAAGGAAAAGAACACATTATAAAAGACCTGAAAGTAGAGGTGCGAATAGAGTCCGACCACCTTCCAATCTCCTTCACGTTACAGAAAGAGATTAATCGGGAAGAAAGAGAAAGGGAACAGCAAAGCCTAGAAAAAATATTTGTATGGAAGGATGAAGCCCGCGAGAAATTCGAGGAGGAATTTGGAAAAATTTGGGAACAATCGCCCCCGGCGGAAGGAGGAGTAGATAGGTGGGATAGACTAAGTAAAATAATAAAAAATGCTGCGGAAAACGCTGGCATGACCAGAAAGAGGGGCAATGTATCCGGGGGGCGGAAGGAAATGGATGCGGAAATCGTAGCACAAAGAAAAATCGTTTGGAATAAATTGAAGGACTTTATAAAAGCTAAAAAAGAAGGGGATGAGGAACGAGAGAAAAAATTATTAACAAATGAAAAACGAAAACTAAAGGAAATGAAGAAGGAAAAAACCAGAAAGTATTGGGAGGAGAAATGGAACAAAGTCGAGAAATGCGATAATATAGCGAAGATATGGGAGGTTATTAAACCCTTCAAACCAAGGAAACCAAGCATGGGGAAACAAATAAGTAAGACGGAGTGGGTTGAACATTTTAAAAGGCTACTGGGCGGGGAAAGTGAGCAGGCGAGTAGTAATGAAGGGGTGAGAGAGCAAGATGGTCCTATGGTAGCGAATGACGAAGTTTTGGAAAAGTTGAATGGTGAAATCGAATGGGAGGAGATGGGTCGTGCGCTGAAGAGAATGAAAAACGGCAAGGCGGCTGGGGAGGACGGGATTGCAAGCGAATTTTTGAAGGGAATGCCAGAAGTCGGTCGGAGGGAACTGAGAGAGGTGTTGAACGATTTTTGGATAAAGGGAGACATGGGGGAAGGGTGGGAGATAGGAAGAATTTTTCCAATCCACAAGGCGGGGGATGCCAACATGGCGGCAAACTATAGGGGGGTTTCCCTGCTTAATTCCGGATGCAAATTGTTGACAAACATCTTGACAAGGAGACTGAGATTATACCTCGAGGGGAATGACCTGTTAAAGGAAAGCCAGGCGGGCTTTAGGAGCGGCAGGGGGACACGTGACCACATCTTTGTGCTAAATTCAATAATTAACAACAGATTAAAAAATAAAGGCGGGAAATTATTCGCGGCGTTCATTGATTTCAGAGCGGCCTTCGACACAGTTGACAGAGAGCGAATGATGGTAAAGCTTAGAAGGGTCGGAATACAAGGAAGGATGCTACAAATGATCGGAAAGATATACGGTGAAACGTGGAACGAGGTGATATCTGGGGAAGGCGTAACAGAAAGATTTAGAACGATACGGGGAGTTAGGCAGGGTTGCCCAATGAGCCCGCTATTGTTTAATCTTTTTATTGAAGACATCGTTAAAATTTGGGAAAACAAAAAAGAAGGGGGCTCAGTGGTAGGCGGACAGAAAATGTATACGTTGAAATTTGCGGACGATATAATATTAATTGCAGAGGAAGGGAAAGAGCTGGAGAAAATGATAGCGTCACTGGAAAAATTCGTGGAAAGAAACAAACTAACGGTTAATATCGGCAAATCTAAGATAGTCATTTTCAAAAAAGGGGGTAAACGGAAACAAAGCGAAAAGTGGAAATACAACAACCAAGAATTGGAGGTGACTAGTGAGTACAAGTACCTAGGTGTTTGGTTTTCGACGGGCAACACAATGGAAAAACATATTCAACTACTATCAGGGAAAATAAAGAGAGCAATAAATGCAACGTGGGGTATCTATAAAAGAGCCAGAATTGGCAGTCTAAAACGAAGGCTGCTCCTAATGAATACCCTAGCGAAAAGTGCGATGATGTACGGAGTGGAAGTGTGGGGGTGGAGAAAACGAGAACAACTAAACAGACTACAAGCAAGATACACCAAAATGGCTATGGCATTGAATATTAATACGCCAAGTTATATCTGGAGGATGGAGGCAGGGATCAAGGGTATTGAAACAGAAATGTGGGCAAGGGCGGCGAAGTACTTGGTAGAGGTGATGAACATGGGCGATGAGCGTTGGCCAAAGAAATGCTTGAAAGAAGAGGCGCGAGGGATTTTGAACGGGAACCCATCAAAATGGGGGAAAGAGATGAAGGCGGCCATGGATGAGGTTGGGGAACGGGAGATATGGGGATTCATAAGGGAGGGGAAAGTTGAAGAGCTAGAGAAAAGAGTGAAAAGAGGCATGCGTATAAAAACGGAGCAGGAAATACAACTGGATTGGAGTAAAATTGATAGATCGAAATACTGCGCAGAATATAAGAATAGGAAACAGAACTTGGGAGAAGAGGAATACTGGGAGAGTAGGGATATAACGGGGAAAACAAAAGAAACGTGGGCAAGACTGAGATGCGGGAATATCGGGAAAGATACTTGTAGAGGCTACAAGGAAACGAGGTGTGCAATATGCGGGCTCGAAAGCGAAACGTTAACGCACATTTTGGAGTGTAAAGAAGCGGGACGAAAAATGGATAAAAAACTAGTAGAGGACATCGAGAAGTGGAAAGAAGGTAAAACGGAAGACTAGCTAAACAATAAGATAAACAGCAGCTTGAGGGGAAAGCCAATCGTGGCATTGTGTGATTACGTTGCGGAATTCCGGAAAATAGCATGGAAGGAGGAGAAGGCGAATTGGGATGATAATGAATGAATGGTGTGAGATGTGTGTGTATGTGTGTGCTAGTGAGGTAAGGAAATTAGGAATGCCGGAGAAACAAAGTTTATTTTTGAGGTGTCCTCTGTACCTGTTAAGTTTAAGAATAATTATAAGTGGCCAGCTGTAAATGCCAAGACAAAAATGTGATACACAAAACAGATTCTGTGGAGAATATTTGTATGGGGAGGAAATATGTAAACACCCAACAGGGTATACATGGAAATAAATTGATACTATTACTACTGCATACGTATACTGAAAAAGAACCAATTCATTTTTAGAAAAAGAAAAATTAATTTGCCGTGTAATTTGTTGCACAATTATTTATTTATGTAATTTGTTAATAACATTTATACATTATTTTTAAGCCAAAATAATCTTTTCACTATCTTGTACAAGCTTGATTTTTTTCCGATTTCTATTCGAACAATTCCAATTCAAAAAAAGGCATTCAGAGCCATTCGACGTGCTCGCCGCAACTCGAGCCTCGGCGCGAGCACGTGGAATGGCTCGCCCGGGCAACGAAACAGCGTCTGTCCGATAAAAATTAGGCTCAAAAATTCTGAAAAAATGCATACGTATACTGAAAAAGACCCAATTCATTTTTAGAAAAAGAAAAATTAATTTGCCGTGTAATTTGTTGCACAATTATTTATTTATGTAATTTGTGAATAACATTTATACATTATTTTTAAGCCAAAATAATCTTTTCACTATCTTGTTCAAGCTTGATTTTTTTCCGATTTTTATTCGAACAATTCCAATTAAAAAAAAGGGCATTCATAGCCATTCGACGTGCTCGCCGCAACTCGTACCTTGGCGCGAGCACGTTGAATGGCTCGCCCGGGCAACGAAACGGCGTCTAGCCGATACAAATGCGGGTCAAAAATTCCGGAAAAATTCATACGTATTCTGAAAAATAACCAATTCGTTTTTAGAAAAAGAAAAATTAATTTGCCGTGTAATTTGTTGCACAATAATTTATTTATGTTATTTGTTAATAACATTTATACATTATTTTTTAGCCAAAATAATCTTTTCTCTATCTTGTACAAGCTTGATTTTTTTCAGATATTTATCCGAACAATTCCAATTAAAAAAAAGGCATTCAGAGCCATTGGACGTGCTCACCGCAACTCGAGCCTCGGCGCGAGCACGTTGAATGGCTCGCCCGGGCCACGAAACGGCGTCTAGCCGATACAAATGCGGGTCAAAAATTCTGGAAAAATTCATACGTATTCTGAAAAATAACCAAATCATTTTTAGAAAAAGAAAAATTAATTTTCCGTGTAATTTGTTGCACAATTATTTATTTATGTAATTATTTAATAACATTTATACATTATTTTTAAGCCAAAATAATCTTTTCGGTACCTTGAACAAGCTTGATTTTTTTCAGATTTTTATCTGTATGATTTCAATCTTAAAAAAGGCATTCAGAGCCATTCGACGTGCTCGCCGCAACTCGAGCCTCGGCGCGAGCTCGTTGAATGGCTAGCCCGGGCAACGAAACAGCGTCTGGCCGATAAAAATTAGGCTCAAAAATTCTGAAAAAATGCATACGTATACTGAAAAAGAACCCATTCATTTTTAGAAAAAGAAAAATTAATTTGCCGTGTAATTTGTTGCACAATTATTTATTTATGTTATTTGTTAATAACATTTATACATTATTTTTTAGCCAAAATAATCTTTTCACTATCTTGTATAAGCTTGATTTTTTCAGATATTTATCTGTATCATTTCAATCTTAAAAAAGGCATTCAGGGCCATTCGACGTGCTCGCCGCAACCCGAGCCTCGGCGCGAGCACGTTGAATGGCTCGCCCGGGCAACGAAACGGCGTCTAGCCGATACAAATGCGGGTCAAAAATTCTGGAAAAATTCATACGTATTCTGAAAAATAACCAATTCATTTTTAGAAAAAGAAAAATTAATTTGCCGTGTAATTTGTTGCACAATTATTTATTTATGTTATTTGTTAATAACATTTATACATTATTTTTTAGCCAAAATAATCTTTTCAATAACTTGTACAAGCTTGATTTTTTTCAGATTTTTATCTGTATGATTTCAATCTTAAAAAAGGCATTCAGAGCCATTCGACGTGCTCGCCGCAACTCGTACCTTGGCGCGAGCACGTTGAATGGCTCGCCCGGGCAACGAAACGGCGTCTAGCCGATACAAATGCGGGTCAAAAATTCTGGAAAAATTCATACGTATTCTGAAAAATAACCAATTCATTTTTAGAAAAAGAAAAATTAATTTTCCGTGTAATTTGTTGCACAATTATTTATTTATGTAATTATTTAATAACATTTATACATTGTTTTTAAGCCAAAATAATCTTTTCGGTACCTTGAACAAGCTTGATTTTTTTCAGATTTTTATCTGTATGATTTCAATCTTAAAAAAGGCATTCAGAGCCATTCGACGTGCTCGCCGCAACTCGAGCCTCGGCGCGAGCACGTTGAATGGCTAGCCCGGGCAACGAAACAGCGTCTGGCCGATAAAAATTAGGCTCAAAAATTCTGAAAAAATGCATATGTATACTGAAAAAGAACCAATTCATTTTTAGAAAAAGAACAATTAATTTGCCGTGTAATTTTTTGCACAATTATTTATTTATGTAATTTGTTAATAACATTTATACATTATTTTTAAGCCAAAATAATCTTTTTGGTACCTTGAACAAGCTTCATTTTTTTCAGATTTTTATCTGTATGATTTCAATTTTAAAAAAGGCATTCAGAGCCATTCGACGTGCTCACCGCAACTCGAGCCTCGGCGCGAGCACGTTGAATGGCTCGCCCGGGCAACGAAACGGCGTCTAGCCGATACAAATGCGGGTCAAAAATTCCGGAAAAATTCATACGTATTCTGAAAAATAACCAATTCATTTTTAGAAAAAGAACAATTAATTTGCCGTGTAATTTGTTGCACAATTATTTATTTATGTTATTTGTTAATAACATTTATACATTATTTTTTAGCCAAAATAATCTTTTCACTATCTTGTAAAAGCTTGATTTTTTTCAGATTTTTATCCGAACAATTCCAATTAAAAAAAGGCATTCAGAGCCATTCGACGTGCTCACCGCAACTCGAGCCTCGGCGCGAGCACGTTGAATGGCTCGCCCGGGCCACGAAACGGCATCTAGCCGATACAAATGCGGGTCAAAAATTCTGAAAAAAATTCATACTTATTCTGAAAAATAACCAATTCGTTTTTAGAAAAAGAAAAATTAATTTGCCGTGTAATTTGTTGCACAATTATGTATTTATGTAATTTGTTAATAACATTTATACATTATTTTTAAGCCAAAATAATCTTTTCACTATTTTGTACAAGCTTGATTTCTTTCCGATTTTTATTCGAACAATTCCAATTAAAAAAAAGGCATGCAGTGCCATTCGACGTGCTCGCCGCAACTCGTACCTTGGCGCGAGCACGTTGAATGCCTCGCCCGGGCAACGAAACGGCATCTAGCCGATACAAATGCGGGTCAAAAATTCTGAAAAAATTCGTACTTATTCTGAAAAATAACCAATTCGTTTTTAGAAAAAGAAAAATTAATTTGCCGTGTAATTTGTTGCACAATAATTTATTTATGTTATTTGTTAATAACATTTATATACTATTTTTTAGCCAAAATAATCTTTTCTCTATCTTGTACAAGCTTGATTTTTTTCAGATTTTTATCCGAACAATTCCAATTAAAAAAAGGCATTCAGAGCCATTGGACGTGCTCACCGCAACTCGAGCCTCGGCGCGAGCACGTGGAATGGCTCGCCCGGGCAACGAAACAGCGTCTGGCCGATAAAAATTAGGTTCAAAAATTCTGAAAAAATGCATACGTATACTGAAAAAGACCCAATTCATTTTTAGAAAAAGAAAAATTAATTTGCCGTGTAATTTGTTGCACAATTATTTATTTATGTAATTTAGTATATAGTAGTATAGTATTTTATTATGCATATGTGAGAATACAAGGATTCATAATGCAGGGTGATCTGTATGATACAATATAGTTACATCTAGTATGATCTAAACTTACAACTACGGAAGACACAATTCGTGTTAAGTATCGATCAGAGAAGCTCTGAGTTTGAAGCACGCCGCCATATAAAAGTAGAGAGACTTAACTGCATCGAGCTCGCTGCTGTCTAGTAATAAGGTGAGATTTTCTGCGGGACTCCGGTTTGTACTAAATTTTGTGTGTAGGAATTTCAGTCTAAATGGCTCGTACATAGGGCACTGTAGAAGTATATGTTTGATTGTTTCGTTTTCGCCAGTGAGACACAAAGTGCAGATCTGCAGTGGGTCGTACGGGTACAGAGTTTTGTTCACTATGAATCTACGCGTATGTTTTGATGCCAGCCTGACCTGCATTTTCACGCGCGTAAAATTGATTGCACAGCGGTTCGGATAGTAGTTGGTGTAACTGTCGTGTAAATTTCTCGCAAGCCATAGTTGGTAAGTGCTAGACTCCTCAAATTTTCTCAAATCGCCCGCCTTTAGTTTTTGTTCCAATACTCGCAGTATTACGTCTTTTTGGGCCAGCCAATAGTCGCCGTCGAGGTTCTGCCACAGGTCTCCCCAATTTTCTTCTCCAACTATTGCTCTAACCTGGACAACCCAGTTATATTGAGGTGAGGAGGGAAACATGGCAAGTTGTATCATTCGCCGAAAGCAGATTTTAGGCACTCGGGTTTCATCCATCTTTAATAATTTGATTATCCATCCTATTGCCAATTTGGCGACACTGTAGGCAACACAGTTAATCCCCAGTTCCAGACGAATGGCGCACCCAGGGGTACATTTAGGCAGTTGATATAGGCGTTTGAAAAATTCTAACTGCGCTTTCTCGAGGACTCCTGTATATCTAAGACCCCAGATCGGAGCGGTGTATAACACTGTTGAGGCCACAATACTATTAAATAATTTCATAGTCGCTTCCCAGGAGTCGGCTTTTGCAGAGGCAAAAATTGCTATAGCAGAGGACGTAGCGATCCTGGCTTTACTCACTGCCGTATTTGAGGGCACGAGCCCTAATGCGGAAGAAGAGAAAGTAACACCTAAATAAGGGTATTTGTTTACTACTTCAACTGGCTGCCCTCTGTAAACAAAATCTGCCGAGTCTTTCCCCAACTTGCCGCCCACTCTGAAGACCATTACCTGTGTTTTCTGCGTGTTAACAGTAAGCCCATTTACGTTACAATACTCTTCGAGTATTAATATCGTAAGATATTAATACTCGAAGATATATCGTTTCAGGTCAATTGGAGAGTGAGCCAGGACCACTAAGTCATCCGCATAGAGCAACATTAACATGTCGTACATAGAGTTGATATCAATGCCCCTTACGTTGCGTTCCCGGAAAAATGAAATCATATCCGATAAATATACAATGAATAGCAATGGGCTTAGCACTTCGCCCTGAAGGACACCTTCGCTAACGTCCGCGGGATTCGACAGACCGGAGCTAGTTTTTATCTGTAAATTTGCGGCGTCGTATAAATTTTTCAATATTCGGATAAGCTTCGCGCTGATGCCAAACCGGTGCAACTTAGCCCAGAGTTTGAACTGGGGAACGGAGTCAAAAGCCCTACGAAAATCAACAAAGAGCGCGTAAGCTTTGCCCCCTGACTGTCTCAGACGAAAGTGGATAGCTGATTGTAGCGCGAATAGGTTATCCATGACTCCCTTCCCCTTTCTAAATCCGGCTTGCTCCTCCGGGATGAGTCCGGCGATAGAGACCCATTTTTCCAGCCGGTCATGAATGACTTGTGTGAAAAGCTTAGTTACATTATTAACTAGCGCGATGCCTCGATAGTTTAGCGGGTCGGCCGGGTTGCCTTTTTTATGCAACATACAGAGTGTGACCTTGGCCCACATTTTGGGTAGCTCATCGGTTTCCAGTATTTTATTGAACATTCCTAGAAGGTAGCGGAGCCACTCTTCAGGGAGTGCTTTATAAAATTCGCTTGAGATCTCGTCAACGCCCGGGGCCTTCCCAGTTTTCGCTCTTGCAATGCAACCCGATAGCTCCTCCATGGTGATAGATGAGTCCAAAATCGGGTCAAAAGGGCCCTCAAACAAAATGTCCGACACGACCCTTTCCGGATACGAGGCCTTCAGAAACTCATTCCAAACGTTAAGCGTTGGGGCTGTAACTCGTCCAGGGCTGGATTTACAACTTTTTACAACACTCCAGAAGAGCTTCGGGTTGCTTACATTTGCAAAGGCGTCCGTCCTTTTCCGTGTGTGATCCTCTTTTTTTGCTTTCAACATTTGTTTGTACTCTTTCTTAGATTGCAGAAAATCATCTAACTCGGCTGTACGATATCGCGACACTTTAGCTTTTTTGAGTAATGTGATTACCGTGCGCCGTTTTTTGTTGCACTCATTGTCAAACCATGGTTTATGTGACCAGTTCGAGCGAGAATTTTTCATCTCCTTGTACATATCTGCGTTAGTCGCGGCCTCAATAACTGCATATCGCATATTTTCGTACAGTGCGTCAGTAGTTGCGTTCTCGAAACACATAAAAATTCGTGGGGATTGTTTTAAGTTGTCTTGATATTTAGCGCTATTTATACTCTGCCATCTAAGCTTCCGTACATTAGACATCGGTGCATTTGCAAAATTAGATGGTTCATCGTGGAGAGAGCAATCGTCGAAAAGTTCTAATATAACCGGAAAATGGTCGGAGCCTTGCAAGTCGTCTCCCACCGTGAGATCTTTCACCGATTCTAACTTTGCCGCAGTGACCCAAACTAAGTCAATCGTACTTGAACCTTTGGCGCTAGTATACGTGAAATGGGCGGGGGTATCACTGCTCGTACGACCATTTAGTAGAACGAATCCGTTCTCCGACATGAAATTCAATAATAACGGGCCTCTTTCATTAACAATTTTATCGAAGGATTCCCTTCTCTCGGAGAGGAGGGTTGAGTCAAATATTTCTGCGGGAAGCTCGTCGTGGGTATCAACTCGCTCATTAAAATCTCCTCCCAATACAATGATATCATCCGGGAATGTGACAAAAATGTCATCTAAAATCGTTTGGAATAACTCTAATAACGTTTTTAAGTCTAAGGATGGACTGACGTAGAATGTGCCAATAATCGCGTGCCAAGATTCGCCCGAAACTCGCACTATGGACAACCAGTGCGAGTTGTCAATCATTTCCGCTTTAAAGTTCTGTTTTACGATGCACACCAAACCTCCACTAGCTCTTCCCATATGGCTATCCCTCGTAGCGTGGGCCCACGTAATGAATCGGTCCCTTAGGTGGTAGGGGAGCGCTCCGATTCGCTCCTGTTCACACCATGTTTCACAGATGCAACTTATGTCGATTTCTTCCTGTAGGTCGTTGTTGCAGAAGTTGTTGAGTCCTTGTGCGTTCCAGAATAGTATTCTCACAGTGCCTAGTTTTTTTCCATCTGTTGACGTTTGGTGGCCGGAGCAGCCGATGCCGATCTTTCTCTTCTCATCACCAGGGATTGCGTGCTACGGTCCCAAAAGTACCAGTCGTCGTTGACCTTCAGCTTCTTGTATCCGATTTTAACTGCTTTTCCTTCGTCTCTGAACTGCTTCGCCTTGATCTTGATGGCTTTGTGCACTTCCAACTCGGCCGAGGTCAGCTCATGCTCTATAAAAATCTTGCGATTCCCGAGCTTCGATTTCTGTTTCATTATGGTCTCCTTGACTGTTCGACTGTGGAGCTTGACAGCGAGTATGTTGACGTTGTTGAATTTTTTCCCTAACTCTCTTACGTCAGCAACTGCATTTATTGTGCCGAATTCTTCGTGTAGGAATTGTTCGACATTTTCCATAAGAGGCAGTTCACCGCTTCCGAGGCCCTTTATTATTATGTTGCAGCTTAATAATGACTTTTCTTGAAATTCCAGCCGGTTTTTCAGTTTCTGCATTTCCTCGTTGCCTGTAGAGTTTGAGGAGTTTGGTTGATTTTCCAGTCGCGAGACCCTCTCGGTGAGTGCAGTGATTTCCGCTCTCGAGTTTGTTTCTTCAATCTTGGCTTCGACGGCCAAAAATCTGTCGTTGAATTTCGATTCCAGCTTCTTCAGCGAGTTCTCGTAGCGCGCAGAGTTTCGGTTCACCTCCTCCCGTATTTCTTCTTTGACGTTTAAGAGATTTTGTTGATTCGCCAGCCTAGCTTCCTTAAATTTGTCCTCAATTTTGTCCTCGATTTTCCGCATGTTCTCTTGGTTTTCCCTTCTCATAACGTTCAATTGGTCCATAAGAATTTTCATAGGTGCAGCCTCCAACGCGTCTAGGTTTTGCGTGACGGTATTTTGAGTGTTGCTGTCCTTCGGGTGCAGGGCTGAGTCGTCCTCCGAGCCGTTGTTTCCCGAGCCTGTTGAGTCCTCCTCGGATTGCTGCTGCGTCGGTAAAGCAGGTTTCGTGGACCTGTCGGGGGAGCGTAACATTAAGCTGCTCTTTTTAAATGGAGAGTCCGCGAGGAATTTTTCCAACATGTCACACTCCATTTCGCCCCTCTTCCTCTTGAATAGGTCCTTGATACTGCCAGCCGAGTCGCATCTTCCTCTATGTTGCAGAGAAGCAGCCTTACTAGGCCTGCCCACGGTTTTCTTTCTCTCCGGTGCGTTGCCAGATAAGGGGGTGCTGAACACGTCGTTTAATTCCTCCCCGTGGGTAAAAGTCGGGGCAGCATTACTGGCTGTGGGAGATGTAGGCGGATTTATGATATCGGCACTCAGCCCTCTTATCGGCACAAGGCCCGTATCGGGATCGGTGGCGCCCTCTACCGTGGCCTTGATCGCACTAACGGCATTGACTGGGGGATGGTTGGAATCGCTTGTATCGATGAATTTTGACATTTTCTATCGGAGCTTCCTAACCTAACTTTATCCAGCGTTTTTGTTTTGTGACGTATTTTTCGTGAGCGGAAGCGCGAACGCCATAATCGAAAAAACCTAAAAAACCGAAACGTCACCTTCGGCCGTCCGCCCTTGCTTGTGCATCCGCAAACCCGGTGGCGCCAGTCAATTTTTGTTTCACCGGAATTAACAAACCGGTATGTCCGAGGAATCGAGGTGAGCAGACTCGATTCCAAACAAAATAGAAATAAATCGAAAGTCCGGAGCAAAACTAACGATCGGGAACAATCATTAACGAAACCGGTAACTTAGTTAATTTTTGTGGACGCGTAAAATTAACAAACGCAACTGGATGCACTCGCGGGAGCGAACGGTTGCGGAATTGCACGGCCGCTCAGGCTGCTAGGTTGTGGTAGAGAGGGTCGAGGTAATGGCCCAATAAATAGCCTAACGCGAAAACATAATCGAACGCGAACTCTAATCATCGAGTGAAATTCCGTAAACCGGACAAATAATAATCCTCGATTATTATTATCGCGGCGAAACTCACGGAAAACGCGAAAAATCGTGATCGGGGTCGCGAGGATCGAACACCTAGCGAGAACGGCGATCGAAAATAATTCGATCGCCGAAGAAAAACAATCGGGAACGACTCACCAGCTGACCCTGGACGGCGACGGCGACACGAACGATATCCCAGGGCGGAGCGGCGGGTGCACGGAGCGCGGCGCACGGCTGCGCCGCACGGCATCACTGCGCGCGAACACTGCTCGTTCGAGATAGGGCTCGAACGAAAAAATCACTCACTAGTTTTCGAATTTTCGAATTTTTCGAATTTTTCGAAATGGCGGGAACTGCATCTTCACGATGCACGGAATACGATGCACCGAACTGCATTTAGTTGGCCGTAGAGACGGCGCGAGAACACAACGATTTCTCTTGCGAAATCGAGCACGAGATCGCGAACGCAAAATCACACACGAGAACGGGCGTACGGGCGAGCGCGTGGCCCGAGTACCGTACGCGAGCGAGCGAGACAGACAGAAAAACTGTCAACACGGGAGCGCGCGTTAATACCGCGAGACACCTCGGCGGTGGCCCGCGATCGACTGCCTAATATACGTGATCGCCTTGACCGCGCAATTATCATTATTTCCAGATTCCCTTGCCCGGGAGCTACTGCCCTCACTCTTATCGCCGAATAATCGTACGAGAGCGCATTTCTGCCGGTAACTCGTGACGTATCCGCGCGAGCGCTTCCCTCAACGCTTAGCGCGAGAGCGGGCGATTACGCTACTCTCAACGAAGGGCACGAGGGCTACTCCGCCCTCTGCCCAAACACAAAACTACCCGCTCTCCAGCGCAGTGCATTTTTCGCCTCTCAGGGCGCCGGATTTACACCGGACTCTCGCAGCACCGCGCGAACAGTCGTCGGTACGCGCTTCTCTGTTGGGATGCTCGGTTCGTTGAGCTCTCGTCCCCGCAACAGAGTCGAGCGACCGACCCGCAACTCCAACATATCGCGAAACTGACGGGATCGACAAACGAAGGGAACGTGGCGATACGAGGAGCGACAGCCACGGAACTTAACAATACGATAAAAATGCTCGAAATCACCGGTACTTAAATCTTGTGACCGTGATTCTGAAAAATCACGTCACAGTTTACATAAAAAAAGGAGGCTTACTGTGATAAGAGTCCAGCGATTTATAGTCCGATCGTACCACGTTTTTCAGGGCACTCACACTGTGTTGTCCTTTAAGCGGTCGAGTATATAGATCCGTGAAATTTTCCGAAAAAGTATAGCGGTGTGCGCGGCACGTCCAACACAGATTAAGTCCAGAACAGAACCCCCTATTTATGTAATTTGTGAATAACATTTAT
Organism: Pimpla rufipes; assembly: GCA_963932165.1. NCBI lineage: Eukaryota > Metazoa > Arthropoda > Insecta > Hymenoptera > Ichneumonidae > Pimpla > Pimpla rufipes. The sequence continues at coordinate 2,712,623 of OZ010639.1, forward strand.
ACATTATTTTTAAGCCAAAATAATCTTTTCACTATCTTGTTCAAGCTTGATTTTTTTCCGATTTTTATTCGAACAATTCCAATTAAAAAAAAGGGCATTCATAGCCATTCGACGTGCTCGCCGCAACTCGTAACTTGGCGCGAGCACGTTGAATGGCTCGCCCGGGCAACGAAACGGCGTCTAGCCGATACAAATGCGGGTCAAAAATTCTGGAAAAATTCATACGTATTCTGAAAAATAACCAATTCATTTTTAGAAAAAGAAAAATTAATTTGCCGTGTAATTTGTTGCACAATTATTTATTTATGTTATTTGTTAATAACATTTATACATTATTTTTTAGCCAAAATAATCTTTTCAATATCTTGTACAAGCTTGATTTTTTTCAGATTTTTATCTGTATGATTTCAATCTTAAAAAAGGCATTCAGAGCCATTCGACGTGCTCGCCGCAACTCGAGCCTCGGTGCGAGCACGTTGAATGGCTCGCCCGGGCAACGAAACGGCGTCTAGCCGATACAAATGCGGGTCAAAAATTCTGGAAAAATTCATACGTATTCTGAAAAATAACCAATTCATTTTTAGGAAAAGAAAAATTAATTTGCCGTGTAATTTGTTGCACAATAATTTATTTATGTTATTTGTTAATAACATTTATACATTATTTTTTAGCCAAAATAATCTATTCTCTACCTTGTACAAGCTTGATTTTTTTCAGATTTTTATCCGAACAATTCCAATTAAAAAAAGGCATTCAGAGCCATTCGACGTGCTCGCCGCAACTCGAGCCTCGGCGCGAGCACGTTGAATGGCTCGCCCGGGCCACGAAACGGCGTCTAGTCAATAAAAATTAGGCTCAAAAATACTGAAATAATTCATACGTATTCTGAAAAATAACCAAATCATTTTTAGAAAACGAAAAATTAAGTTGCCGTGTAATTTGTTGCACAATTATTTATTTATGTAATTTGTTAATAACATTTATACATTATTTTTAAGCCAATATAATCTTTTCACTATCTTGTACAAGCTTGATTTTTTTCATATTTTTACCCGAACAATTCCAATTAAAAAAAGGCATTCAGAGCCATTCGACGTGCTCGCCGCAACTCGTACCTTGGCGCGAGCACGTTGAATGGCTCGCCCGGACAACGAAACGGCGTCTAGCCGATACAAATGCGGGGCAAAAATTCTGAAAAAATGCATACGTATTCTGAAAAATAACCAATTCATTTTTAGAAAAAGAAAAATTGATTTGCCGTGTAATTTGTTGCACAATTATTTATTTATGTAATTTGTTAATAACATTTATACATTATTTTTAAGCCAAAATAATCTTTTTGGTACCTTGAACAAGCTTCATTTTTTTCAGATTTTTATCTGTATGATGTCAATTTTAAAAAAGGCATTCAGAGCCATTCGACGTGCTCACCGCAACTCGAGCCTCGGCGCGAGCACGTTGAATGGCTCGCCCGGGCAACGAAGCGGCGCCCAGCCGATAAAAATTAGGCTAAAAAATTCTGAAAAAATGCATACGTATACTGAAAAAGAAAAAATTCATTTTTACAAAAAGAAAAATTAATTTGCCGTGTAATTTTTGGCACAATTATTTATTTATGTAATTTGTTAATAACATTTATACATTATTTTTAAGCCAAAATAATCTTTTCACTATCTTGTACAAGCTTGATTTTTTTCAGATTTTTATCCGAACAATTCCAATTAAAAAAAGGCATTCAGAGCCATTCGACGTGCTCACCGCAACTCGAGCCTCGGCGCGAGCACGTTGAATGGCTCGCCCGGGCCACGAAACGGCGTCTAGTCAATAAAAATTAGGCTCAAAAATTCTGAAAAAATGCATATGTATACTGAAAAATAACCAATTCATTTTTAGAAAAAGAAAAATTGATTTGCCGTGTAATTTGTTGCACAATTATTTATTTATGTAATTTGTTAATAACATTTATACATTATTTTTAAGCCAAAATAATCTTTTTGGTACCTTGAACAAGCTTCATTTTTTTCAGATTTTTATCTGTATGATGTCAATTTTAAAAAAGGCATTCAGAGCCATTCGACGTGCTCACCGCAACTCGAGCCTCGGCGCGAGCACGTTGAATGGCTCGCCCGGGCAACGAAGCGGCGCCCAGCCGATAAAAATTAGGCTAAAAAATTCTGAAAAAATGCATACGTATACTGAAAAAGAACCAATTCATTTTTACAAAAAGAAAAATTAATTTGCCGTGTAATTTTTTGCACAATTATTTATTTATGTAATTTGTTAATAACATTTATACATTATTTTTAAGCCAAAATAATCTTTTCACTATCTTGTACAAGCTTGATTTTTTTCAGATTTTTATCCGAACAATTCCAATTAAAAAAAGGCATTCAGAGCCATTCGACGTGCTCACCGCAACTCGAGCCTCGGCGCGAGCACGTTGAATGGCTCGCCCGGGCCACGAAACGGCGTCTAGTCAATAAAAATTAGGCTCAAAAATTCTGAAAAAATGCATATGTATACTGAAAAAGAACCAATTCATTTTTAGAAAAAGAAAAATTAATTTGCCGTGTAATTTGTTGCACAATTATTTATTCATGTAATTTGTTAATAACATTTATACATTATTTTTAAGCCAAAATAATCTTTTCACTATCTTGTACAAGCTTGATTTTTTTCCGATTTGTATTCGAACAATTCCTATTCAAAAAAAGGCATTCAGAGCCATTCGACGTGCTCGCCGCAACTCGTACCTTGGAACGAGCACGTTGAATGGCTCGCCCGGGTAACGAAACGGCGTCTAGCCGATACAAATGCGGGTCAAAAATTCTGGAAAAATTCATACGTATTCTGAAAAATAACCAATTCATTTTTAGAAAAAGAAACATAATTTTGTCGTGTAATTTGTTGCACAATTATTTATTTATGTAATTATTTAATAACATTTATACTGTCACGTTCGCCGTCAACTTGACTAGTGAAAACCAGTGTTGTGCGGTGATAATAATTATACTCTACTATGGACTATATTATTGGACTCTAGTACAATATATTAAACGCTTTTTTTACACGGACAACACGGTGGAGAGACCGACCGGTAGAAAGCTGAGTAAGCAGCGCATCGCGGTCTTATCACTACCGCGCCGCATACCGCGATTATCACCGTGCGACTGGACCACGAGAGCACCGCTTTACACATGCAGTGATGATGCGCCAAGACACACTCACTTTCTCACCAACGTTGGTCTCCCCACCGCTGTGTACGTCCAAGGGACTAGCATTAGTCCTACTCTTAAGCATTAAGAAAAAACGCCGATTCAGCAGTTTATTATATATAAATACAAGGGAACGAGCGTCCGTCGTCAGTCTCTCGTCACACTTCAATCGACTTCAATAAGGCTCTCTCGAAAATAATTAGCGACTATAGTCGACAGTAAAATCTAAGGTAAAAATCCGTTTTAAAAACTACGAATCTAGCCACTGTCACGAAACACGGTAATTTCTCTCCGTTCCCGACAGTCAAGAGATTTATTTCTCAGAACTGCGATTTTCTTTTATTCAAAACCATCAGTTACCACTTAAGAAATCAAAGTCGACTGACGCTCGTACTCTAACATCAATCATTCACCAATTCCATAATTGTATTTTCCAATGCCTTCTCTTACTATCCTTTTTCATGAATAAATCGTCAATTTAAATTGTAAAAAACCAAAAAGAAAAGAGTTTCGCTCATTTGTTCTAAACCGAAATATCTTTTTCCCTAAATGAGAAAGGAGCAGCTTAGACTGCTCGCTCATATCCTACCACACCAGTGAGAAAGGAGCAGCCCAGACTGCTCGCTCACACCATTCCATCCAGTGAGAAAGGAGCAGCCCAGACTGCTCGCTCACCCCATTCCATCCAGTGAGGAAGGAGCAGCCCAGACTGCTCACTCACGTCCTCATATTTTTTCCTTTCTTTAAACACCCCACTCGTCCCGAATGCCGAGAACACGTAGAGCCGGAAGGAAATATCAGCTAAGCGCTTTAAAGATAAATTATTCAAAATCAAATCATTATCACCCGACGGTAACAGCTGTAGCCTCAGTCGACAAACCATCTCCCCGAATCATAGCAGTCGAGTCAGTCCCTAACAAAGTGGTAATTATCAACCCGATTTACAAACCTCGTGAAATCTCCACTCTACCTCCCAATTCGAGGTTTCCCGAAATTGACCGGCACGATCCCAGATATCGTGCATACATCCAGGAGTAAAATCACCCTGTTGCGCCTAACGCTACTACATTTCAATAAATTTTCCATTTCACTCAAATTTCGCGAATTTTGCTGTTTCTAATCCCTGTTCGGCACATTCCGAACTAAAATCTAGAAACTACTTTTTTTTGTGTGTGTGAAATTTCCCAATTCCACACATTATCTGTTACATCCCTTCAGGACGTAACAATACATTATTTTTAAGCAAAATAATCTTTTCGGTACCTTGAACAAGCTTGATTTTTTTCAGATTTTTATCTGTATGATTTCAATCTTAAAAAAGGCATTCAGAGCCATTCGATGTGCTCGCCGCAACTCGAGCCTCGGCGCGAGCACGTTGAATGGCTAGCCCGGGCAACGAAACAGCGTCTGGCCGATAAAAATTAGGCTCAAAAATTCTGAAAAAATGCATACGTATACTGAAAAAGAACCAATTCATTTTTAGAAAAAAAAAATAATTTGCCGTGTAATTTGTTGCACAATTATTTATTTGTGTAATTTGTTAATAACATTTATACATTATTTTTAAGCCAAAATAATCTTTTTGGTACCTTGAACAAGCTTGATTTTTTTCAGATTTTTATTCGAACAATTCCAATTAAAAAAAAGGCATTCAGGGCCATACGACGTGCTCGCCGCAACTCGTACCTTGGCGCGAGCACGTTGAATGGCTCGCCCGGGCAACGAAACGGCGTCTAGCCGATACAAATGCGGGTCAAAAATTCTGGAAAAATTCATACGTATTCTGAAAAAGAACCAATTCATTTTTAGAAAAAGAAAAATTAATTTGCCGTGTAATATGTTGCACAATTATTTATTTATGTAATTTGTTAATAACATTTATAAATTATTTTTAAGCCAAAATAATCTTTTTGGTACCATGAACAAGCGTGATTTTTTTCAGATTTTTATCTGTATGATTTCAATTTTAAAAAAGGCATTCAGAGCCACTCGACGTGCTCACCGCAACTCGAGCCTCGGCGCGATCACGTTGAATGGCTCGCCCGGGCAACGAAACAGCGTCTGGCCGATAAAAATTAGGCAAAAAATTCTGAAAAAATGCATACGTATACTGAAAAAGAACCAATTCCTTTTTAGAAAAAGAAAAATTAATTTGCCGTGTAATTTGTTGCACAATTATTTATTTATGTAATTTGTTAATAACATTTATACATTATTTTTAAGCCAAAATAATCTTTTCACTATCTTGTTCAAGCTTGATTTTTTTCCGATTTTTATTCGAACAATTCCAATTAAAAAAAAGGGCATTCATAGCCATTCGACGTGCTCGCCGCAACTCGTACCTTGGCGCGAGCACGTTGAATGGCTCGCCCGCGCAACGAAACGGCGTCTAGCCGATACAAATGCGGGTCAAAAATTCCGGAAAAATTCATACGTATTCTGAAAAATAACCAATTCGTTTTTAGAAAAAGAAAAATTAATTTGCCGTGTAATTTGTTGCACAATAATTTATTTATGTTATTTGTTAATAACATTTATATATTATTTTTTAGCCAAAATAATCTTTTCTCTATCTTGTACAAGCTTGATTTTTTTCAGATTTTTATCCGAACAATTCCAATTAAAAAAAGGCATTCAGAGCCATTGGACGTGCTCACCGCAACTCGAGCCTCGGCGCGAGCACGTTGAATGGCTCGCCCGGGCCGCGAAACGGCGTCTAGTCAATAAAAATTAGGCTCAAAAATACTGAAATAATTCATACGTATTCTGAAAAATAACCAAATCATTTTTAGAAAACGAAAAATTAAGTTGCCGTGTAATTTGTTGCACAATTCTTTATTTATGTAATTTGTTAATAACATTTATACATTATTTTTAAGCCAAAATAATCTTTTCACTATCTTGTACAAGCTTGATTTTTTTCCGATTTGTATTCGAACAATTCCAATTAAAAAAAAGGCATTCAGAGCCATTCGACGTGCTCGCCGCAACTCGAGCCTCGGCGCGAGCACGTTGAATGGCTCGCCCGGGCAACGAAGCGGCGCCCAGCCGATAAAAATTAGGCTAAAAAATTCTGAAAAAATGCATACGTATACTGAAAAAGAACCAATTCATTTTTAGAAAAAGAAAAATTAATTTGCCGTGTAATTTTTTTCACAATTATTTATTTATGTAATTTGTTAATAACATTTATACATTATTTTTAAGCCAAAATAATCTTTTCACTATCTTGTACAAGCTTGATTTTTTTCCGATTTGTATTCGAACAATTCCAATTCAAAAAAAGGCATTCAGAGCCATTCGACGTGCTCGCCGCAACTCGAGCCTCGGCGCGAGCACGTTGAATGGCTCGCCCGGGCAATGAAACAGCGCCTGGCCGATAAAAATTAGGCTCAAAAATTCTGAAAAAATGCATACGTATATTGAAAAAGAACCAATTCATTTTTAGAAAAAGAAAAATTAATTTGCCGTGTAATTTGTTGCACAATTATTTATTTATGTAATTTGTTAATAACATTTATACATTATTTTTAAGCCAAAATAATCTTTTCACTATCTTGTACAAGCTTGATTTTTTTCCGATTTGTATTCGAACAATTCCAATTCAAAAAAGGCATTCAGAGCCATTCGACGTGCTCGCCGCAACTCGTACCTTGGCGCGAGCACGTCGAATGGCTCGCCCGGGCAACGAAACGGCGTCTAGCCGATAAAAATTAGGCTCAAAAATTCTGAAAAAATGCATACGTATACTGAAAAAGACCCAATTCATTTCTAGAAAAAGAAAAATTAATTTGCCGTGTAATTTGTTGCACAATTATTTATTTATGTAATTTGTGAATAACATTTATACATTATTTTTAAGCCAAAATAATCTTTTCACTATCTTGTTCAAGCTTGATTTTTTCCGATTTTTATTCGAACAATTCCAATTTAAAAAAGGGCATTCATAGCCATTCGACGTGCTCGCCGCAACTCGTACCTTGGCGCGAGCACGTTGAATGGCTCGCCCGGGCAACGAAACGGCGTCTGGCCGATAAAAATTAGGCTCAAAAATTCTGAAAAAATGCATACGTATACTGAAAAAGAACCAATTCATTTTTAGAAAAAGAAAAAATAATTTGCCGTTCAATTTGTTGCACAATTATTTATTTATGTAATTTGTTAATAACATTTATGAATGATTTTTTTAAAGAAAAATCAGTTCAGCACCTTACACATGTTTGATTTTTTTCAGATTTTTATCTGCATAATTTCATTAAAAAAAGTCATTCAGAGCCATTCGACGTGCTCGCCGCAACTCTTAGCCTCGGCGCGAGCACGTTGAATGGCTCGCCCGGGCAACGAAACGGCGCCTAGCCGATAAAAATTCGGCTCAAAAATTCTGAAAAAATTCACACGAATTCAGAAAAATAAGCAAATCATTTTCAAAACAACAAATGTTATGTTATGTTGTTATGGTAATTTGTTGCACAATTATTTATTTATGCAATTGTTTTGTCTACTTGAAAGAGTTACAGTTTGCCGAAAATTATATTTCTGCAATGCATATATGTTCAGGGCCATGAAGGTAACAGCGATTTTTAGCAGTATCAACTTATCTTTATAAAAATATTCATGATCCGTTTTTTATTACAGTTTCGGACCGTCATCGAACCGCGTATCGAAATACCGCAATGGACCCCGGAGCACGTTGCTACATTTTTCAACGATGCGCTGGAGCTGTCGCTGGAATCCATCGACGACTGTTGATTGTACGGGAAGTGTAAGATTTCCGTACAAGATCAACATCGAGGTGGACAACAAAAGCGTAAGCAACATAACGCAATCGGCCGTCAAATATTTCAAGGTCTGAACGAAACGGATGGCTTCAGAAATGAAGCCGAAGCCGAACGCAGCCTTGGAGTTGATCGACGGTCTGTTGTATCGTTTATGGAACGTTTCTTTGTGCATGCTTCGCAGGCAAATTCGACGTTTTTGTACGTGTACAATTGCGAAGTGCCGCCGCAGGGCATAATAAGCTGTTTGGACGGCATCAGCGGTCATTTGGATCCAGAAAAAAATTCTAGAGTCGAAGAGATGGCTGGAATTAACACCAGCATGTTCTACGTTGGCAGCGCACGAAGTTTCACAGAATTGCATGTGGAAGACAGCCTCGCTGACAGCGTGAACCTTCTTCACGCCGGCAAGGAAAAAATCTGGATGATCGTTGACCGGGAAGACTACGCGCGCACCAATGACATCGTTGCACAGAAGTTAAAAGCTTCTCAACGTGGCGGCCATGACGGTGATGATAGAGAGAAGTCAGACATTTGTCTGCTGCCGCTGCAGCATAAAAATATGGTTCTGACTCCTCGACTTCTGGACGAACACAAAATACGGTATGAATTCGTGGTGCAAAAACCTGGTGATCTACTGTATGTTCGATACGGAATCCTCCACCAAGTCGTCAATGTTGGCGTGAATGTTGCTGAAGCTATAAACGTCGGAAGCGATGGTTGGAACTTCAGCAACGAACTCAGAGCCCTGTGTCCGTGCGATGCGTGTCAGTTGGCACATGCGGCAACGAATGCGGACGTGGACATGTGCGTGAAGGTCGGCAAGCCCGACCACGGAAACACCAATGCACCACATGTGACGGAATCTTCGGAACGAAGCACTTGTTGGGCAAACACCGAAAAGATTACCACAGTGCGAAGCATGTGTGTGGAATTTGCGATAAGCAATTCCAACATTTGCAAAGTCTGAATCGACACAAACGATCGATTCATTCTACCGGCGACGAAAACAATACGCAATGTACCCAGTGTGCTGTCTGCACGAAGCGAGTGGAAGATATCGCTCGCCACAGCAGAGAAAGACACCAGACGCTTGTGGAATGCTCAGGGTGCAAGGCGAATTTTACTCGGCACGACCTCGTTACACACGAGAAAACGTGCGTGAAATTCACGTACGCTGATTGCAGTCGTGATTTTAAATCTCGTCACGCAGTGTCAAACCACCGCAGATACTGTGGTAAGGAACAGGGAACGACGGTCGGCAAAACAAGAAAAGTCGATCCCTAAAATGTGTTCAGTAAAGCGTCGGGTGTAAGCCACGACGTTCACCTGATTGCTTCGAACTTTCGAAAATGTCCTGTACCTTGCGATTTTTCGAATTTTTTCATTGGTTATGTCAACGGAAGTGTGCTGATCTTGATAAGCCGCAAGTCAGAGTCGCAATCGTCTTGTGGCGTAGTGCTATTTTTCTGGAATACTTAACTGAATATAGATACCGTAACTTGACATGGCTCATTTCCCCGTACCAGTTTTCGTGGCAATTCGTAGAATTTAGCCGTGGTGAATTGTGATAAAATCAGTTTTTCCGTTTACAGTCGTATGTACCAAGTTGGGTCTGTTTTCAGTTGAGGTCTTCATAAATGAGGCACTACGCTCTGTCAAAACGAGTATTGATTCTGCAAGCAGCAGGTCGAACAGAGTCATCCGAAGACATTGACGTTGTTAGTACAGGCGAAGTACGAGCATTTATCGTTGAACATTTTTGAACCACCAAAATCATTGCAAGTGCAATAGTTATATGTGGTATTGAAGTTTCCGATTCACTCCATAATTCAACTTACCAAAATAATCGTAAGTGCTATCTAATAAGGATAGGTATCTCAATAGAAGTGTGCTGACATCGACGAGAAACAAGTCAAAGCCACAATCGACATATGAAATGTGGATTGATTGTGACGAGTAGCGAGTCGAAAACAAAGTCATCTAACGAGATGTTCATTATTTTACGAGCAGTTGTGACAGACCGTCACGTCAAAAGCAATGCTTGTTTTTAGAAAAACAAATAAAACAATGGCTCGCTGTTATACAAATTGGAGCTGGCCGAGACTTTTTTTTTAAGGTATCCTGAACTTTCCTTTTGTGATAATTGTTACCGCGAGGCGACTAGAGACAAGACCAAAAAATTGGAGAGCATGAAGAAAATCTCGGAGTTTCACAGCTGGACTGTCATTTTATTCGATATTGAAAAATTTGTTCTTGTCTTGAATGGCACAGGCGAGTTTGTCATCGCAAAGTCTTGAATCTCGCGATTCATGATACAAATATTTCACTTGAAAGCTGGATATTGTTTTTTCGTTTGTATGTAGGTGTGTAACGTACCAGCGCTCGTGAAGCGCGCGCCGGTCGTCACAAACTCCCCGCGTGAAGCGCGGGGGCATATTTATTTTTGTCGTGGGCTGCTTCGGTCCGTCCTGTACGGGCCCGGTTTCTCGATACCTGTGAAAGGGTTTTCGGGTTTCTAAAGTAATGAAAGAATTGTTAGAGAAAACACAGGATTAACCATATATATTGAAAAATGAGGAAATAATGTTTATCGTTACAGGACAATTATGTCTCGGAATTATCACTCATCCATCCACACACACATACTCACGCTTACAGTTGTTGATAATATCCCGGCGGGGTTCTTACACTTAACTACACGGTACTGCGCTCGAACACGAGCCGTCGGTTCACTATTGTCTCTAAATTGTCCTTGTCGTTGTTGTGGTTTTATTGTTGAACGGAACTATTGTATTTAAATGGTATTGGATCACGGTTTCACTTCAAATCTCGCGACACGAATTATGGTCGGAGACAACGATCACGTTTCTACGGAGAGCGCGCAGTTGACCACGTATTCGGAGATTCCTGTGAGCTCCGGATCGAATTAAAGTGTTGCGAATTATTATTGTCAATATAGTTAATTCTTATTCTACACGCGCAGATTTATAATCACTACGGAACACACTCGCGAGGGCACTTCCTCGATCCTTCGGCGTACTATCTTTGTAGCAGTACCGAGGGTTACGCGACGGAGATTTACAGACCTACGTGATACACTAACGCGCGGAGCCCTAGACCGATCTAACCCTGATCGAAGCTGTCTAGAGACTGTCCTCCCCGATCTCGCGAGGATCCTCGGATTCTCGGTCGGCCGGGAGGACAAATTCCGCGGAATCAGCTCTCGCGGCTGACGCATCGCCTGAGTCGCGCAGCCGCGGCGCGAAATCATACCGCGGTATAGAATCACACCGCGGATGAGCCCAGCGACGCGCTGCCGCTTTTGTTCCGAGAATGTTTATTTCGCTGTTTATACGGAATCTGATTCCCTCGACCATCCGAAGACTCGCGAGTCCTCGGAGAGCGAGAGGGGCCAGTCCGATCAGCGAAATGTCCGGTGGAAAGTTCCGGACACGCACGACGATCGCGATCGCCGGCGCGCCGAAACTCGATACCCCATCATCGCCGCGTCGCGACACGGAGAAATATCGTAGCGCGGGGAATTTCGCAGCGCATCACCCGAGTGCAGCCGCGGTGTGCTATGTTGCTATGGCTGTTGCTATGGCGCGTTACGTGCCGCACTTCTCCGAGACGCATCTCGAAAACGTACGGGACGTAACAGGTGTCTGTTCACGTAGAATGGCGTATTCATACTTTGCGTTGATTTCGATGTAGACCTTCTGCTGTCTAAAATAGCCCATATTTTCAAGTCTGCGTGGCATTTATGATAGGTCTCTCATACCCTCACTAGTAAATATGAGATATTCCACGTGGTTTTTTCCTGTGATTTACAAAACTGTAAAAAGCACTGACATTTATGCTTTATTTATTTTTTATCAATGTTTTAGAATTTGTTCATTTTTTGCTAATGTATATAGATTAGAAAAAATCAGGAAAAATTCCAAAAATCATGTGTTGTAAACAAAAATCGTCTTGCTGCTGGCCATTGTAATGTCACTATTTTTCTCATATTTCATATTTCTTTTGGTTGAAAGAAGCCCGAAAATAGATCGTTTCACTGGACAATTTCAACTCGGTTATAAAACATTTTTATTTCCGGAAAAAGGTTTTCCAGCATTTTTTCATATAAAAAAGATGTATCGTTCGGTAATTTGTTTTTAACAATAGCAGATTATTAAAAACGTGGAAAAAAATCAAAATAAAAAATGAGTGAATAGAGGTCTACCATATACAATATTGCGGACCCAATCGGTCTGACCCAAAGGTCTGATCTCAGGTAGAAACCAGGTGCAATGTCACACTGACGTTGCTCTCGTTTTCCTAAAAGGTATATCACCGAAATTTTGAAAGTTATGGAGACGTCATTCTTGAGCCCTGGGATATTATCGCAGGGCTATACGTGAAGGAGTGCACGGAAGACCTGCAGCGTCTTTTACTTCAAAAGCGAAAGTTCACGAAATCTCTAATATTTCCCTAGATAGGGCATTCTTGGTCAAATGAGCCAATTTTCCAGCTCGCTCAGTTGTACCCTATAAGATGCTTCCGATGTAGTAACCCTTGAAAAACCGTCCTAGTATTTTCGGAAGAAGTCACTTTCATATAACATTGAGTGTTAGTTTTCCAACTCAATGGTACTGACTGATGTTCCGGGGTAAACAAATCCAAGCAAAGTGACAAGACTTGGAACTCTCAAGTATATTTTTGTATGTCATGCACACAAATTCCACCTTTTCGTGCCTGTTCAGCGTGATGGAGATGGTGATTTCTAAATTTGGAATGAGAACAAAAGACTATGCCGAGCTGCGAATGAGTCAAATCACACTAGTTACTACAAAATACTCGTTTGTACATCTAGCTCCTTTTGCTTCCTCATAAAGAAAGAATTGTTTCCATGAACAATTTTATTTTCGATATTTTCATGGTACAACACTCAGAACTCAGTACTTTCGGGGATGGGCAGATTTCTTACAAGAAATAAAATATGGCACTCGCACGGAAAAGTGGTCCCCAACGAAAGCTGTGACGGTTGGCCGTACGAGTCGATAGTACATGCTGCTTACTTCAGAGCTGCCGTCGATAGTGCATTTTTGTGAACTACTTTTCCGTTCAGGCATTGCATACTACATTTTACAACACAACGTAGTAAAAGCGTGCAAAAAAGCAGCTGGTGTGATTTTCACATATGCGGTAGTTTTGTCTCATGACTCACGAGGACAGTGCTACGTTCACGCTCTTCAGACGCGAAAAGAGAGCTTTCTGTGCGTCTATTGCAAAAATGCAAGTGTTTACTTTTCTTGGCGAAATGTCAACGTTACAATCAATACAACTTCGATTGTCGTGTGATAGAAAACTACAAGGTATAGTCAGAAAATGAAGCGTTTCGTAAAAATTAAAAAATCAGTGGGACATTACATAAACCACAAAGTAATGGCGAAATATGGGTCAGAACTGAGCAGGTTGAATAGAATATCACTCATCGTGCAGAGAATGCCTCGTGTATTATATTCCTAGATTGTAGTAAGATTTACGGGCTACAATATATAGGAGTATTGCATGCATGGGAAATTGTAGTGGCGCCTTAGTTCGGCTAGAACGCGCAAAATATGTGCCGCAGCTAGAAGCCCGTGGAGCGCACCGAAGTTGTGGGCCCGCCACTGTTCGTGGAACGCACTCAAACTGGCACGCTGCTAGCTGTCTGTGGACACATTATGCATAATACGCAATTGAAGCATCTCCGACAAACAATGATTCAAAAGAATTGTGTTTTGAGGTTACTTCGATTGCGTTTGACCGCGTTTTAGTTCTCTTGTGAAGCGCTACATTTGTAGTGTGGCCGGCCGATAGTGCGCGTTGCGACTACCGATGCGACGACAGCGCGCTCTGTGTGCAGCCGGCCGCATATCAGTGCGGCATGCTGCACAGAGAGCGCGCTACCGTCGAGTTCCGAACGCGACTCGCGTCGATCGGTAAAGTAGTTTAAAACTTTTTAGTTCGTACTTGGTGGCGCTGGGGTCACGTCAGTTTCGAAAATCGCCTCCAGCAGCCCTAGAGGACTAGGTCCGGCCTTTTCTGAGGGTTATCGTTTTCTATTAGTATTCCTCAACTATGGTGAGTTAATTAATGAGGACGATTAGATGGGGCGGGGTATGACTGACTTTATCAGCAGGTTTTTTAGGAATGTTTTGTACATTATTGAGAGGTAAAATGATTAATTATCTACCATTAACGATATTGATGTTTTTTTCAGAGATGAGAAGTTTTTGCGCTAAGCGTATGTTTGATTTGATTAGGCAAATTAGGCATGCCTTCGTGTGATGTGTCCTGTGGTGGGAATCAGCATCGATTGCGCAGTGTTTATCGTAGAGTTTGGTGGAGGTTCTGCAAGCTCGAAAGGTTCAGCTGTAAGGTTTGGCTGTTCTTGAGTCTCTTTCACGATGGCCTCTCGTCGAATGTTCCGCGTCTTCTTGAAACCGAGTGTGGGCGTCATGTTCGGTTGTGGGCAAGTCCCGTAGAGTTTGAGTCCTTGCATAGTTCTTCTATTCAGGAAGTAAGCCCGAGTTTTCAACGTAAGGTTTGGTGTTCTCAGATGTTTGACATCTTCTGACCGTGGGTTACTCGTTTATTGGTGGAGAAGATCATACTCGCGGAACAGGGCCGCAGTGAGGAGATCCAGGATCGTCGTTGGGTTGGAAGGGAGAATGACCATCCTCAGAGGACGATGAGTTTTGAGTTAACTCCGACAAATTCCTGACCTTTTCTTCTTCGGAATCGGTTGGTAGAAGTCGTTGAAACAGCATACATTTTTGCTGTTGGAAAATTACAATGCTTTCTGTCCTGATTTGACTACGGAGGAAAAGCTGGCTTTGTAGATCCATTCTAACGACGTGGCTGACAAATTTTTGGAGTAGCAGTCGTTTGAAGGATGATCTGACGAGGTTAAGTGATTGGTGGAGGCTTCCCCATTTTGTCGGCATCGCCGCGGAGGCAACTGGTCGCTGTCTTCGTTTGACAGCTTTCGGGGAGTCGGCACTGGGTGAAATGTTCCTCACGTTCTCGTAGGAAGTCTTGATGATCTTTGTCGGGTAGTCCGGAGTAGGTGGGCACCGATGGTATTTGCGGCATGTTCATTGCTTCGAGCGGTTCTTCAAAGGTTTGGTAATCGTCTTTGGTGATTGGTTGCGAAGGTCGGTTGAGCGCCACTGAGTTTTTCGCTCTAAGAAGTGTTTTTTTCCGCAGAACTCGCAGGTGACCGGCATCAGGCAATAGAGACGATCGAGTCGTGATACCGGCATTAGGCAATAGAGGTGATCGAGCCGTGATACAATTATTTCGTTCCATTGGCCCACGTTGGGCGTCAATTGTTATAAATAAACAATTCTCGCCGTGATAGTGGTATCGAACATATTTATTGCAACAGAAATTGGGAAAACATGTTACATTCGTAGAGATTCGTCGGTTGATGGGATATAATTCAAAGGAATTCATATTTTTCAAGCTCCGCGAGGCATTGTTAAGCTCGACGAACTGATTTTTATTGACCATGAGATAAGAGGTGCAGGGCGGCACTTGCATATATCCACGTGCCGCCAAGCCGCCAAAAATCATTTACTTTATAAAGTGAATGAATTTTCGCTTCAATGGATGCAACTGCATCATTTTCAACTTCACACGTGTCAAATGGATAGTTCGTGAGCTCTGTGTGGTATTGTCATGCACGAGAAAGTGATTTTTACACTCCACAAGATGATCGGTGCCAGGCGGCACTTTCATAGATTCTGAGTGGGTTTTCGATTAAACCGACAGATTTGCACTATTTTTAACTTTACACGTGTCGAATTAATATTTTTCAAGCTCCGCGAGGCATTGTTAAGCTCGACGAACTGATTTTTATTGACCATGAGATAAGAGGTTCAGGGCGGCACTTGCATATATCCACGTGCCGCCAAGCCGCCAAAAATCATTTACTTTATAAAGTGAATTATTTTTCGCTTCAATGGATACAACTGCATCATTTTTAACTTCACACGTGTCACATGGATGGTTCTTGAGCTCTGTGAGGTATTGTCATGCACGAGAAACTGATTTTCCCACGCCACAAGATGATCGGTGCCAGGCGGCATTTTGATAGAATCTGAACGGGTTTTCGCTTAAACCGACAGATTTGCACTGTTTTTAACTTTACACGTGTGGAATATTTTTCAAGCTCTACGCAATACAATTAGGCAAGATGTATAGATTTTTTATCCTCGAAAGTGAAATATAGGGTCGCGGCACTTGGATCTCAAGCGACTTATTTTTTCGCTCGAAACATCGGATGAATTCTAGTTGATCCCATATGCTTGAGGATACTTCTTGTGCCAACATCATTGTTCAAAACTATCGGAAGGTCATTGATGATTCCCGGACACACTCAAATTGTGGCTTGATGTGTTACCAGCGAAAGCTGGATCGACGGTAACACATCAACCCATGCTTTTATTTTTCGAACGTTGTTATGTTCGATGAACAGATTTTTATTCACCATGGGATAAGCGATGCAGGACGGCACTTGAATATATCCAAGTGCCGCCAAGCCGCCACAAAATCATTCACTTTATAAGTGAAGTTTTATATAATAAGTTTTCCCGTGGGAAAAAAGTCCCTCGGAAAAAAAGTCCCGCGGGAAAAAAGGCCCTCGGAAAAAAAGTCCCCGGCAAAAAAGTCCCGCGGGAAAAAAGTCCCTCGGAAAAAAAGTCCCCGAAAAAAGAATGTTTTCGGGTTAAGGTAGTCGCCCTGCTTGCGTTCAATTTCGCATAAATTCGAGAAAATTGAGAGAGAATTGCAAGCACTTCTCGATGGTCTAAAAATCTGAAAAAATGCATGCACATTAAAGGTACTGAAAAGATTAATTTGGCATAATAATAATTCTAAAATGTTATTAACAAATTGATGAAAAAAAAATTGTTTAACAAATATTTCGGTGACAAGTTTTTTTTTATGAAAATGATTCTTTCATGTTTCTGAATACGTATGAATTTTTTCCGATTTTTAAGTAATCTTTGAATTTTCGAATTTTTTCCATATAAAAAAACACCAAAATTCAAAGATTACTTAAAAATCTCAAAAAAATCGTGCGTATTCAGAAAAACGAAAGAATCAATTTAATCGAAAAAAAACTTGGGTCACCGAAATATTTGTTAAACAATTTTTTTTCATCAATTTGTTAATAACATTTTAGAATTATTATTATGTTAAATTAATATTTTCAGTACCTTTAATGTGCATGAATTTTTTCAGATTTTGAGACCATCGAGATGTGCTTGCAATTCTCTCTCAATTTTCTCGAATTTATGCGAAATTGAACTCAAGCAGGGAGACTACCTTAAAGTAAAATATCGACGAAATTCCTTACTAAAGCGGACATTTTCCGCTCAGTAGATTTTTTGAAAGGAAAAAATCGACGAAATTTCTTACTAAAGCGGAAATTTTTTGGTGAGTAGAATTTTTTTAAAGGAAAAAATCGACGAAATTCCTTACTAAAGCGGAAAATTTCCGCTTAGTAGACATTTTTTCCGGGGTACTTTTGTTCCCGGGGACTTATGTCCGTCGGACTTTTTTTCCGTGGGTCTTTTTTCCAAGTCACATTTTTTCCCGGTACTTTTTTCCGAGGGACTGTTTTCCCCGGGGACTTTTTACCGAGGGACTTTATTTCCCGGAGACTTTTTCCGAGGGATTTCTTTTCCCGGGTACTTTTTTCCTGATACAGTTCATTTGTCTGCTGGAAACCTCCGGATAATATCCGATAATTTTCAAGCTCTTGTGCACAAGTGTAGATAAGCAACCCGGCGCCCCATCGGGGTGCCGGGTTTCCTGTTGGGGGGCTTCGGCCCCCAAACCTCCAATTGGGAGGCTCCGCCCCCCAAACCCCCCGAAAAATGTCCCTTCGGAACATTTTTCCCTTAGGCCATTTTTAAGGCAATCACTTGCACATCGCGCTTCGCGCTCCGTACGATTTGAACGTCACGCTTTGCGCTCCGTACGGTCTGAACGTCGTACTTTGCACTCCGTATGGTTTGAAGGATTGGACTCAAACCAATTTTGAGTTCAATATCTCGAAAAGTGAAAGAGTTATCGCATAAACAGACATTTTTGTAAAATTTTTAAAACGCGTAAAAATTTAACGATCGAGAAGATTTTAACAGAAATTGGTATGAACTATGGCGATTGACCCTTCACCTTATGGCCTACATTTCATCCCGATGTCTCAAGGCGTCCCCGAGTTATAAAGGTTTACGTTTATCAAGCGTGTAACACACACACACACACACACACACACACACACACACACACACACACACACACACACACACACACACACACACACACACACACACACACACACACACACACACACACACACACACACACACACACACACACACACACACACACACACACACACACACACACACACACACACACACACACACACACACACACACACACACACACACACACACACACACACACACACACACACACACACACACACACACACACACACACACACACACACACACACACACACACACACACACACACACACACACACACACACACACACACACACACACACCGCACACACGCACGCACGCACGCACGCACGCACATACAGACATTTTTTCTAAACCTCTTTTCTCGACATTTTGGACCATTCTGAGTGTACTGATATGAAAATCTCGAAAAACATTTTTTTTACGAAAACGAAGCTTTCTCTATGAGGAAGCAATTAATTGTTTTAGCAGCCATTTAAAAGTTTACACATTATATTATAATCCGAATAGTATCATAATTTCTATTTTTATAAGTATTAGGAATTTACAACTATGATCACATTGTTTTCAAGATCTACGAATTATTTGATATTCTATAACGTTATTTTCACCCATCATGACTACCACATGAACCACGTGAATATGGAGGCTTCAGATAAACTTTCAATCCCGTTCTTCTATTTATTTTGCTATCAAATAAGTGACGTGTGTTGCTACAAAATGGCAGGCCAGCCGCAAAGAGCAAGCCCCTTCGAAAATTATTCACCTTCAGTGCGTGGTACTATTGTTGGCATGCATTTGATGGGACATACCCCAGCAGAAATATGCAACGCGATCGGTTGTAATATTAAGACAGCACGGCTATGGATCAATAAATTCACAGTCGGTTCGTACGAAGCTCTTTGCGATCACCGGAAGAACAACCGTCGGCCGCGAATCACAACTGCCGCCGAAGATATTCAGTTCTTAGAACATGTTGATGGTAATCCCCATACGACAATCGCGTCCGCATTAGCTGAGACAGACGTACCGGCATCAGTCACAACTGCTCGTCGCCGATTGAAAGAAGTCGGCCTTGTCGCTCACAAGCCCGTGAAAAAAACGGCGTTAACAGAGGCCCACCGTCTACAGCGGCTACAATTCGCTCGTGATCATCTGAATTGGACTGCGGATCAATGGGCGACCGTAATTTGGTCCGATGAAAAGGTCATTATTTGTTTATTATTGATACGGATTAAAAATAACAATTTCAAATATCGCCTTCATCTCTTCCCTCCGTAATTAAGAACTTTCCTCTGATTAAACTTCATCGCATGTTTGTTATTATCTAAGGCATTCGATTAACAGGTTTTTAACTCTGCGGATGATGGTTTGCGTCACGTTTATCGGCCGCACGGCACAATTTTCAAATTACAACCACGCTATGTAAGGATCAAACAGTGGAGTGGGCACATCACTGCCGGATTTTGGGGCAGCATGGCCTCTTCCGGTGTTATGGCGCTTACAGAAATTCCGCCGCATATGAACGCCGTCGCATATGTCAATATCCTCGAGACTGTCATGCTCCCGTGTGCCCGAGAAAGATTTGGCGTTGAACAGTATCCGGTACTGCAATTCATGCATGACAACAGTGCGGTCCATACAGCTCGGGTCACGCAGGAATGGTTTGAGGAGCATCCCGATATCGAGGTCTTGGATTGGCCGAGCAAATCGCCAGACTTGAATCCGATTGAGAATCTATGGAGTAAGTAGGCCGCGATTTCATGTTTTGCCTTCTCAAGAGCATCTCGACGCCATTAAGATGAATAACATGACTCTGCGGCGGCGCATCTGGCGAGTATTTATCGGAAGTGTATTTTAACATCGAGAATATGAATATATAGTGCCCTGTATATATATATATATATACATGTATGTATATATATGGTGAATATATGTCGAGTTCCATGATGCCGAATTGCGATGAATATATGATTGAAATGTTTTTTTTTTTTGTTGAAAAGTGCCTTTACGACACTATAAAAATATGCAATGAATTCCGTTGAATAGCTAGATGAAAAGCGAAACCCTTTAAATGTTGTCATTTTTTCCTACTTCATCTGACCAAGATATTTATATTCATTGAAATTTTTCTATCTGCTGAATTTTTGGTCTTAAATATCTGAAAAGGATTTATGTCGTACTAAAATGTGGCCGATCATAACACAGATTAGAGGATTGGTAATAGTGGCAGAATTGATACCGAATACCTCATATGTAAACATGCTTCAATCGATAAATACAGGCGATATGGTACGAGAATGGGTATCTGGTGAAGATCGAACTCGAGATCTCCTGAATGCGCATGTCCATAGGATTTGGGCAGAAATGGAGGCTAGGCAAAATTTGACCCAAAATTTGGTGCAATCCATGCCGAAACGAATGCAGTGCGTAATTGATAACGATGGCTACTGGATCCCCTATTAGTCACATTCGTTTAATCCAGTTAGAGCTTTGTCTCGCACAATTATTAGTGAGTCATAATTTTCAACTCCAGAATACATTTTATCAACGTCGTATACTCCAAAACGTTTTTACCGGCAAACAACGACGGAAGATTCGATCGCTATTTGCGGAGCCTCAGCATAGAGTTTTGTGCATTATCATCCCGCTAATTTATCGACTCGATTATTATTATGATTCAGACTGTTGAATTTTTTTAGCGATATCGTAGAGTCAGAAAGTTTTTAATGAATGTCGATCGAGCCATGACCTTGCATATATCGTTACTTTTTTTCTTGACGAAGCAACGTTGAAATAAATGATGAAACATATTTATTAACCTCACCAACTTCGTTCCTATCTGTCAAAGTTTCTTCAAATGTCGCATTGAATCTTGTCGAAATAATCATTTACACCATAAAAAGTTTTCATTTTATCAAAACATACATAAACATCCATCAACCTTTCGAGAATGTTTGCTTTGGTATTGTGGACGAGCGTTGAGCCAAAATCGTATTCTGTAGTTCCTGCGCACCACGTTAAGAAGTTCGCTGGGGGCCTAAGAACTGCAAAATGGGGATCTCGATATTATCCAGCAAAGATTCTAAAACGTAGCAGTATGTGTATAGCACCTCATTATCTCATCTGCTTGTGATATAATTACTATCCATCCGTAATGCGGTATATGATATATCGAAATTCCTCACTGCCATAGAAAACCGTGAATATTTGGAAACCATTGAGGTTACGACCGATGGTGAAGTAATTTTACCGGAGGTTGGATCGACTCGCGATGCTGAAAACATTCCTCATATCAATGATCAACTAGAGGCAGAGCCAACCTTATCAGAGTTGCATCTCGATCAAGGAATCGCCGGAAATTTAGAAATCGGGCAGACATTTGGAATTGCGAATTTTGAATTGACTCCATTCGTTCCTGATCGAATTGAGCTTTCAACGCCTGTCACGCTAGAGAAGCCTGCACAGGAATCTGCAGTTCAGTCACTGCTGCCGAAGCCGAGCAATGACGACCTTCACTTGATGTCCAGATTTGACCAGCCGTCGGCGAGTTCGCAATGCGAGCGGCCGCGTCAGTTGAGGCTCCGCCGAGAACACGCTATCATTTTTCCGTCTCAGCCTGGCAAACTTTCGAACGAACAGATTAATCGAGTAATGAATTAATCTTTTAATTGTTTGTATTGTTATTTATCAATTGCTATTTATTCTCAACTACATTCACGTATGACCAAAAATGATTAACTGTTCATATGAATCGTGGATTTTACAGGTTGAGTTGATTCCAGATTCGAACGTTTATATAGAAAAAAGTGAGTTGAGGCATATTGTCCACCAATGTTCGACGAGACCCAAAGAGATGTGTCGACGTCTTGTGAAAAGGATCGTCGGTAAAGAAGCTCTAATCAATATGACCCCCACGGGCAAGGGTGGGTTTTCACGAATCCCGATACCTGTCCTGGAATCAGTCGAAAGTATGTTAGAATTGGTGCAATCTATAATAGTAGTGCATGATACGAGTATGCATTTTTTTCTGAATTTGTGAGTGTAACACTCAGAAAAAGTTTTTTCGGGGGGGAGGGGGTTTCGGTATAATTTAACTTCAATACGTGTGAGAATGGGGGTTTAAGAGGCAGTGGCACTTCCCCCACTTCAGCTCAAATATTTTAAAGCTAGTTTCTCCTTAACAATTCGACAAATAGAGCTCAGATTTTGATAGAGTGTGCGGAAGTATTGCAGAATTCGGCTGATCTTCGGGCCCCTTGATAAATCAAGTCGTTTGGTCAGGAGACTCGATAAACAAAAAGGTGCGAGAGAGACAGCGCTGGGTGCGAAAGAGAGAGCCCTATAGGCGTTTAGCATTGGGCGAAGAAGTTCAGAGCGAAGTATCACTGCCTCTTAACGCACGAGAACTTTCGTGAAACGTCAATTTTAAAACCGAGTGACATATCAGTTTATCCTCATGTCAGATTTTTCAATGGACTTTGCTTTTTCTATTCAGAGTTCGTTTTTGATAATGTGGCGGATAATTATCGGCTTGAACATGGAAATTTCTTGAGGGTCCTCACGGCGATGTGCAATGGTCTTAGGAACCCCAAGCGCCGTCATTGAACGGTCCTACTACTACGTCGTTGTTCGAAAAATTTGTTATCAGTGTATTGTCAAACTTGTCGGCACTAGATAATAAAGACAAATTCACTTGCATTTTTGTACGCATCTCACTAAATTCGTAGATTGTCCTCTCAATTAATTTTCGAGCACATATAGTTTTCATCTGTCTTTCAGGAATATTTCTGCAAAATATCCAGTCGTTCCGCGAATACGTGTAGTCGTGACACCTATTTGAGCGCGGCGCGAACTGTTGTTAATTAACGAAAATTGGTACCTCGCCCACGTGATGGAATTTCGAGCACGAATCTTTTTTTATGTCTTCGAAAATTTGTTGTCAAATTTCGAATTGATTGGCAAATGCGTCTGCCTACATTTCAGAGCTAGAATATAATAATGTTTTTCGAGCGTTACGTGAATAGCGGCTACAACTCGTTTTATAACTCGGCGGATCCGGTTGCGAACTCGAGTCGCTAACTGCAGACTCATTTTCTTTCGTCTTCCTATTGCTTCGTTAATATCCATCTAAAAAATCCATGGTACTGTATGGATTGAATGAATTGAGTTTCAAAGATTTAATTACTTTTATACATATTTACAAACTACCGTGCCTTATTAAATATCGATGGTTGCAAGTTTTTTAATATATAAATATTCTATTTCGATAATTCTCCTACTCGAGTTGACAAACATAGCGCGAGAAACAAATGAATCACTCTGCTATTGCATTCATGCTTATCATGACGTTTTTTTGCCAGAACTCGATCGAACAAATACACTGAAAACAGTGAAAATATGTTTACCAACCAATTTTCTGGTGAAACTCTTGGCCTGGTAAAAGAGCACCGAAGACTAACACTCAATGAAGCTTTTTTGAGGTTTGATAATCCGCGTATGGACGATTATCGTTACAGCGTGCATGTGGTGAGTTATGTTGATTAGGTTAGAATAAAATTACGATCTCAAGCTGCATTTCGTAATTGTAATTGTCTATTCATTCTTCAGAATATTTTTTTCTGAATCGTAAGAAAATTCTTGAAAAATTCATATGTATTCAGAAAAGTAATAATAATTGATGTTAAAAAAACTAGTTAAAAATGTACTGTACAATTCTTTCTCACTGATTTGTTGATAAATTCTTGATATTATTATTTTGTAAAATCAACGTTCTCAATACTTTCAACACGATTAATTTTTTAAATATTTTATTTCTATCGGGAACTATTCAAATTCGTTCTAAGTTTTACTTTAGGCTGAGAATCCTTAAATTTCGTCACCTGATTGATTGTAAAATTACCTCTGTATTTGTAGTTTCGCGGAGTTATCGACCCCATTGCTCTACCGAATTGGGAAAAAACTACAAGTCCATTAGAACAATTCGCTTTTGATCAATCTGTGACTGCTGTATCCGAACGACGTCTCTACTATAATGTTATGACTCGTGTCAAACATCCTGCTGTCGACGAGCAACAAGAGACGACGGCACAAACTCAAGCTGAACAGAATATTGAATGCGATAACACGGGTGCAGTGGAGATGGAAAATTATTTTCGCCGTATGACGGTTTCAGGAACAACTGCGCGTTATTATTATAATTGCGAGTTTGCACCTCCCGGATTTCATAGCTGCTTAGACACTGTTAACTCTAACTTGCACCCTTCTCGTAATCCCGACGTTGGGCGCATGGCAGGAATAAACGAGCCAATGTTTTACGTGGCTGGTGCTAACAGCGTCACTGCCATGCATTCTGAAGATGGTAGCTCGGACAGTGCGAATTTATTACATGCGGGAGACAATAAATTATGGATTATTGTCGAGAAGAATGAGTACTCAAAATTACACAAGGAAGTAGCCAAGGAGTTAAAGAAACAGAAGGTCCCTAAAGTCTGCAAATTTCCGCTGCATCATCAGGACATTATCGTAACTCCATTTTTCTTGGACTCGCACAAGATACGTTACGAGTTCATAACGCAGCGCGCGGGTGATTTGTTATATATCCGATACGGTGTACTTCACCAAGTTGTGAATATGGGACTAAACGTAGCCGAAGCTATCAATTTTGGCAGTGCGGAGTGGAACATCTCGAATCCATTGCATACATTTTGTGGTTGTCGTGAAGCATGTGTACAACAAATACAAGAAAACTGCAGCGTCCGTCACGTCGTTCGAACAGGCACAATCAAAGCGACTCACGTTTGCGATATTCCGTTGTGCGAAAAGAAATTCGCAACGAAAGCGCTGCTGCGAACTCATCAGCAGAGAATCCACAGCTTCCGTCATGAGTGCAACGTATGTGGCAAGACGTACGCGCAAGACAAAGGTTTGTCACGCCACATGCGTCAATCACATCGCGATAGAAGCGAGGACCAACGAACTTGTTCCCGATGCAGAAAATCCGTTGTCGATCTTCGGCGTCATATACGAGAGATTCACGAACGGATTGTAAATTGCTCTACTTGCAACATCGCGTTCTCGAGAGATGACCTCCAACAGCATTCCACAATGTGTATCGCGAAATTTGCCTGTGATAGGTGTAACAGGGATTTTTTATCTCGTCAGGCGTTGGGAAATCACCTGGTGAAATGCAAGACTCGCGATACTCGTCAGTGAATAACGAGTACCACCGTAGATTCACACCCGGTGTTTATTTTTATCGAGCATCGATGCTCATTGTGCAGTTAACGAGCTCTGTACTCTACTGATGGAAGGCTCAAGAGACGGGAACCTAATGAAATGTGTATCATGTGCTATAAAACTGTAATATGAACAGCCGTATACTGCATCATCTAAATGGACCGAGAATAAATGTTTAAAAGTTCAAGTTTCAAATTTCACTTTAAACCAATAAGCAGACATTAACTGTATTTCCCCGTTTTCATGATCAAGTTACGATTCAAAGTAAATTGCTCTATTGCTCCTGTCGTGGATACAAAGAGTGGATACGAAAACAAAAGAAGCACGCTTTTTTTTATATTTTACTTGAAATATTCTAAAAGACTGGAAAAATGTTCAACCGTAAGCTGATAAACAATTATCCTTTGTTTTGAGACATACAGACCGAAATGTCAACACATAGACCGTGAACATATTTAGCTCGACATTCGGGAACGACAATTGATTAAAATCGCCATTCGGGCGTGGCTAATAATTGATCCCCAACCCAAAAAAGTAGGAAGCATAATGAAGGTCGACAGTTCACGAAAGTTACTGTACAGTTAAAATTTCTTTTTTATTTCATGTAGGAATATATTTGTTGAAATATCCGAATACCATTCAATTTTCATAGGGTAGCAGTGAATTTTTGTTTCCAAGATCAAAAGGTGAATTAATTTGTTTTCCTGCCTACTCAAGGAACCCATTCCAATCGAACGACTTCACCGGAGAAAAAATTGAGTAGCTCTTGCAGGTACGGGAAGAAATGATCCACCGATAACTTGAGCCCTTTCTCGTGGGATTCAACGTGAGACATGCATTCCTGAAAGTAGAGCGAAGTGAGAATTGTACCTGGTCATGGCAATGAAAACACATTTGTCTTTACGTTGAATTTGTCCATCAGTTGAAACCATTTTTTTTTACACTCTTCGGGTCCGAACATTCCGTACAAGATTTCGTTTGATACAATGCTGAAAAATCATAAATAGATAAGACTATCAACACATATCCTCAAACATCCAAAAATCACTTTAATTGCAAACTTAATGCAGCTTGTATGTATTGAGGGTGAAATGGTGGCGTTCGCAGGAAATCGAAAGAAAATAATGCGTCGAAAAATAATTCATTGCACAAAATATTCCCACTTGGGGGACGCTTCGTAAGCTGTTTTTTTTATAAATCTGTTACTTCTGTTGTTATGAATGTTATGTTTATTGTTTATGAATATTTAGTTTACGAATATTGTTTATGAATAAGCTGTACCCCCATGCTTCGGGATCGTCGCGTGGACTGCCGTTAACAGAGAGATCCATCAATACGTGAATGAGTCTCCATTCCCACGTTGAGTTCCCTGAAATATGGATCGATTTAAGCGATCATATTTGTGTTGTTTCAGACTGTGTAGGAGTGCTTATATAAGACAAATTGTAGTTATAAGATGGTTTCATTAAACTCACATTGAATACGTATCACTTCTGCCATTATTCTCTAACCACCGAAGCAACTTACCTTATCCGCAGAGATGAAAATGACAGGCGACATAAATTCCTTTGTCAGTATTGATCGAATGGAATGAACATTGATATGAAATCGAGAAAACAAATCACAAGCGATTTTATCACTCGCTAAAGTTTCCATGGTCCAAAACGTCGAGAAAAATGGTTTAGAAAAAATGTGTGTGTGTGTGTGTGTGCGTGTGTGCGTCTGCGAGCGTGCGTGCGTGCAAGTGAGCTATCATATAACAACGTTTGAGATTGTAGTTAACGCGAGTCGGTTGTATTTTTTTATTTTAAGGCATTTTGAACATTTTGAAAAAATCGTTTTCAGGCTATTTCTACTTTCTACTTTGTAATTTTCTATTTAATTTCCGGATTATTGATTTTCAGTGATGAATTTAGTTACATGAACTTGAAATTTGCCGGCGTTGATACGCCAGTAAATTTCCATTCTGGTAAATGAAACAAAGGCCGTCACGAAAAAAAAAAGAAATTACGAAATTTTCCAGATTTATATTAAATTTGACGCAGATCTGTCGAGCAGTTCAAATTTTATGGTGTTCTTAATTTTGTTCTTAATTTAAATCTTGTTCGCGCGCGTTTATGCAAATTGCGAGATACTGAGTTTAAATTCGGTTAACACATGGACAGCCACGAAGTAATGTTTCGATAAAAATTTGATGCAAATCGCTTGAGCGGTTTAAATTTTACGACGCGTTGAATTTTTACAAATATGTCTTCCGATCATAAACAAGCCTGCAAAGTAGAACCTTGTAAGTTGCTTCCTCTTCATTTTTCGCTTTTTACAAAGCTTGCTCGATGAGAAAGCCAAAATCGATCAACCTACTTCCTCACAGAGGTAGCTTTGTAAAAAGCAAAAAATTATGAGAAAGCAATTTGCAATGTTCTAGTTTGCAGGCTGTTTTAAATTCCAATGCGATTTTATTAGGTTTCCGATGCGAACCTGTGATAATGCTGTAATAATGTGAATTAACTAGACTGGAAAAGCTTAACCTCGATGAGTCGTTCGAAAAATAAAACCGTGGGTTGATGTGTTACCGTCGATCGAGCTTTCGCTGGTAACACATCAAGCCACAATTTGAGTGTATCGTGGAATCATCAATGACGTGAAGGTTAGATTCCGATGTAGCAGCTTCGGCGACTACGGCCGTCCGTCGCCGAAGCTGCTACATCATAAAAAACTGCGGCCACAGGCCAGTCACACACTTTTGGTTATGTTGGTCCGCTTTTGGTTAGGTTGAATTACTGTCAAAAAAGGAGGGGTACTGCTGTTCAACGTGAAACTCGCCAGACATCGACAAATGAACGATCGGTCATTTTACCGTCAGCTAAAAACCTAGTCCAGGCATTAACGCATAGCAGTGTACAATCGTAATATACACTCAGCAAAAA
Source organism: Pimpla rufipes (assembly GCA_963932165.1). Classification (NCBI taxonomy): domain Eukaryota; kingdom Metazoa; phylum Arthropoda; class Insecta; order Hymenoptera; family Ichneumonidae; genus Pimpla; species Pimpla rufipes. Next base: position 2,741,095 of record OZ010639.1, read on the forward strand.
AATTAAGGGAACAGTTGAATTTTACCTTTTTTTCATTGATTTTTGAACCGCTGTAATTTAGTGAAAAATGATCGAATCGTAATAAAACAAAATGACCGACAGCAGTGGGCGTGCGGTCGGTGCATGGCTTCGGCGATCTCCCATGTTAAGCAGCTCGACTCACGGACGCTGCTTGGATGGGTGACCGCTTAGCCATGCACTGATTTGCACGTCAACTGTTGAGCGGGAGGCAGTTTTTCTGAGTTTCTGATGTAATCTCATGCAACAGACACTCAGAAAAATATAGCCGCCTGTATCGGCACAGGTTTTCCGCAGTTTCCCTGTGCCCTCGTGCAAATGCGATACAGTAGTGCATTAGGAAAGAGTGGCTGCGGGTAACACTGGGGGGGAACTCAATAAATGACACGGAGGGGAATACAAGGAATGAAAGGGGATCAAGGGGAGTGGGGAGAAAAGACGTAAAAACCTGAAGAAGGTATACGTAGGAATCAAATAAAAAAAATAATAAAACAAAATGCGTTTTAAAGCTTCATATCTCTAGTTTGAACATCTTTTCAGTAATTTTTTTTAAAGCAACACGTTCGGCATGAACCTAAGGAAAAGCGGAAAGTAACTTTTTTCAAAATTTTTGTCATTTTCACAATCGTCCACGGGCACAACATTTTTTTTGTGGCTTTATCAATAGTGGGGTCCTTTAGCCTGGTTCTTTAGCTTTAAAATGGTCTATTGCTGATCTCTGTACGAACATTTATTGCTGAGATATTGGCATTCAAAGAAAAAAGGAGCTTTTTTCGTAGATCAGCAATATCTCATGAACTAACGATCACACAGCGAGCTAAAGGTGGGTTTTGTAAACTGGAAGAAATGCTCTAAAAGTACCTTCTGGTACTTTTGAGATTTTTTTTTTGTAACCTTAATATTTGCGGGAGTGGATTCGAACGACGCACCACGCCCGACGAGGCGACGGGCGCGGGCGCCTCTCGCGGCGGACCGACGAGACGAAGGAACGCCGACATCTTGGCAGTCACACGCGCTCCATGACGCGGACCAGTCGTTCTTATAAAGTCGTCTCTGCGGAATGTATCGAACATCAACACACTTTTCATTAAATCTCATATTTAAAAAAAGCTGATCTGAGTCCGTTATTCCCTGTCCCTCGGTCGGAATCCTACATTTGGGGGCTCGTCCGGGATGATGGCCAGCCGGCAGGTGGAAAACGGAGAAGTCGAGAAAAGCGCGAGCGTGCGTCGAGAAGACAAAGGCACTATGGCAGCTCGCGAGGGACAGTGAGCGCGGGAGTTGCAACAAAGAAATCAGTCGGAAAAAGTCGCGTGTGCTTCGGTCGAACGTACGAAAGTCGGGTATCGCGAAAGTTGCCGCGTACCGAGTAAAAAAGTCGTGTCCGTTTCGATCGAACGTACGAGAGCCCGGGTTAACGCAGAAGAAGCCGCGCACCGGGCAAGTCGAAACAAAGTCGTGTTTCGGTCAAGCGTGCGAAGTGACGGTTAGCGCGGAGGTTGCCGCGCGCCGTACGAGAAGCGTCGTGCGTGTATCGGTCGAGAGAACGAAAGTGTCGATTTACGCGGAGGTCGCCGCGCGTTGTACGCATCGAAGCGTCGTGCGTGTTTCGATCGAAAGGACGAAAGAGCTAATTGGTGCGGAGGTTGCCGCGCGCCGTACGGGTAGAAACGTCGCGAGTGTTTCAACCGGGACAAAAGCGTCGTTAATCGCGGGCATTGCCGCGCACCAAATCGGTTGGCAGGCTACACAGTGGCCAGTCGCCGTTGGGACGAAAGTAGTAAGGGGCAGGTATAGGGAGACGACACTTCCCCCTCCCCATACCTGCCCCTCTCTGGGCCCCTGGCGCCGGTGCTAGACAGAGGGAGGGGGAAGAGTGGGGGTAAATTCTCCGAGTTCTGATTGGTCTAAAAATCCCCACTCCTCCCCACTCCTTCGGAAAAATTTTCCCTGTAATGTTTGAGAGGAGGTGGGAGTAATTAGCATAATTCCCCGAGATTTCATTGGTCTAAAAATCCCCTCTCCTCCCCACTCTTTCGGGAAAATTTTCCCTGTAATGTTTGAGCGGTGGTGGGACTGATTAGCATAATTCCCCGAGCGTGGGTTGGTTGCTAGGTCCCCTCTTCCCCAGCGCCCCACTCCTTCGGGAGAATTTTCCCTGTGTCGTCTTCTCCGAGCGCCGCGACTGCTGTGAGTGGGGACGTCTGGCGTGGGCCTTGATTCCCCGAGCGCTGGTTGGCTGTTAAGCCCGTGGAGATGATTTCCCGCGCGCTGATTGGTCGGTTGAGATTTTGTCCACCGCGTCAGATTTTCGAGGGAAAATCGAGCGCGATCGTGCAGCAGCAGCCGTCGGTATTGTAGATTTTTAGCCTACGATCGGTAACTCACGATTTTCGATGGTAAGTTTACCTGTTGGGGGATGATGGTAAATATTTCCGGCCGGTAAGTCGTGAAATGTAAAAGTCGAATTTTCTCGAAAAATAGATTTATTTTAAACACATGATATTGTATGTGCGAGTGTGTCAAAATATTACAATTGTTCAGACTGCGGTCGAGTGGTAGATTTTTGGAATGCTCAGGCGTGGTTTGGGCCGTGGTACACCGGACTCTGCGGATGGTGGCTCAGCAGTTTGTTGTATGCAGGTCTTGCATTCCCTCTTGGTCGGAAGATTGCCATCGATTTGCATGTATAGATCTGGCAAGTCCGTGTGATCTATGCAGAGTTGATACGATGCAACCTCGGGGTCCAGTTGAATATGTGCTGGTAGTTTATCCCAGAGAATAGGGATATAGTTGCCCCAGTGCTGTATCAGCAGTGGTTTGGGCACGTATGCGAGTTCCTCTCTCGTGAGTTCCCATGGATCTTTGCCGCAGTCGATGACGAGTATACCACTGATGACTTCCATCATGTTGTTGCAGTGTTACAGCTACTACAGTGCTTTCGAAAGTGTGTTTAATAGCCCAATGTGTGGCTGCTTTTATACCGGAGCCGGAGATGTTGGTGGGGGCGGGGGCGGGCGAGGAGGAGGAGAAGGATGGTGGCGCCGGCGGTGGTATTTTTATAAGTCACGACACGTAAATTTTTTCATTTTTATTCGGGTGTTTACAGATGGCACCCGAAACGGGCTGTACAGGTTTGTATACACGCTGTATTACACATATTACCAGCCCCTTCAAGCACATTGGATCGTCTATTTCTCGCATAACGTTTTTCGCGTTTAACATGTTTCAGTTTTTTGTAGTATCGTCGTACAATATTATCATTCTTCAGCTTATTTGCCGAAAATAGACGTAGAAACATAGCCAGGCTATAGCCCCGAGACATATAATCAAGAAACATAACACAGTACTCTCCACACACTCGAGACTTGATTGACTGTAGAGTTCTTGTATTCCACTCGTAGGTTGCGGTGTTTCGACGTATACGGTTATGGTGTTTGTTAACGAGAGGGGGTAGCCCGTAGCTGTCGAAGAAGATAACTCGGCCATTGTTGTCAACGTACACGGCAACCCAGTGCGTCCCCGGTTTGGTATGATCGTCGGTATTGGCGACAATTGCAGCGGGTCTAGGCCAGCGACTCGGGATACGATCCGCGGGAAATACTCCCTTCGTCTGTGCTGGGACGTGTTGTAGTGCTTTCAGTACCTCCAGACTGTTCATTATATACGCTCTCGGGTCCCTGGTGGGGACGACGTCGGCGCTGATGATGATGATGATGATGATGATGATGATGGTGTCCACCACTACGCGTGGCGGTCGGCGTTGACTGTCGTTTCGGCGGTGTCGGTGGCGGCGGCGGGGCTGAGCGTAGGGTCGTCGCGCGGAAAAGGGCGACTATTTCGTCGTCCGCGGGAACCGTGGCGTCACAGGTGTTTGCCGTGGCAGTGTTGACACCCTTAGCAGGTAGCTGTGATATAGGGGTGTGCAGAAGCTCGACTGGACTCGAACAGCTCGCCGTTCGACTCGGCTCGTCGCTGATCGAGCCTGCTCGAGTCAGCTCGATGTGGCTCGGTACTATGTCGAGCTTCGACGTAAGCTCGAGTCATTTGGATGCTCGAGCCGCTCGAGCCTCTCGAGCCTCGCGGGCCGCTCGAGCTTCGACGAAAGCTCGAGCCTCGCGGACCGCTCGAGCCTCGCGGACCGCTCGAGCCTCGCGGACCGCTCGAGCCTCGCGGACCGCTCGAGCCTCGCGGACCGCTCGAGCCTCGCGGACCGCTCGAGCTTCGCGGACCGCTCGAGCCTCGCGGACCGCTCGAGCCTCGTGGGCCGCTCGAGCCTCGCGGGAGGCTCGAGTCTCGGGCCGCTCGAGCCGCGTAGGTTGCGCAGTACGCTGCTCGGATCGCTCGAGTCGCGCAGGTTGCGCCCAGCGTTGTGAAATTTTTAATGTCAAAATAATGCATTATATAATTTGGAAAAAAATGGATAATGGAATTGGAATCCTCTACACATTACTTTTTTAATGGGTAATGGAGCCATCACCCATTATTTAAAAAAAATTTGTTGGAACAGTGTTCCAGCAACCATTACTTTTTAATGGATAATGGAGCAGAGCTCCAGCACACATTATTTTTTTAATGGAGCAGGAATTCATCACTCATTACTTTTTAAATATGTATATATTTCAATGTCCAGGTTGGTTTCCATAGTTTTCGATGTCCAGGTTGGTTTCCCCCATAGTTTTCGACGTCCAGGTTGATTTCCCCATAGTTTTCGATGTCCAGGTTGGTTTCCCCATAGTTTTCGATGTCCAGGTTGATGTTACCATTGTTTTCGATGTCTAGGTTGATTTCTCCATAGTTTTCGATGTCCAGGTTGACTTCTCCATAGTTTTCGAGGTCCAGGTTGGTTTCCCCATAGTTTTCGATGTCCAGATTGATGTTTCCATTGTTTTCGATGTCCAGATTCATTTCTCCACAGTTTTCGATGTCCAGGTTGATTTCTCCATAGTTTTCGATGTCCCGGTTGATTTTTCCATAGTTTTCGATGTCCAGGTTGGTTTCTCCATAGTTTTCGATGTCCAGGTTGATTTTCCCATACTTTTCGAGGTCCAGGTTGATTTCTCCATAGTTTTTGATGTCCAGGTTGATGTTTCCATTGTTTTCGATGTCCACATACATTTCTCCATAGTTTTCGATGTCCAGGTTGATTTTCCCATACTTTTCAATGTCCAAGTTGACTTCTCCATAGTTTTCGATGTCCAGGTTGATTTCTCCATAGTTTTCGATGTCCAGGTTGATTTTCCCATACTTTTCAATGTCCAAGTTGACTTCTCCATAGTTTTCGATGTCCAGGTTGATGTTTTCCCTGTTTTCGATGTCCAGATTCATTTCTCCATAGTTTTCTATGTCCAGGTTGATTTCTCCATAGTTTTCGATGTCCCGGTTGATTTTCCCATACTTTTCGATGTCCAGGTTGACTTCTCCATTGTTTTCGATGTCCAGGTTGATTTTGGCCATCGAAAGAATGGACAAATCAACCTGGACATCGAAAACGAGTGAAAAATCAACCTGGACATCAAAAACTATGGAGAAATCAACCTGGACATCGAAAACTATGGAGAAATCAACCTGGACATCGAAAACAATGGAAACATCAACTTGGACATTGAAAACTATGGAGAAGTCAACTTGGACATTGAAAAGTATGGGAAAATCAACGTGGACATCGAAAACTATGGAGAAATCAACCTGGACATCGAAAACTATGGAGAAATGTATGTGGACATCGAAAACAATGGAAACATCAACCTGGACATCAAAAACTATGGAGAAATCAACCTGGACCTCGAAAAGTATGGGAAAATCAACCTGGACATCGAAAACTATGGAGAAATCAACCTGGACATCGAAAAGTATGGGAAAATCAACCTGGACATCAAAAACTATGGAGAAACCAACCTGGACATCGAAAACTATGGGGAAATCAAACTGGACATCGAAAACTATGGAGAAATCAACCTGGACATCGAAAACTATGGGGATACCAACCTGGACATCAAAAACTATGGGGAAATCAAACTGGACATCGAAAACTATGGAGAAATCAACCTAGACATCGAAAACTATGGGGATACCAATCTGGACATCGAAAACTATGGGGAAACCAACCTGGACATCGAAATATATACATATTTAGAAAGTAATGGGTGATGAATTCCTGCTCCATTAAAAAAATAATGTGTGGTAGATCTCTGCTCCATTACTCATTAAAAAAGTAATGTGTGGTGCATTCGAATTCCATTATCCATTTTTTAAATATACTCATTAAATAATGGGTTAAAAAAACGGTGATGCATAAAAAAAATTATGCATTGTCCCCAACTCTGGTTGCGCCGACAACTACTCGGTACTGTACTCGGAAAGGTACTGAAAACATGAATTTAGCATAATAATAATTGTAACTCATCGAAGCGGCTCGAGTCATTTGGATGCTCGAGCTGCGTCGGCCGCTCGAGCCGCTTCGAGCTGCGTCGGCCGCTCGAGCCGCTCGATCCTCTCGGGCGGCTCGAGCCTCGGTGGGCTCGAGCAGCTCGAACGGTCCGAGTAGCTCGAGCAGCTCGAACGGCCCGAGAAGCTCGAGCGGCCGCCGGGCTCGAGCAGCTCGAACGGCCCGAGTAGCTCGAGCGGTCGCCGGGCTCGAGCAGCCCGAGCGGCTCGAGTAGGTCGAGCGGCTCGGATTGTTCGGTGCAGCGCCTTGCTCGATGCAAAGCTCGATCAGGTGCCGAGCTTCACGGGCGTGCATCGAGCGTGTTCGAACGAGCTCGTGCACACCCCTACTGTGATATATACCCCTGGCCCGCAGCGGCAATCTCCGACTCGCTGGGCATCGTGATGCGGACGGCTTTTTTATCTGTGTCATCTGGGCGGTTCTTCCGGGGTACCGCTCCAAGTGGTTCGGAATAAATTGGATTAGTCGTATCGACAAGCTGCGTTTGAAGAAAACGTTTTAGTTTTCCCACGTTATTTAATGCACATTTCACGTTATCCTCCCGTGCGACGCCGTGATAAATGCACCATGTGTCAAACGACGGCATTTTCTTGAAGCTCGGCCCCTCGAAATTCTCCAGGTTAATAATGTCTCGTCCAAGTATATTTTGTAGAATTTCGGCTTTTTGTGCTCCTCGCGTGTATATGCGAATGGCGTAGCGACACATGGCCCTCAGGTTAACGTAAACTTTCCACAATGGTGTATCACCGTCGACCCACTCGAGTCCATGATGGTAGCACGTCAGTTGATTATTACTGCCTCGTATTTCTTTCGGTAAATCACCAAAGCCGTATGGTGCTTCAACGACCCAATGGCCGATATTATCACCTTGTAGTGTTGTCACTGCAATCTCCTTAGGCAGGAACTCGCCTCCTTTCCCGTAAAGGGCTTGAATATCGACTATAGCGTCCATGATGAGAAGTAGCGATGAACTGTTGTCGAGCATACGTGTGTAGAGGCTCTTAAATACCATTCACGGGGTGAGTCGATTGCGCCCTCTCCGTAACATCTTGACAGCGGCGGCGGCGGCGACGGTGGCGGCGGTGACGGCTGCGGCTGCGGCGGCGGCTATGGCGCCGGCTGCGACGATGGAGGGACGAGATTTTCATCTTTTCCGGTGCTTAGGCACTAAAATCGGTGATGACTTGACGGGCTGAATCAATTTCAATGACATTGTCGTATTCGGCGTAAACGACGCAGTTTAACGTTGAGCTGAGAGATTTACCGAAGCGTACTTCAATTCGCACGCTGCCGTGTCTCACGAGATTCCAGTGTGTGAAGCAGTTTGCCGATAAATCGGGCGTTAAGTCAAAGGCAAACAGACAATAGCCTTTAGCGTATTCTTCGCGGTTAATGTCCAATCCTTCGTTTTGAAAATGTATTCCTGTGCCGGAGAAGAGGGTGTGATAGCTCTGAACCCATGTGTCGTTACCGCCAAACTCTGGTTGAAGCGGTTTTCCCGGTATTTGTTGCCCGTCCACGTAGAGCGATAGATAATTTATCGATGTATGTTGGAAATTGAAGGGATTGAGTGTCTTGTCGCCGTTAAATGCCTTATTGTAGACAAAGCCGAGTATGATGCGTTTCGGCAGTTGTCCCAGTATCACATTATCCAGTGTATCACCGATAATTCCACTGTGCATGGTAAATGATTTAACTTCCACTCGTGTTATAGGATACTTTGCGGTTGGCTTTGCCAGAGTTTTCGCGTGTGCGATAAGCACACCAGGATTAATTTTCGCTCGACGTACCATCAGAGTCACATCGTTTATTTTAACTTTGTGCATAATTCCCTGTACTGGTGCTTCCATAAGACAAAAATCGTCTTTCGAGCGTACGAGTCGTAGACGCACTTCCACGCCGTTTAGTAGAAATTTATCCTGATTGAAAACATCACAGTGTAAATGTCCGATCATATCGAGGGTTTTTCCGCCTTTAATATACTTCGACCTTAGCTCTTGGGCATTATTGAGTTTCATGCCGGGCAATGAGTCAAAGCCACCTGCGTCGTCGGCAATCCATAGGGCAGTCGTGAGATGCGATTGTTTTGCCGCAGGGCCGTAATTCAGCAATGTCTCAATGTAAGCCCTGTATGCGTAAGCATTATTGGGCGGTGCAACGAGTTTTTGATTGAAAAATACGTCGACCTGATTGAAGAGGCTGTGTAAAAAGTTATTAACAGGTGCTACTTTGTAGGGTGAGTCACCGTTTGCTAACACTTTGACTTTTACACAGAGCATTGTGTGGGCTAGGTCGAGGTATTCCTCGCCGTGGCCAGGTATAACGAATTCGATGGGTCCGTCGTCCGAGAGCGAAGAGACGGGTTTGTAGTGGACATACTGTGATGACTCGATGGACGTCTGTGTCGGTGGTATGGTGAATAAGTCGAGCTCCGACTTCATACATTCACACGAGTGTGAGTGTAGAAAAGACATGTTTAGCCGAAAATATCGGTGGGTCTTCGCCTTTTTTGACTACTCCCGCGTTTTTTCTTCGTCACTCTCCCTTTCGCCGTCCTGCGGCTGCTGCTGCTGCTGCTGCTGCTCTTCTTCTTCTTTCGCCTCTTCGTCGCCGCTGATGTTGCACTGCTTTTCCTTTTCGTCGCACGTTTTCTCATCGAGATACGCGCACGCGTACGACCCGTTAACGACTGCATCGTCCGCGTCGCGAACGCATTATTATACCCCGCGCCGTTCATGAGTAGAGCGATTTTCTCGTTAGCTTTTTGCTGTAAATTTCCACCCGATTCTGCGGCGCGTCGTTTGAGCGACTCCTTGAACGGTATATGATTCCCGCTCACATCCTCGATGACTTTTAGTCCGGTGCGTATAGCCTCTTTTCCAACGGCTTTAGCGCCTCTTGTTAACAGTGGGAGTACGCTCCTGAAGAGACCACCGAGGAAGCTGCCGATGCCGTGTCCTCGTTGATACGGTGCGCCGACAAACACGTTGCCTATACGACTGCCGCCTCCGACTTGATTTTCGTAGTACGTCGTATAATGGGCCACCATTGCACGGGGCGCGAGCACGCGCTCACACGCGAGTCTACGCGAGCCTTTTAAAATGAAGCGTCAGGGTTAGCGTCCCGTACTCGAATGTGATTGGTTTGCCGAGGTGATCTCTTATATCTATTTCGAGTGTGCGAAAACAGCTGTTGAGTAGTGGTATGTAATTTGGAGGTGAAAAATATTTCACTTGTGTCGAACCATACGTATAATGTGTTGTATCCAAATTTACTATACGTAATAGAGCGGCCTGAGTATCACCGACTGTATAGGGTATACAGAGATCCGTGTAGACAAAGAGCTGTTCAGGTAGAGCTCTAGAGATGCACGCGGGTATTTCTGCCACGCGTTGACGTCCTCGGACGAATCGTATGTACGAGTGTTCGTCGACTGTCCAGTCATATTGCACTGGGTCTATATTGAAGCCCAGTATACGCCGAACCTTCTCGCTCATGCGTAGCGCATTGGTCATTACTAATTTTGAACTGCACTTTTCCGTCCAGGTTGCACCCTCAATAGCCATGTAACCATTTGCCGTTTCAGCAGCGACAATTCTTATACCGTTCTCCCGTAGGCCCGGCACATTATTTATCTTTGTCGTAAGTTCCTCGTGACTTTTGTATACGCCATGCGGTATTTGACCGGTCTCGAGTTCTTCTTCTTCCTCTTTAGTACAAGGGTTCCATGCAAGGTCCGAGTCCGTGCGTTGTAAATGCATCATTGTACAGGGTACATGTATTTCCGATAAACCCACGGCCCATTGACCATTTAATTGTATTTCACGAGGTAGTTGTGTGATAAAATGTGTTGTCGTATTCTCGGGATAGTATTGCATACTACTATTACTCGGTAACACGAGCAAAAAGTTTTCGTCGTTGTACATAATGACGGTTGCGGCGGAGGCGGCGGCGGCGGCGGCGGGGGTGACGACGGGCGACCTAGAGCGTGCGCTCCCGGCGTTTGTCAGGTGTCGATGGTGTAGGCGTTGGACGCAGGTATCCAGGAGTTAAATTTCGATGGATAGCCAACCCAGCTGACGAAAAGTTGTTTCTTCGCGCCTTGTCCTTTGGTCCGTAAGATACGATCGATTTTAAAATCTTGATCTGCAGTCAGGCGTTTCTCGTGCACAGGTGTTATTTCCTCGGTGTAGAAAAATCCATCGATTAATTCTCCCTCGAGATCCCGTAGCTCGTAAATTTGTATTCCTTGACGGGTCGTGACTTTGTCGATTCGAAAAATTTCTTCACTCCAATTTCGCTCGTAACCCTTCTCGAAGGTGCCTTTTGTTCGACTAATCCTCACGTAATTGCCGCGGTTGTATTTAACCTTAGTGTGACGTCTTTTTTCTCGTTGCTTCACCGCCGCGTTTGTCATATTCTCCAGTGCGACATTCGCATTGTATAGCGTCACAGCAGCCGGTTGCATCTTAATTGACGAGTGTCTTGCGTGATTATAGGCATAAGTAAATTTTTGTAATACATCGATGTATCGTCGTGTATTTCGATGTGTGAAGTAGCGCCACATTCGTTCTTTCAGTGTGCGATTAAATCGTTCGACAATTTCGGCTTTTATATCGGGATTACGTGTAACTCGAAAACGAATTTCGACTTTTTGTAGAAAAGCCTGTAATTCTTTGCCGACAAATTCTTTGCCTTTGTCGGTCTGCAGGTATACGGGTAAGCGACCCTCGCTGCGTTCGAAAATTCGTTTAAATGCCTCGGTGACAGAGTGCACAGTTTTATCCGGTAGCGGTTCGACCCATGCAAATTTGCTTAACACATCAATGACCGTGAGTAGGTAAGCGACATTATCGTTATAATTTTTTATCGATCGCACATCCACGAGATCGGCTTCCCAAACATCGTCTATATTGTCGACATTATAGTGAAGTCGTGGGAATTGTCGTCTCACGGGTTTATGTAGTGTATAGGCGTCTTGTTGGCTCAACCAGTCATAAACATTGATTGGTTTATTTTTTTTAATACTTATTAGATGCCGTGCACCGGAGTAACTCGCAGGATGCACGGGATCGTAATATGAGTTTTCGAATTTCATATTGCACACGAGCGCGCGCGCGCGTATTTACGCTCGAAGCCAATAATCAAATCCGGGGCGAGATCGTGTTCTTTTCCCCGTGATAGAAGTTTCGAGAATACGTTTTGCACCAGCGGTAATTCGTCGATCTGTAGGTGTAACAGGTTTCTGCCTCCTCCTTGCTGCCCTAAACGGTGTCGAACTCGCCACAGGTATCTCTCGAGGATCGGGGTCGGCAGCAGCAGCAGCAGCAGCAGGTATGGTCACTTTTCTTCGACGGTGTTGTAACACGGGAAAATCCCGTGCCTTCAAACCAACGCCCAGCTCAGCCGCTCGACGACTCCACGACCAATCCGCAGGGCCATAATTTATTAAATATTTATTTTTCCCTAATTTTTATTTTATGTTATGTTCCCGCTTATTTATGTAATCTCGCCGGGAATTGACGCCGTCGCCGGGGTGAACCCGTACCGACGAGTCTGCGCGGGAGAGAGAACGACGCTGGAACGCCGCAGCAACCTTGTCGCTACGTCCCCGAACGCTCGGCGTAAGTCGGACTTCCCGCCGCCGCCGCCGCCGCCGCCGCCGCCGCCGAGAGAAGCGGAATCGTCCATATCTCGCGCCACTAACGCCAACTGTGGCGCGAGCGATCTTCGTCGCCGAGATCGGACGGCTGCCCGGCAGCGCAGAGTTGGCCGCCTGCTTGCCGGTCAGCGAAATTAGGCGGAGAGGGGATTATTCGCCCCGTGCGTGCGTGCGAGCGAGACCTCGGGGCACTTCCCGAGGAATCGTCGAGCGACGAGCTGGAGCGAGCACGCGTGAAGCCCGAGCGTAGCGACAGGAGCCCGAAATTGGATTAACGACAGCGATTTTCCGCCGAACATCCCGCGGACGTTGGACTCGACGCCGGAAGATTTTGTAGCGACGGGTGAGCCCCGCCGCGCGGCGTCACGTTAATTTTTATTTGTTTGTCGTCCCTTTTCCGGTCCTTCTGACCAACCGCCACCGCGGGTCTTGCAAAGCCCGCGGTAAATAATAATATAAAATCGTAGCGAAGGTACGCGACGGCCGTGTCGACAGGTCTCTCGCACGTCGTCCGCCGCGCTGAGACCCTCGCGCCCGGGCGCCGATTTCCGCATCCCGCCCACGAGGTTCGGGATCGGAAAATTAGTCAGCCGGGACAGCGCGAGACACGCCGGGAGAGGCCTGCGCGACCGGGCGGTCCTGCGGTAAATCGCGCGCGTGAAAACGACCACGCGGACGGTCGTACGGTCGCGGGAAGTCGCCCGTCTCGGCTGGTATATTTTGTTACCGGTCGGGACGTAAAACCGTAGAATCGGTGTGCGAGAACGGGGACGATGCGCCTTTATATTTTTCTATTTTTCTGTTCGATCTGTCTGTTTCACTTGTCCGTTATTCGCGATCGTCTCCCGTTCCGCCGCGAGTGTGAGCGTGAGTGTGTGTGTGGCGAGGGCCGCGGCGTGCGCGGTGACTCGCGACCTTGCGAGGTCCGGCGTGTTTGACGCCGAGCGACGGACACGGGAAATAATTAATATTTTGTTCTACCACATGCAGTTGCGGGAATCTTAATTTAATTGATCTTCTTTGTTTGTTAATGTCTTAAATAAATTGCATTGTTAATTCCCGCACATTTGAATCCTAAATGAATTGTTATTTATTATTTGACCATCCCGAGATCGCCGACTCATGAATCCCGCCACTCTACAATTTTGACGGCTGCGGCTAGTCTGGCAAACGCAGCTTGGTCCGTCAATAACGCGAGTTCTTCCCGGCGCGAAAGCGCTTGGCGCCCATGGGAAAATAAAGGGAAGAGCTCGCCGGACTTTAGCTTTGTAGAGCTTGTTTTTTTAAAATGAATTGGGAAAAGCTACTACAGTGTTTACGGCTGATCGGTGGTTCGTACCACTGTCGCACCCGCTTATTTTTCGATCTTTTTGCACTGGGTTCGTAGTTCTCTTCAGCGTCGTCGTCGTCGTCGTCGTCTTCGTCGCTGGCATCGTTGTTATAATGCGTTGAATCGTTTCTTCGACGTTTTACACCGGCGATAGTAGCAGCATCACCAGCAGCAGCAGCAGCAGCACTCCGGCCACCAATAGCCCATAATTCATTATTTCCGACAAATTCATGTGGTACAGTACATTCTCGAAGGCTCCGAATAAACTGACGCCTGCCGTTGGCTTTGAAACCTTTTCTCTCACGTGTTGCGTCATTAACAAGATCGAGAATGTTCGAATTGTGAATGAGCACTCCGTCAATAGTCACACGTCCCTCGTTGTCCCAGCTGACTCGTTGTGACACACGCGGTGAATTACGCATATATAGCAGTAAAGCGTGAGCTCTACGTTGATGTTGTGCCGGTACGCTGTTCACAATATTAGTCACGTTGAAATCGTGATTTTCCGGTTGCGATGACGATGCTGCTGCTGCTGCTATTGCTTTTACTCCAGGTAACGATGGATCTGGTGGTCCATGCCGTGTCTCAACGAGATACAAATATCGTTGTAGAACTTGTAGATATGCTTTCCATTTGGCGCCATCATCAGGATATTTTCCCGAGTTTAAGATACTCGCAAGTTCACCATCAAGTCGTGATATAGGATTGCCCGGAGTCTGTGCGGATTTTTGAACGCCGCCGCCGCCACCGCCGATCATTGGCTCGTTCACCGCTGTCGGCGGCGGCGCCACGACCACCTCCTCCGCCGGTACTAAAACCATTTTCTTTGCGTGTTCCATTGTTAATTTTTTAACCACTTCAACCACCACCACCACCGTTGCCGCCAAACAGTCTACTAAATAGGCCCGTGATAATGGGTGCTAATAAAAGGGGCAAAAATGCGCCACATCCTTTTTGCATCATAATACGTTTTTTCAAGCGCCAGTTAAATCTTCGTCGTTTACGAGCGCCACTAACGCCATCTACGCGTCTTTTTCCGCCACCATTCTGATTTTCCCTGTTTCGTCGTCGTCGGGAGTCCACGTGTCGTAGTGGTGGCGCTAGTTGTCGCAACACGTGTTTAAATCGTCCCAAACGTTTTTTTGCCGCTGGTTTCAACTCCACCACACCATGTAGTACGTTTAACGCGCATTCACAAATACACTTGACTAGCGATTCATCGGACGTGCGTAGTAGGGCTTTTTGTTGTGCTCTATTCGCATGGCATAGAGCGTTGAGTAGAGCCGCGTGGCGTTGACCGATCGGCAGCCGTGCAGGCCACTGCCGATTTCCACCGCGCTTCTTTACCATCGCTCGATGCTGCTGCTGCTGCTGCTGCTGCTGCCTCGCCATGTTGTCTGCACGATGTTTGCGCATTGCCGACGATCGAGCTACTACCACAATAGACATAACCGCAAAGCTCTAAATACGCCGTGAATAACGCGTCGTCATCTGCGTGATCGTTTATTTTTCGGCACGTATACTTGCATTTGTGCGTCGTCGGGAAATATTGTCGTACGGCAACGGCAAATATCCGGTGTCGACTGCTTCAGATCGAGAAGAAGGTAGCCGTGCGGTTGTGCTGTTGCGTCATGATACGCCTCCGAGAGAAATCGTGGATCTTCGGGATAAACTTGTCGCGCGAGATGCTGTATTTGTGCATGATCTCGGGGATTTTTAAAAATAACTATATAATTTGCGTTTAGCGAAATATCTCGTTGTCCGTGGCCTTGATGGAAAATATTCTGTGTTATAAAAATAACACTGATATTTTTATGATGACTGCCTTTTGTGAATAAATCGACGATTGTGTTGTTTGATGACTCACGCATCAAATCGTCGATAATGACTAGCTTCGCGGCGTCATTGTCATGAGAATAATCCTCCGGTTGCGGTAATCCCTCGTGAAATTCGATTTTCGGTGTGGTCGCCGTAGAGCCTCGATTAAACAATGCCTCGGTGTCACGGTCAAGATTATCCCCGTAATAAAAAAGTATACGCGCAAAACGGGTGTCACTCATTGCCTCGAGGTTACGTAGAAATCGTCGAACGAAAACTGTTTTACCACAACCGGTTGGGCCACAGATTAACGAAGTCCATGGATGTTTCCAACGAACGTCCATTTTCGACGATCGATCGATCGAGCGCGCGCGTGCGATTTACCGACAGACGGTCACTATTACCTGCTACGCTGGCTCACTTGGGCCCCCCAACGACAAGCTGTTCCCCGGCGGCGGCGGCGCGTCGGACACACGTCGTTATAAGCTTATACGACGTGTGCGCGGCCGGGCGCGGTGGTCCAGCTTATATACGCGAGCGCGCGCGCGCGGGCCCTCGTTCGCTCCAATCAGCTGAAGGAGCGAGCGAGCGAGGGCGATAAGCCTGTATACCGCGCTCCCCCACCATCATCGCTTTCAGCAGTCCCAGCAGCAGCAGCAGCCCCAGCAGCACCAGCAGCAGCAGCAACAGTATCAGATACTTACCTTTCTCTCTCTCTCTCGCGCGCGCGCGCGCGCACGCGCTCTCGTTCATAATGCCCATCGGCGCAGCTGGCTTCGCTGTAGCGCGGACGCAGGCGCTCCGGATATTACAAATTAACGCTGGGAAGGAAAGTAATTTTGGTAAAAACGTGAAATATTTTAAAAAAAATTTATTTAAAAACATTATGGTAGTTGAGATGGTGGAGAGGTGCGGAGGAGAAGGAGGTAAAAGTAAATAATATTTATTCAAGGTAAAAACGTTTATATATTTTTCATTTTTTTCTATTTTCCCACAACATGTTGTGGGAAAATAGGCGATTCACACACACACACACACAAACGCATACACATCTAATATAGTATAAAATTACATTTTTTGTCTATTTTCCCACAACATGTTGTGGGAAAATAGGCGATGTACACACACACACACACACAAACCCATACACATCTAATATACATATAAAAATACAATTTCACAGATTCACACGCTTACGCAAACTCATACACATATAATATTTAACATCTATAACAATATAAAACTAATTTAAAACGTAATATTACAAATTATTATGTATATATATATATGTTCAGACAACAACAACGACAATAACGACAACGACGAGGGCGACGAGGGTGAGCCTAATAACGGTGTAGTCGGCGCTAGTCTTTGTACCCGAACGGTAGCGATAGCGCGTGCGTGATATGCCGACGTTTCCGACACACGACTCGGCAGGTTTTTGTCTCCTTTCGAGTTATCACATTGTGAAGAGCCGTTCTCTGAATTGACGAGAAATTCAGCTTTATAGCCTCGTGGTTTTCCTCCGGTAACTCCGACTCAATCATTTCTCTGATCGAGCGGAGGTTTACCTTTAGGGAATTTCCGTAATTTAGAGACAGACCCTTCACCTTACACTCGGTTTGTATAACCTTCTCGGGGTTAGCTGCGTTCACGACCTCGTAGCCATAAAACTTTGGCCCACCGGACACAAACGACTTTATAAAGTCGGTTGGCTCCTTCAGCTCGCTTGTCATATCCCCGAGAAGGTTTCCGAGCGGTGGTACCCATTCACCTGCTTCACCGGTGCTGACAAAAATCACCGAGTCGGTGTCGTAATACAGCACGCGTCTTCCCAGCCGCTCGAGATAGCTGTAAAGTTTTAGGCGAGCCTGAGCTGTCGTGTACGCCGCGATAACCACGCTAGTTTGTGCAGAGGGTACCACGGCCTCGTCGATACACGACCAATTCGCGTACATTACACGATCGTTAACCGGCAATAGACGATGGACCTCTTTGTCATTGTCGCCGAGAAGCAGCAACAATTGCTCGCGGCTATTGACGACCGTTGTCTGCGTCAAGTTAGACCTCTGCCCAAATTTTCCCCAAAACGAATTTAGGCAGAGCTTTGCTACGGCCCGCAGTCCTGGATTCTTTGCGATTTTCTCGCTGTCGAGGCGTATACCCTCGGCACGCTCGTACTCCTCGACGTAGTGTGCCTTAGATTTCTCATCCGTGCACTCTGCGGGCCAGCCGCTAGCCTCTTGTTTAATACGTAAAAACGTGTTAATGTAGTCGACAAAGAGGCCCCCCTAGCGTGTTACGGGGTCGTACTGAGTCATCTCGTAGGCCCAGATGATCGAGATTTTTTCCACCATGTAACCCATCTCGATGGCCTTTCGCACCTCGTCCACGACCCATGTACCTGTGAACGAGCGGTCAGCCGTGTCCTCGTGAGAACACGCTGTCTGCGCTCTTTCCTCGGTGCAGGTACGGCACAGAGGAAACAGCAGCTTTCCGTGCATGCGAACAGGTAGCACAGGGTGGAAGAGGCCCCGAGGAGGTAACACTGTGCACTTGATCAGCCCGTTGACCGTCGTGCCTAAGGCGTCAAGCGAGCCATTCAACAATCGTTCGCACTCTGTATCCACGTATATCTTTGGGTGGCCCTTCGGGAAGCGACCAACCTTTGAGATGTACGGATACAGCGAGCAGATATCGATATAATTGATTCGCTCGTTTGGCGCTGCGTCGTACACAGTCACAGTGTTACCTGTACGACCGCCGTAAAACCCATCGCGAGGATTCAACGTTTCCGTCTGCAAACGCGGATGGTTAAGCAGACATTCGTTTATTGCCGGGTTTGATTGACGCAACGCCGCGAATTCGCATTCCCACATCGTTTCGAGCTGATAGCCTGATGCACGAATTTTTGCGTCAATCGCAAGGGTGCGCTCATAGCGGGCCTCATATGTCTCCACATTGGCACGCGACTTTAACGTGCGATTGTCGGGAAAACATCGAGGACAGCCGTGCCAATAACACCCGTGAAATTGGAACACAAAACGATCGTCACCGAGCTGTAGGTAGCCGTCAACGAGTGGGCCCTCAGGTAGCCGAAATTCTCGACCCCTAGTCGCGTGAACGATCTCGTGCCCCAGACAATTCTCGACCCACAGAAGCCACGCGTTGGCCTGTCTCGAGTGCTGTTCCGCGAGCCTATACCCTCCGTTCGGAATGAGTCCGATTGTATTGGGCTTGAGGAAGTTGCGCCTAAACACCTTGGAGCAGGCCGATGCGATTGTCGCCGCCTCTGTGAATGGACAAACATTGCCCGCTTCAATGAAGATTCTCCGGAATTCCTTGCAGGCGCGCCGGAGAATATCGACGTCGAGCGAGCAATATTTTTCAATTTCTGCAGAGAAGTCAAAATCTTCACCGGTCGCTGCTCTCGCGGTGTACCAGGCGTAAAATTCCTCTCGCTCAAGCGGACTCATTGTGTCAGGCGAGTAGAACTCGGGTGCAGGTAGAGCACCTCGGTAGCCTTGGTTGGCTTGCGTATTAAAAAGGTGCGGGAAGTAACCCTTGCCCATTTTATCCGCGAAACCAAAGGCACCAGGAAGAGCACTGAGACGCATGTGAAAGTAATTCAGGCTGTCAATAAAAGCAGTGCGTCCGAGCCGCATTGAAATGATCGCGTTACCCGTGAGAATTAATTCCGGGAGCCCGAGATCGCTACAACTCTCGACCACATGACGCAATACGAATTGCGCGTCGAAGGCCTTGGCATTGTGTGCGATGCACACTATTTTCCGGAACGCTGTCGAGCGACGTACGGCCAGATTCACCAACTCCTCGACGGGCGATCTTCGAAAGACGTGTTTTCGAACACCGCACCATACACAGGGGTCGTTGAACTCCACATCTTCGACGGTCTCGAGACACACCTCGCACAGCTGTTGTGCAACGCAGAGTGTCACGATGTGCTCACGCCTATCGTCACCCGGCGCTGCAGTATACGGCTCGTCCTGGCGTGTCTCGAAATCGTAGAAAATAAATAAGGTCTGCGGCTTTGCGTCTGACGCGATCTTTCGTGGGGCCAGAGGCTGCATGTAGCAGTGCTCATTGTACCCATGCGAAGTACGGCACAGCTTGCAAAATGATTTCCCGCAATCGTGAGCGCGCTTTGTGGTGTCAACGAGCTTGGAGCATTGTCGACAAAAGCGAACCGTTTGACACACGGTTTTGCGATCGGTGTGCGGCGTTTTGAGTCGACTTTCGCGCGGCTTCAAATGATTTTCAAAGCAAACAGCGCTGAGAAAGAACCGATTGCATTCCTCGCACTCCCACTTATCGCCGTCGTCGCCGCAGTCATCGTCCGTAGATCTGACCACGCACGGCGGCGATGAGTAGCAGCGCGGGCAAGTGCTCGTGCACTTGTGCTGGTGTAAATGACGGTACGAAGAATTACACGGTATGCAATAATTCCTCGTACCGCCTGCAGCTAAAAGATTCGTTATCGGGCTGTAATGACTTTCTTCATTAAAATACGCGATATTTAAAACCGTTTGCGCCTGTGTGCTTTGAAATTGTTTTTGACCGTCGAAAATCGGCTCGACCCCGCTACCCAGAGACGCCCAGTCGTACACCACTATAGCGACTTTCGAAGCCATAAAGTGCTGCTGGAACGCTTCGATCTCAGGTAGCCCGCACCCCGTCGCTGGCACCGTGACGCGCGCCTCGCTGACAAGTTTGTTTGCCTCGCACCTCTGAAGCTTCGATTTTTTATGACGTATTCGGTCATAAAAATTCTTAGCTTCTGCCGTGCGCTCGTGTTTGCGCCGAGAATTAGCAAGGGCCACCACGAGCGATCGAGGGAAACACAAATTGTCCTCGTTGTCGATAGCCACTACCGAACGATTTTTGTCGATTTTCTCAGCCAAGCTTCCAGCGCCCTTAACCATTTCAACGTACGTCACTGTGAAAACGAGCGTGTCGTAAACCGAAAGGATTCGGGCGCTCTGGTTGACGTTACAAAGAAGTTCCCACAATTGCGAATAATCAAAGCGCCATATGGGCCTCAAAGATAGCCCCGCGATACCATCGGTCATCCCCTCGGCCATGAACCCTACGCCTATCATATCATTCGACGCACGACCCGAAATAAAATGTGCGTGAATATCGCGAATCGCATTGTGCACCCACGAGATCGGGTTAATACCGGCCGGTGGTGAAGCCAACACGACATCGGTCTGCACACTAGTTGTTTTGAAGCGCGGCGAAACACAGACCCTCGGTTGACCTAAAATTCTAAAGCGATATCCGGCGGGCGCGACAACGTCGTTATCGTCAACGACACTCGCGCTTCCTCTACCGCCCGGGCCGCGAAGCTCAGCGTCGCCATTGCGAGGCTCATCGACGTTGTCGCCGTCGTCGTTGTCGTTATTGCCATCGTCGTCGTAGTCGTCGTCTATTCGGCCTACATCTAAATTTAACCTACTAGGCCCCGCATGGCCGCCGCCTATCTGAAATTGACGCTGTTCGCTCACCAATTGTCGTACGGCGGCCTCCGTCTCGGTGATCCAGGCCGCTGTTGCTGGTGAGGGTTGCGCTGATGATGACGGTGATGATGATGATGATGATGATGATGATGATGATGATGATGATGATGATGATGCTGAGGCTACCTCTACCCCCGACGTCGGTTCTACAGTTGACGCAGGAAGCTGTAAAGGTGCAGCCGCACCACCTGTGGCTGGGCTTCTTGAGCCTGCTGCTGCTGGGGCTGTTGATGCTGCTGGTGCTGCTGCTGCTCCACGGGCCTGTGACGCAGGTCGACCTGAATACCGACAGGATTCGGATTATTCCTCTGGAATTCCACGCGACGATTCGAGGATTCGCAACGCAATAAGATCGTCGTCCTCGTCGCACGAGTCGGACTCCTCCCCGACTTGCCCATAGGAATCGTACCAGTCCGGGCGATTAACCAACAGATATGGTCGCCAGTCTGGTACGACGTCTATAGAGCCGTCGACGGTCTCGTGCTCGTCTGACGATAGAGCGATCGGGTTTTCGAGGTTGTCGGGAGCGGATTCTACGGGATTGTCAAGATGTAATGACAAGACCGAGCTATTTACCGCTTGGTCATCCACATAGCCGTCTCCACCCCTTTGCTGATGCTGCTGTTGCTGTTGCCATTCAGCGCCACCCTCGACCCCGAGCCACAACCGAACACCTACGGTTTAATGCAATCGCATGTTAAACCGTGTGTTCAAAAGAGCATTTTTATATATATATATGAATAGATTCTTGAGTACTCACGGTCGTTGCGACTCTGCTCCTGCGGAGCCACGTCGAGCCCTCCCATGAAAAGGGTCTCCGCGTCGGAGTTTCCCTCGTCGCCGACGTCGCTGCCGTGGGGTCCCTCGACGTCGTCGTCGTCGTCGGCGTCGTCGTTGTCGTCGTCGTCATCGTCGTCGTCGTTGTCGTCCTCATCGTCGTCGTCGTTCTCGTCGTCGGCGTCTTGCACACACGGGCCACGATGCTCGTTCGCGGGCTCGACGATGATGACCTCGTTGACGTCAGGAACAACGTGATCGTTCTCGCGCTCCTCGACGACGAGAACCCCGGGTCCAGGAACCAGCTGATTCGCCTCCTCATCACCGTCGACAATCATTTCCTCGGAGCCGAATCCCGAATCAGCGATGTCGGCGGTCACGTCGCTGTCGCTGTCGCTCTCGTCCAGCAGCAGCCGCTCCCAGATGCCCTCAGGGTACACGACCTGCTGGGGCTCGGCGCCGATCACCGCAGCCTCAGCCTCGTTAAAGATTTGCGGCGCACGTCTGGCCGCTGGCTCGGGTGACGCAGGTAGCGCAATGTCCGCGGGTGCATCCTCCACGGGCATTCGAGCCTCGTCGTCGCCTCCGTTGTCAACGTCATCGTTGTCCTCCGCCTCTGTCTCCTCCGATGATTCGTAAGCAGGGCTGAACAACGCCTGCCGTGCACTGAATTCGGCGCTCATAAGCGCTCCTGCGACGGGCATACGGTCGAGGTTGCGCTCGCGGACAACCTCGCACGCAATAATCACGGCGTACGCCGATGCTTCAAAAGCATTATGCTCATGCGCTCGAGCAATAACGCGCATTGGCAACCGTCGCAGAATCGAGCGAAACTGTCGTTGCACGTCACGGAGGCACATAACACGAAGATCTCTAGCCCAAAGAAGCGTACATTTACGCGCAATCACAGGGCTCCTGATTTTAACTAAGCCCACCGTTTTAAGCACGGCTTTGATTAAATCGCGAGCACGGTCACACTGCATTTTATTTTTAATAAATCGCTTTCTAATAAAACGCTAACACGATCACACGCACGCACTGTTACTGTTCTGTCACAAACAGTAAATGAACAACACTTCACTGAAGCAGCACAAAGTCCGCTAAGGCTGACTTGACACTTAACGAGAACTCAAAACAAAACTGGAGACAGAGTTGGTGAGCACAATGCGCGGCGAAGTGTCGCTGGTGAAGTCTGAAGACCGATTAAACAGACTCTGTCTTTCCAAATTCACCATACTTCTAACCACACCTTCACAAACAAATTTAGCGTCGCAAATGAGGTGGAAGGAGGCTTAAACTGGCTTTGGAAGGTAAACATTGGCCAAAGCTCTAAGCCAATGTCAGCAAAATGCCGAGATGACCATGGCGTTCCACACCCCTTGTAAAAAAAGTTCGAACACCCACAATCAGCATAAAACAATACAGCATCTCGCGGAGATGTCCTAAAAGATCGACAGCGACCTTCGGTGGAGCCATCGATACTTTCCCCATAGTCGCCCGCCACGGTACCCCCTGGAAAACCCTTCGCTGACCGTGCTGTCTATACAGGTAGCCGCGAAAAACCCCAACACCTCGACGTAGACACGACACGCGACAGCCGGTTAGCGACACCACAACCCCTTAAACAGACCACCGTGAATCCCTTTGGCATCGATAGCTATCCATTACAAGTTTTATTACCTCCAGACCTACACTATTTTATCTTTAATTTATACAACAGCAGGTCTATAGCACGTCAAACCATTGCCTCGTGGCGACAGATCGCTATCTCCCCCATCGGTAGACAACGATTTCCCACCGTTCAAAATTCCTACGACTAAGGAAAATCTGAACAGGTGTCATACACACACACACCAATCGGACCACCCTGAAATATCTGTTAACAAGCAATCTGTTTCTTCTTACACACATCTGGTGAATCCAGCGCTATATTTACACCTGTACACAACAACTAACCGGTCTCGCCCCCACCTTTTGACAACACGTGTGACATATCGAGGGTCGTGGGTCTAGGCCACCGTGAAGCGCATATATAAACACCCCTACATTACTAGAAAGCGGCAGTCGGCCCGTGACTTCAGTAAAGACCGTTTACGCGATATTACGCAGCCTTTTATCCTCGACGCTTCACCGCACGGCCTATTGTTCAACATGAGTCAGGGTATCACATCCGAAGATCAGCGCGTCAGCGATCTGCAGACTTCAACCTTGTACCGCGTGCTGTCGGACATCGAAAAGAAACGCCTCGAAGGACCCCTAATTCTCGGAACTACGTACGGACTCAACCAGTCCGAGACGAAGAGAGTGAGCGTCGGCCTACAGCCGCGAGCCGATGGAAGTATACATCCGATCGTAAAACTGCAGAACAATAACACGACTGGTGGTATTGTTTTCGAGGCTAAGGATTGGACTCTACTGCAAGCGCATCTTCCCGATTTATCGAAGTATTTTGCCGATGGTCAAAAGGTCGTCTGGGGATCGGGCTGGCGCACTCCGGCACCGATATACATCGCGGACTGCGAGATACTCTTCACGACAAGTTACGGGTCGAAATCTATTGTGTTTGATCGCCGTGTTGAAGAAACACCCGTTGATGAGGTGACCGAGAGTCAGCTGGAACCCGAGCAACCGCCAAAGAAGAAACGCAAGAATTATTCACCCGCTGTGGTGATGCAGAAATCATCGTACGACGGGCTGCTGCAGATAATGGTGTGCACCGACGAGCGCTTCAGACGACTTCAAAGGAACGCCGCACATGTTCAGAAGTGCGCCGAAGTACTTTGCTCCGAATTACTGCTGCATATTCCGGCTAACGAAACACACGAAAAAATCAACGAACAACGCGTCAAAGAATTGATAAAAAATAATTTCAAATCTTTGAAAGACGCCGTACAGCATCGCATGGATGCTGAATTTGTCGAACTCACGTTCGGCATCGTGTTCCTCGAGCTCACCGTATTGTGCACCGCGTTTATCACACACGAGCTGCGGAAAGTACTTGCGGTGAAAAATCAGGAGACAACCCAATGAAGACAAACCCTGTAAATATGAGTGTTCTGTGTCTGTTTATAAGCGAAGCCCCCGCGACAATCTATATAATTTCTCATTTGTATCATACAACGACGGCAGTCATAATCATCATCATCGTATCATATTGTAATTACCTATAAGATGTACTTTAATTTTAATACTTTGGCTCTTTTCGTGACAATCGTGTATCTGTAAACTTCTCTGTCTTCGTGTACAACGGTCTAATAAAATTACTTATGTGAAAATCTAATTTTATTTCACGACTTACCTTCCCGAACAAAATTACCATCAACCACTCAACGAAAACCGGCAGGAAAATTCTGTTTCACCATTTGTAATACTTATCCACCTGGAAAACTTACCATCGAAAATCGTGAGTTACCGATCGTAGGTTAAAAATCTACAATACCGACGGCTGCTGCTGCACGATCGCGCTCGATTTTCCCTCGAAAATCTGACGCGGTGGACAAAATCTCAACCGACCAATCAGCGCGCGGGAAATCATCTCCACGGGCTTAACAGCCAACCAGCGCTCGGGGAATCAAGGCCCACGCCAGACGCCCCCACTCACAGCAGTCGCGGCGCTCGGAGAAGACGACACAGGGAAAATTCTCCCGAAGGAGTGGGGCGCTGGGGAAGAGGGGACCTAGCAACCAACCCACGCTCGGGGAATTATGCTAATCAGTCCCACCACCGCTCAAACATTACAGGGAAAATTTTCCCGAAAGAGTGGGGAGGAGAGGGGATTTTTAGACCAATGAAATCTCGGGGAATTATGCTAATTACTCCCACCTCCTCTCAAACATTACAGGGAAAATTTTTCCGAAGGAGTGGGGAGGAGTGGGGATTTTTAGACCAATCAGAACTCGGAGAATTTACCCCCACTCTTCCCCCTCCCTCTGTCTAGCACCGGCGCCAGGGGCCCAGACAGGGGCAGGTATGGGGAGGGGGAAGTGTCGTCTCCCTATACCTGCCCCTTACTACTGACGAAGGAAGTTTAAAGCATCGAGTGAACAGTCGGGAGAAAAGTCGACATAATGTTCACGACGCCACCGAGGAGCAAAATGTCAGAAGGAAGTGGCGGTGGAGACGCCGACGATGAGGATGACGCGACGAGGAGTAATGGCGAGAGTGGGGGTCGATCACGAGACGAGCGGGAAAATCCCGTGGCAGAGAGCAATACTGACCACGCCTTGGGGCCTAGCACGTCGGAAATAACGTCATCGAGACTCGACGAGAAAGCAGTAAGTACGATGAAGGTGTCACAGCTTCGGGACGAATTGACAAAGCTCAATTTATCGACGGTGGGACTAAAGCGAGCTCTGAGAGATCGGCTGATGAGCGCTCTCCGAGAAAGAGACGAAGAAGTCAACAATGATACCGACGAAGAACCGGAAGTTGATAATGAAGACAGTGACAGATCGAGTGATAACGAACAGGAGGAACAGATCGACGAAGTTCGACAGCGAGAACGCAGGCCGGAAGTACGTATACGAGAAAGACATGGCGGACAGCGGCCGGAAGCCATGGTAAATACAGCAAGCGCTTTTACCATCAAAGACGTCGAGGGCAGTATTCCCTTCTTTACCGGAGATGACAAGATGCCGATCCACAAATGGGTGGCCGAATTCGAGGACACCAGCACGCTTCTGAAACGGAATGATCTGCAGATGGTGATTTATGGTAAGAAAATGCTGCGAGGTTCGGCTAAGCAGTTCGTTGCTTTGAAGCAGGGCCTCACGACATGGTCAAAATTGAAACGCTGTCTCATCCGCGAGTTTAAGATAGAGGTTAACAGTGCTGCGATCCACAACCAGCTGGCGAAGCGAAAACGTAAAGCAGACGAAACACCGCGTCAGTATGTTTACGCCATGCAGACGATAGCCAACCAAGGTCAAGTGGAGGACGAGGCGATTATGCAATATATAATCGATGGGATTCAAGACGACGAATCAAACAAGCAGATTTTGTATCACGCCGGAACAATCACCGAACTGAGGAAAGGGTTGGAGACGTACGACCGAATCCGCGAAAAATCAGGAAAAAAGAAGCCGCAGACTAAATCCGACACGAACAAGGAGAAGAAGGATTATCACGCGAAGGAAGGATCTAAAAAGGAAGGATCAACGTCGAGAAAAGCGCACTGCTTTGGATGCGGGTCGCCTGAGCACGAGGTCAAGGACTGTCCCGATAAGGAGAAAGGCCCAAAGTGTTTTAAGTCCAATCAGTTTGGGCATATTTCGTCAAAATGTGATAAACCATCCAAACAGGACAAGCGCGACGAGAAGGTGAACCGCATAACCGAAGAAGAGAATACTGTCAACGTCGTGATCAACGGAAAGGAAATTCCAGCGTTGCTGGATACTGAGAGTTTTCGAACGATACTACGCGAAGATGAACACCGGAAGATCGGAAGTCCAACTTTGCTATCTACCACCAGAGTTTTCAAGGGATTCGGTAATGCGTGCAGCAAAGCCATCGGAGTGTGGAGTGCCGACCTACTGATCAACGGCGAAATTTACAGAAGCGATGTGTTCGTGGTGCCGGTGGGATTAACTGACTCGGCCATGATAATACGAAGAGATTTACAGAAGCAGATGGACATTAGACTAATGGGAGGCCGAGCAACTATCCAAAAGTTGGCGACGCAGCATGATCACGAGAACCTGAATCGAAGAACGGAAAGTGAAGGTCACGTGGGAGACAGAGCGAAGAAGCGGCGGAGGGCGACGAGGGACGATTCGAGAACGAGTTATTGGCAATAAGCTACATTGGGCCAGGCGAGATAGACGTCAGAGGCCCATATCGAGAGAAAATCAGGACGCTGATCGATGGTTATTGTCCGAATAAAGGAGCGCAGTCCGACATCGAGACCAGAATAGTGTTGAGCGATCCAGAGCCTGTGCGTTCGAAGCCTCGCCGGCTCGCGCCGCAAGAAAAGCAAGCTTTGGATAGTGTGATCGACGAGTGGTTGCGAGAGGGTATAGTTCAGCCTAGTAAAAGTACGTATTCCAGTGCAGTCGTAATGAGAAAAAAGAAGGACGACACTTATCGGGTGTGTATCGACTACAGGCGGCTCAATAAGAAAATCGTACGAGATCAGTTCCCGATGCCTCTCATACAAGATCGGATCGATGCTCTCGCGGAAGCACGCGTGTTTTCAGTGTTAGACTTGAAGAATGGGTTTTTTCATGTACCCGTTGCACCAGAAAGCCGCAAATATACGTCGTTTGTTACGCATGAGGCGCAGTACGAGTTTGTGAAAACGCCGTTTGGTCTCTGCAACAGCCCGACCAGCTTCTTGAGGTTCGTGGACGAAGTTTTTCGCGACCTATGTAGGCGAGGCGTCGCACTGACGTACATGGATGATGTTATCATCCCAGGAAGAGACGAAGAGGAAGCGTTCGGGAATCTCCGTGAGACGCTGAGTGTCGCGGAAGAGAAAGGCCTACTCATCAACTGGAAGAAGTGCAATTTTCTAGAAAGACGGGTAGAGTATCTCGGACATGTCATTGAAGACGGCCGGGTTAGTCCATCGCCGTTGAAGACTAAAGCAGTAAGCCGTTACCCTAAACCAAAGTCATGAAAGGACCTTCAAAGTTTTCTCGGGTTAGCAGGCTACTTCAGAAAATTGATTAAAGACTACGCGGTAATCGCTCGCCCATTGTCAGAGGTACTCAAAGGGAACCAAAAGTTCTATTTTGGGCCAGAACAAAATCGCGCGTTCGAAGAGTTGAAGATGATACTGGAGAGTGAGCCGGTATTGAGAATATATCGACCAGACGCCATAACCGAGCTGCACACGGACGCTAGCAAGGTTGGCTATGGAGCGGCTCTGATGCAGAAGAACACGATCGAAGAAGACTTCCACCCGGTTCTGTACATGAGCCGGAAGACGACAGACGCAAAGAAGCGCCGGGACTCCTACGAATTGGAGGTCTTCGCTGTAATTGAAGCGCTGAAACAGTTTCGCGTCTATTTGTTGGGCCTGAAGTTTAAGATCGTTACCGATTGTGAAGCGTTTAAGAAGACCATGAACAAAGAAGATCTGACGTCGAAAGTCGGAAGGTGGGCTCTCCTACTTGAAGACTTCAAGTACGAAGTGCAGCATCGGCCCGGAGTCCGAATGCAGCATGTCGATGCCTTGAGCCGATATCCGGTGATGACAGTCGACGATACGATAATGCACATGGTGAAGAAACAGCAGGCAGAAGAGGAACGGTTGCGAGTGATAATGCAGATTCTGGAGAAGGGGCCGTACGAAGATTACTCGATTGACCACGGAGTGTTAATGAAACGGGTTGGCGATAAGAATGTGATTGTATTACCAATTAGCCTCCACCACGACGTCATACGCAGAGCTCACGAGAACGGCCATTTCGGGGTCAAAAAGATGAGTGAGAGCATCACGCAGGAGTTCTACATCCCGAAGCTGAAAGAGAAGTTGGAGAAGTTCGTGAGCTGCTGCGTTCCATGCGTTCTAGCGGAGAGGAAGAAAGGTAAGACGGAAGGAGAATTGATGCCAATTCCAAAAGGCGATGTGCCGCTCGCTACGTATCACATCGACCATCTCGGCCCAATGACCGCCACCTCGAAGTGGTACAAGCACTTGTTCGTAATCGTCGACGCATTCTCGAAGTTCGATTGGCTCCACCCCACTAAAACGACAAGTGCCAAAGAAGTGATAGCTAAGTTGACCGCACAGCAAGCCGTCTTCGGAAACCCAGAGCGAATAGTCAGCGATCGTGGTTCAGCTTTCACTTCGACGGAGTTCAAGGAATATTGTGCTTCAGAGAGGATAGACCACGTCACTATAACTACCGGCGTACCAAGAGGCAACGGCCAAGTTGAACGGATAAATCGCATCATTATACCGATTCTGACGAAGCTGTCTCTGGAGAACCCAGACAAGTGGTTCCGGCATGTCGACAAGGTTCAGCGTTGCATTAACAGCACCTACCAGAGGAGCATCGGAATGACACCAGGCGAGGTACTCTTCGGAGTGAAAATCAGACAAAGAGAAGATTCGCGAATCCTGGAGCTGATCGAACAGGAGTCAGTTGAGGAGTACGATCACCATCGCGAGCAACTACGAGCGTCAGCGAAAGAGAACCTTCTGAAGATTCAAGAAGAAAACCGGAGGGTATATAATCGGAGGTGTAAGGAGGCAACCGCGTACAAGAAAGACGAACTAGTGGTCATCAAACGTACTCAGTTCGGGGCGGGTCTCAAGATAAAACAAAAGTACCTCGGTCCTTACAAAATATCCGAGGTTAAGGGGAATAATCGTTACGAGGTAATCCGAGTCGGAGATGGAGAGGGGCCTAGGATGACGACGACTGCAGCGGACTTCATGAAGCCCTACCACCCAGATTCTTCGGGGACCGAAGAATAGCAGGAATGGGCGAATGTGGGAGTGGATTCGAACGACGCGCCACGCCCGATGAGGCGACGGGCGCGGGCGCCTCTCGCGGCGGACCGACGAGACGAAGGGACGCCGACATCTTGGCAGTCAGACGCGCGCCATGACGCGGACAGTCGTTCTTATAAAGTCGTCTCTGCGGAATGTATCGAACATCAAGACACTTTTCATTAAATCTCATATTTAAAAAAAGCTGATCTGAGTCCGTTATTCCCTGTCCTTCGGTCGGAATCCTACATATTGATTTGAAAAAGACCAAAAAAATGAACTTTTTTCCCGTTTTGGAAAATCCACGTCAACTTGGCAGATATTGCGATAATGACTCATGTTTTTAGGTGTTTTTTTACTTCAATACATGCCCAACGAGCCCCCAAGATGTAAAAATTGATCTGCTGAACCGTTATTTTTTACCGAAGCGTCAAAATTTTATCAAAAATTAAAGGAACGCTCATTGTTCCTTAAATGGCAATGAATGATGATTACAATTTAAAAAAGACTTTTCCGTTGTTTTCCTCACGGTTTCGCAATAACAACTCTTTTAATCTTTGAAAAAGAAAAAAATTTCGAAATTTTGAATTTTTCAAAAATTAAAGAAAAATCAAAATTCAATTGAATTCAAAAACTCAATTTTTTTAAAATTAGGGTTAAAATAGAAACATTTATCAACATTTTGATTTTTTTTAAATAAAAATAAAAAAAATCAAAATTCATTTGAATTCAGAATTTTTTTTTATTAAGGTTAAAAAAAAATTCAACATTTTTGAAATTTTTAAAAATTAAAAAAAAATCAAAGTTCAATTGAAATCAAAAACTTAATTAAAAAAAAATTAAGGTTAAGAAAAAAAAAATCAAGTTTGATTTTTGTTGAATAAAAATAAAAAAAATAAAATTTAATTGAATTCAGAAATTTCATTTTTTTAATTAAGGTTAAAAAAGAAAAAAATTCAAATTTTGAATTTTTTTTCTTTTTCAAAGATTAAAAGAGTTGTTATTGCGAAACCGCGGGGAAAACAACGGAAAAGTCTTTTTTTAATTTTAATCATCATTAATTGCCATTTAAGGAACAATAAGCGTTCCTTTAATTTTTGATAAAACTTTGACGCTTTGGTAAAAAATAACGGCTCAGCAGAACAGTTTTTAAATCTTGGGGGCTCGTTGGGCATGTATTGAAGTAAAAAACCCCCTAGAAACATGAGTCATTATCGCAATATCTGCCAAGTTGACGTGGATTTTCCAAAACGGGAAAAAAGTTCATTTTTTTGGTCTTTTTCAAATCAATATTAAGGTTACAAAAAAAAATAAAATCTCAAAAGTACCAGAAGGTTCTTTTAGAGCATTTCTTCCAGTTCACAAAACCCACCTTTAGCTCGCTGTGCGATCATTAGTTCATGAGATATTGCTGATCTACGAAAAAAGCTCCTTTTTTCTTTGAATGCCAATATCTCAGCAACAAATGGTCGTACAGAGATCAGCAACAGACCATTTTAAAGCTAAAGAACCACGCTAAAGGACCCCACTATTGATAAAGCCACAAAAAAAAAAAAATGTTGTGCCCGTGGACGATTGTGAAAATTACAGAAATAAAAAAAAAATTCTGTCCGCTTTTCCTTAGGTTCACGCCGAACGTGTTGCTTTAAAAAAAATACTGAAAAGATGTTCAAACTAGAGATATCAAGCTTTAAAACGCATTTTGTTTTATTACGATTCGATCATTTTTCACTAAATTACAGCGGTTCAAAAATCAATGAAAAAAGGTAAAATTCAACTGTTCCCTTAATTTTTTTGCTGAGTGTAGTATATTCGCAGAATATTCTGGATAGTACAGCCTCCATAAAAACTTGGGAAAATCTTTGCACGTTTATAGTATTAAGACTTAAGAATTAGTAGGTACCGAATTTACAAAATCTACATTTACTTATTATTATGGTCATACTAGGTTACGGGTCACTTTTTATAATCTGACCACTAATTACAACCGTTTATGATCTAGTTTATTTATAATTTGGCCGTTATGGTAATCAAAAAAAGCTTTAACATGTATTTACTAAATATATTATTTTGTTGTTTTTTCTTCGTTTTATTAGAATATGATTTTTTCTTATGTTTGAATGAGTCAGTCAGACTTTCAAGAAAACATATTTTTCATCTGCAAGATACTTTAAAGCTTGACTGACGGATTTCAGTTTTATGCTCGCGCTCTGTAAATCAAGATCCTTAAAATGGTGTGAGATAACTATTAGGGTGGTCCAATTTTTTTTCGACGAGTTTTTTTAGTTTTGAAGTTTCATGAGAAGTATTGAAAAAAATCTCCAAATAAACTGAAACATGTAAACATATATTTACTTCACACATCGTAAAGTAACATTTCGTATAATACTCGACGAAAAACCTTTGTGTCAGCTCCTGTGTTTGTAACAGATCTCGGTTCGTGCAGCAAACTCGTGAGAAAAGTTGGCATACCAGAGACACGTCAAGTTTTTAATGACAAACCAAGTCTCCGGCATGCCAAGTTTTTTGTACCGTATCATACACTGATGAATTACTTAATAAATTTTACTTGGCTAATATATTTAATTTGTTTTCTTATTTTTTAAAGGAACATTTTTATTGTGATTTTTTTTGCATGGAATGGCTACTCTTTTAATTATTTTTTATAGGAAATTTTTATTGTGATTTTTTTTGCAAGGGATGGCCACTCTTTTATTATTTTTTAAAGGAAATTTTTATTGTGATTTTTTTTGCAAGGTATGGCTACTCTTTTAATTATTTTTTAAAGGAAATTTTTATTGTGATATTTTTTGCAAGGGATGGCTACTCTTTTAATGATTTTTTAAAGGAAATTTTTTATTATAAATTTTTTTTTGCAAGGGATGGCTACTCTTTTAATACTTGGCGTACAATTTTTGTTTTGAAAAAACATTTTTTGATTTATTTCACATCTTTTTGAAAACCATCTTCAATACATGCATGCAACGACAGGGCTCATTGCATATGGTCAGATCGCATTTCTTGCAATTGACGTTGTTCACTATTATGCTCCGCCAGAACAAACTCCAGGACAAACCATTTTCACCACGTCTATCCTCTGCATTCTTTATTTCTATAAGACATCAAATAGTTAGTGCTCTATCACGGATGAGTAATGGAAAGGTCTAGAAATACTACAATAAATTATTCTAACGTGACAATTAGTCCAAATTAGCCCAAAATATAACCTCAAAAAATCGATCTTTCATGGACAGGATAAAGTATCCTCCACATGATGATTTTTGTTGCTTTGAAAAGACACTTTTGCGTTAAGACGCGAGATTATTATTAAATCATTACACTCGATAGTAAATGTTAAAGTAATAATCACGCACGATCTTCTCACTTTTTGTCACACGTCGGGAGCTGCCGGTCCGCTCAGGCGATTCACAATCATCGCGATCTCATGACTTTGGGGCCGTCGCTCGTGTGTGCGCGTCTTTCCTTCACATCGATTATTTTTATTGATATGATATACAAACCATTACACTAGAGTCCTCATTACACTACAGTAGAGTGTACGACCCTGTCACTTTTTTACTGTCAGACGACGATTATGTCAGACGACGAGAGCGAGCTGGTCGATAGACGATCGTTGCCGCAACTTCTTCAGGCTACCGCTGCGGGCGCCATTTGTTATGTTATGTGTGCGTTGTTCGTTTACACGGATGCACACGTATATGCAATCGGACAAATCTGTCTCGATGTGTGAGTTCAGACAAAAGTGACATTTTGCCAGATATCAGCACTTCGGGAACCGATTATATCAAAATAGGTCTCATTAATAAGGCGGAAAAAGATAAAAAATATTGGCGCTGACACATTTAGCGCCCGCGATGTATTGCCTGAGATAATTAGAGTTACAGACGAAGTGAGAGTGTGCTGGTACACGCCATGCACGTATACGGATCGGACAAATTCGCATCGATGTTGTGTGAGTGCGGACGAAAAGTTTTTGACAGAATCGAAATCGTAAGTGGCCAGATATTAGCGTTGCGGTCACCGATTTGATTGAAATAGGGTTCATTGGAAAGAAAAAAAATAATAAAAAATATTGAACCTGACACATTTGGCGTTCGCGACGTGTTGACTCAGATAATTCCAGTTAGAATTTCGTAGCAGACGAAAAAGAACGAACGTGCTGTAAAGTAAGAGTAGCGCTAGCGTCTCGTCGTGAGAGTCTCGTGAGGCGGCATTATAGATTTCTTTTAATACTTGGCGTCGAGACGCTACCGCGTCTCTTGATAGATGAAAACTAGGCGAGATCGCATAAAATTTGAAGGTCGCCGTTGCAGGCTGAAACTCGTGAAGATTTTAGAGTTCACATTGAGTTTTCACATATTTTCCCTGTAAAAAACACGCAAAGTTCAATGTGAACTCTAAAATCTGAAAAAATTCATACGTATTCAAGAA
Source organism: Pimpla rufipes (assembly GCA_963932165.1). Classification (NCBI taxonomy): domain Eukaryota; kingdom Metazoa; phylum Arthropoda; class Insecta; order Hymenoptera; family Ichneumonidae; genus Pimpla; species Pimpla rufipes. The sequence goes on from OZ010639.1 coordinate 2,775,580, forward strand.
AACGCAGGAATCATTTTTATTAAAAAAAATTGGGTCATCGAAATATTTGTTAAACAATTTTTTTTTTCATAAATTTGTTAATAACATTTTATAATTATTACACAAAATTAATCTTTTCAGTACCTTTAATGTGCATGAATTTTTTCAGATTTTTATACCATCGAGAAGTGTTTGCAATTCTCTGTCAATTTTCTCGAATTTATGTGAAATGAATACCAAGCGCAAGGACTACCTTAAAGGGAATTTGAAATAATGATATTCTTTTAGGATCACAGCGAAAAATATTTCTATCACTGGACCCACCGGTTGGGTCAACCGATTGCTTCGAAACCAGAAACATGGATTTTTCAGTCTGTTCATAGTCCAGAGAAAATCTGTCATCAGAATGGCTTCCGCTAGGGCTCAATTTCTTCGCAATCACATTTTCTATAGAATAATTGCAGGAATTGTGGCCATCATGGACCGGAAAAGGTACAAAACGGCCGTTGACTAAACACGTCTCGCGAGGAAGCGGTGCATTTTAGTTCTCCTTAGAGGTATTTACAAAAACTCAACTACAATAAATGGAGAACGATTATAATACAAGTGTTTAAGACTTGTATTAAGATACTGCATATCGAGACCTGTATTCTATGGAAAACGGTTGAGCCTGGGCTACACTCAAAGATAGCATGGTCGACAGACGCGATACCGTTGTAGGACACTATGATCGGAGTTCGGCTAAGGAATAGCAATTCTCTGCAGTAGAAATTGTGATAACTGTTACGTCAAACATTCGGTTGGTTTTACGCGACCAAACATTTACACGCTTGTTGAGCGCTTCGGCTTTGGGTTCCCGTACGCTGGTCAGTGAGAGCCGCGGCACCCTCTTTACCACCCCCGACGCGAACCACCGAAGACCCAACCCCGTTTTTGAGTCCTAACCTTGCGGAAATTTACTCGGGATAAGGGTACGAACTTTGTCGGTTACTAGCAATAAAACTGTGGTGTGTGTAGGGTATTGTGAATTAAAAATATTTATGGGAAAATCGGGACAATTCTCTTAGTATTCGTAATACAACGTTGAAAATGCTCATTACAGAGAAATAAATAAAATATACTTACCGTGATTCAGAAGTTCTCGTGGATCACGTTAGATTGACGTAGGCGTCGGGAAATTTATCGTACAGGGTCGAAGAAGAAGTAAAATATTCAACGGGAAAAATTCTTGCTAACTCTCTTGAATTTATTCTAAAATAATTAATGCACTTTGGCAAATAAAATACTTGTTCGATATTCCCGTTACAAAGAAATGGCTACGGATATTTGGGATTAACTCAAAGATATAAAATAGTAGGAACAAACTTTACTTAATGGCTTATCGCAAATCTGGAATGGATGAAGATTCTTCAGACGAGGATAATTGCCTCGGAATGAATAGATGATCTGAAATGTTCAGACCTAAAGTTAATTTGACTTGCGACTGGACGAAACGTTCGAAATAAAATATTTAACAACTGTCGAGCGAGGGAGAGCAGTGGCCGAGTGGATCGGGGCCGGGCTCATACGCAGAGGGCCCCGGGTTCGATTCCCGGCCAAGCACCAATGGATTTTTCTATGTGCTTTTCTGTAATCCCGGTGGTTCGGAGCCCACCTTAAATAGGAGGTCCAAAGGAAAGGTCCAGTGCCTTGGGGTGGTGCCCAAACAGACTGGGAGAGTGTCACGGGTTCGATTCCCGAGACTGAAGTCCCGCAGATGTAGGCAAAACGGACGAGGACGTAGCTCCGGCTATAGGACGTACGAGACGAAGCTCCAGACTCGAGAATCGAACCGGTAACACAACGGACAAGTAAGGAAAGGAGGAAAAGGTACCAAGGAGCCCGTAACCCTTAGGGGATCGGTGTAACACAAATACCAATATCAGTTTATAAAATTTCACATTTATGCATCTTCGGACTTATAAAATTTACACAGTTACATCGTTGGACTTAGAATATTTTTTTTATCAAGCCTGGACTTTGAACATTTTTTATTTAATCGAACGTGTACTTAGAATCCTTTTATCAAGCTTGGAATTTGAACATTTTTTATTTAATCGAACTCGGACTTTGAAATATTTATTTGATTCTCGACCTTGACATTTTTAACGAGTTCTGACTTTGAAATTTTTAACGAGTTCGGACTTTGAAATATTTATTTGATTCTGGACTTTAACATTTTTAACGAGTTTGGACTTTGAATCTTTTTTATGTGACTTCAGACTTTGAAATTTTTACTTGAATCTGGAGTTTGAAAATTTTCTTAACGAAGTTGGACTCTGAATATTTCAATGATTTTGTACTTTGTGTATTTCAATGATTTTGTACTTTGTGTATTTCAATGATTTTGTACTTTGAGTATTTCAATGAATTTGGACTTTGAATATTTTAATGAATGTAGACTTTGGATATTTCAATTAATTTCGATTTTGAATTTTTCAACGAGTTCGGATTTTGAATGTTTCAATGAATTTAGACTTCGAAGATTTTTAATTAAACTTTCCACTTTGAAATTTATAACTAACTTTTAAAATTATAATTGAGATTAGACATTGAAATTTCTAATTGAATCTGAACTTTGAAAATTCTTAATTGAATCCAAACTTTAAATTTTTGTGTGTTGTTTAATACTGTTAGATGAGATCGTTTCCTTTATTATATTCATTTCCGTTTTTATACCAAATACTGTATATCAAAGTTGTAAAGAGAAGATCGATCAACCATTTATTTCACGAAAGTGTCTTAAACACTTTTAAATAAATATCAAAGTATTATCCTACGAATAAATACTTGAGAAATATCATTTTTATCATATTATGTCAACCTCTACCAGATCCTGTGAAAATCCGAGCCATTCTACGAGATATTTTCCTAACTACTGTGAGTAAGTTTCATTCCTTCATTTATCCAAGTTAATAAAAGTGATTAAATCCTTCTACGAAATACATATAAACCCCTGCACACCCTACAATCCTATCACCAGAAACCATCAAACGTTCGTACCCCTGTCCCGAGTAAATTTCCGCAAGGTTAGGACTCAAAAACGGGGTTGCGTCTTCGGTGTTCTCCGTCGGGCGTGGTAAAGAGAGGGCACTGGCACTCGCTGACCAAAGTACGGAAACATACAGCTGAAGCGCTCACACAAGCGTGTAAATGTTCGGCTGAATTTTCCTTCGACCGAATATTTGACGTAACAAATTTGGGGACTCATCCGGGATCATCCTTAAGAATGTTTTGATTGCGCTAATGGTGATAGGAATTTTTTATAACCCCAAAGATCAACAAAAAAATAAAGGAGAAGAACTAGATAATAAAATTCTGGAAGGTTACTCTGACTTATAACGAATGAAAATCCGATAAAGATTACGTTTAATTCAAAAGAATACTGAAGTACTTAGACGTTTAATAGCAGCTGTTCTTAAGAAAATCAGAAAAATAATATTTCTGAGATCTCTTGGTTTGGAAAACAAAAGGAAAGAGAAGGTACGCGAGGAACCGAAATTAAGAAGATCAAAGAGAATAATTAAAAAACAGAAGATTGCATACACGGAAATCGCAGGTCATAATAATTATCAAAGATTACGCAGGTAAACCAATTCCTAATAATAAATATCGAAAGCTGTTGAATTTCCGGATCAATCTGAACTTTAAAAATAAAATATATATATGAAATAACATTAAATAAATATATATGCGGTATAATTATCCAATAAAGTCTTAGGTTGAAGAGAGAAACAGCGACACACAAAAAAAACCCTTCCCATATACCTCCACCTATTCGAGTTATACGCTACCCTAGGCGGATTTCTCGATCCTTTCCGTGAGTTACACGCTACCCTAGGCGGATCTCTCAGCCTTCGTACCACGAGTTATACGCTACCCTAGGCGGATTTCTCGATTCCCCCGTCCAAAAAAAATACCCAAAAAAAAGAGGATAAATAAAGACTTTAATGCATATAAAGACAAAGGCAGGAGGTCGCGTTCGATTTTAAAAACAACTTGAGGAGGATTACAAAAAACCTTTATAAATAAACAGACCTTTATACGCATAATTGGGATAAAGAAGTCACGGACGATAAATTGAAATTAGGCTCTGTTGAGCTAGAACCCTTGCCCGTGAAACTTTCTGCTAATAAAAGGGATCTTGAAATAACTGAGGAAATAGAACGATTGGATAAAGAATCAACAGATCGTTTTAACGCCTTGTTTCCCAACCCATATAAAAAGGTAGTAAACACAGTAGGGTCGGAAACCTTCTCTCTCCCTTATCCTATCGATTTCGGAAATCTGAATCTGACCGAGTCAAGAGAATCTCAAGACGAACCAGATCGTATAAATTCATTATTTCCAAAGCCTTATAAAGTAGTGCGAGTCGGAAGGAAGACGGAACCGTGTTCGCCCTCGTGTTCTGGTGACTCGTTAGAATCCGAAGAGGAAGAACAAGGACAGCCAAAAGCTATTGAACCATCAATTCAGGAGCCAGTCAAAGAACATAAACCTCATATTGTACAAGAGACACTCCTGAAGGGTAGGGCTGAATATTCTCCGAACAATAATAAATCATTTAAATCTAATCAAGTGAACTCATCAATTTATCCAATGCTAATTGAGTGGCTGAAAAGAATCAGAGACGCTTTTTTCCGTTGGTGTTATCAAAAGTTACAAATAAAATCTAAAATAAACAAGTTGAACAAAATCCATAAAAAACCAAAACTTAAGTATTTAAGACGTCAAAGATTATAATTTTAAATAGAGACAAGAAAATATAAATGACGTCTACTCGGTCGAAGAAAGATCTTAGTGTTATTAAAACAAACGAATATCTTAACGAAAGAAAATTGAAACAAAACGTGAAAAATCAGTTAGATACGACTAGTACGACCAGTGACGCAATTACTTTGAGTCCTGAAAAAGCGGACCTTGTAACAATCGAGGAATCACCCGGTGCCACTACGAGTTACTCAACACTAGACTCACAATCTTCTGATTCAGACGAGGGACAAACAGCTATCTCCGTTAGGAAAAATAGTGGGGTATCGGAAGAAAATACGGAAAGTCAAACAATTAACGAAGAAAGTAAATTGATTGATACTGACGACGACAGTGCAGAAGGAGATAAAAATATTGACGAAGACGACGACACTAAATCATACAACGAGGACGATTTTAACGACAGTGATTTTGAGCATTGTACGGGCGATATCTTAACCAAGTATTCAAAAGCAAAAACTTTCGAACAATTTACAAGACAAGTCCAAGAACAAATTCGAGTTAACCCCACAGTTAGGGGATTGTCATTGGTAGGTGGATTTGTAACCACGACTGGTCCACGAGCCATCGAATATTTTCCTTTACTGGCACAGTTAGGAACTTCGCCTGAACCAGTAATTCAGCCCAGTGAATTTTTGGACTCCGAGGAACACCACAGAGGAACCCAAATCGAGTCACACCACGAACCACAAAATATAGACGATAAAGAAGCATCAACATCATGAGAATATAGTCACGAAAGCGAGGCAAGCATTGGTAATCTATCTAGTAGCGACAATACATTTTATACTCTAGTGGGAGGTTCAACACCATTTAATTTGTCCACCAAAAATTCAAACGCCAATTCTTCTAAAGACCTACCCAGTCCCGGAATTAAATCCTCAGTAAAAGAAACGCCAGTAAAATCAATATTGAAATCGGGGTATATTGTTCCGAGGAAATTAATAAATCAAATTAATTCATCAAAATCTCCAAACTCAGCGGAACCCGGTTGTTCCAAAAATCCGGGAGAAGAACTAAATAGCAAGGCAAGGCAATCCCGAGTTAAATTTGTCCTCGACCCATCCTTCACAGATTCGGAAGAAATAGAAATCACAACAGGAAAAATAACACCGCCAACTATGGTCAATAATCAAACGCTGTCCCTCCGAGACGCCCTAGCAGTAATTTCGAATTACGATGGGCGTACTATGTCAATGGGAATGTTTATTCAAGGATGTAGAGAAGCACTGGCAATGATGGGGCCAGGAGCAGAGTCGAATCTGGTAAAAGCCGTCCATGTGAAAGTTATTGGTTAACCACGACGTACAATTCAGGGACGTGAATTTGAAAATATTTCGCAATTAGAAAAGTTTTTGAAAGAAATTTACGCCCCAACTCGTAAAGTTTACCAATTACAAGGAGAACTGGGATCTATTTTTCTGCGTGATAACGAATCTGTGATCGCCTATGCAAATCGCGTACGCGATCTCGGAAACTTAATTATCGAAAGTCACGATTCTAACGAAAATAATTCCACAACAATTGCATTCATCACAAACACTAAAGAAAGTCTTCCCTCATGTTTTTTGTACGGTTTAAAACCCGAAATTGAACAGCGTCTGGCTATGAATAACGATCTCGATGAGCTTATTAAATCTGCTGTACAAATTGAGAAACAATTACTATCTCAAGCTGCTCTGCGCAGTGGACGTACGCCCTCAGAACCTAAACCCTTGAAATCGGAAGGAAGGTGTGCATGTTGTGGCAATTGAAGAACCAAATTGTCAAATTTGCGAAAAAAGAGGAGACATAGCTAAAGATTCTCCGGACACAGAAACGAAACCTAAACCTTCTGACAACTCTCAAGATAAAAATAGTGAGGAAAAGAATCTTTTCGTATGCCAGATATGTAAGAAACCAGGACACACGTCAGACAAAAGTTTTTAAATTTACCCACCAGGAAATAGGACGAACGCCATTGACCCCCCTCAAGTTACGATCTGTCAAATATGTCAAAAGCGAGGACACTCCGCTGACCGATGTTTTAAAATTTTCCCATCCGAAAAATCAGGGAATACATCACCTGTTTGCCAAATATGTAAAGGCACTGGACATTCAGCCGATAGTTGCCCCCGTTTACCTTCCAAACCCCCGAATATAATGAATTTGCCACGCTCTCAAGTACCTGAGGGTCTTTGTTATCAAAATTCCGGTGGTATATCATGCCAGATTTGCAAAAAGGAAGGTCATGGAGCTCACATATGCCCATATCGTAACAATCACTCTCAGCCATTAAACAGCAATCGTTTTAACAACAGTGGAAAGTACGTAAATCCAAGCACAGCCACCAACAATACTGGAATGTGTTATTATTGTAAGAAAACGGGACATTTCATCCGTGATTGTCGTGATCGTGGAAATGCCCAGGAAAAATACGGAAATCCGGAAAACGAGAGCGGATTCCCGAGAACGGGTGCGCTCGGGGAGGCCTCAGAGAATACGCATCCCGTTCGTAGTCACAATCGCGAACCCAAGTACCAGCCACGAGTAGTTCGAATATTTAACATGTACTTGCATCCTGTAACCAGCGTTCCCACGGTATCAATGACCACCGATGAAGTAATTTCACCCATTATTTTAGTCATTAATACCGGGGCTGGATCGAATATTTTAAAACCTGATATTCTTATTAATAAAGGGGAAATTTTGCGACTCAATGTGATAACTGACAATTCAATTCTTACACTGGGATACGTTACAATTGAAGTTTTTGGACGATTTGCGACATTCCATGTAGTCAACGACAATTTTCCTATAAAAGAGGCTGGAATATTGGGAACAGATTATCTCGATGGAAATCGTGTTAAAATAGACTATGAGAAGCGTCAATTAAAAATGCAAAATTTAATAATCCCATTCGCGACCCAAGAAATGATAGTTATACCTGGTAAAACAACGCGATTGTGCTATGTACGAATTAAAAATTTGGAATTACGGGAAGGATATTTACCACCCCTCCAAGCAGGTGAGGGAATTCACGTAGAAAGTGGATACGTTATAAATGAAAACGGGAAAGCTTATATTCAAATGACTAATGATAATGAGTACACCATACAAACCCAAGTCCCTGTATTAAGGTTAATGTCATCGGAGGAATTAACTGAGGATACTAAGAAAGCAGGATCAGAGATAAATAATTCGCAACAAATAGTAAACATCGCAGATACAACATTAAAAAACAAAGAAAAGCGAGAAACCAAGCGGAATAAAAATGTTCATTTCAAATTAGAAGAAGAAGTTATTCCCGAAATTCTAGGTTCACCCTGTGAAATCACTCACAATAAAAACACGGAATTCCGGGAACAATCTATGGATTATGCCGAAATTATTCGTCAAATGCTTAACGAAGTAAAAGTAGAGAGAAAGAATTGCGAAGAGTTAATCAGAAAAACTCGTAAATTACTGGAAACCAGTGAAATGTGCGTAGAACAAAAAAGGAATAAATGACCGTGAGGAAATCAGCAATTTGGGAAGTGAAACCCAGGTTTGTGAGTCGCGGACTCAGATGTCGAATATTTCAGAGAAATACCCAGGGAACAGAGATGAGTATGCCCACGAAACTTTAAGGGAGTTAACGAATGTTTCTGAAGATAATGTGTTCCGGACGATGCCGGCCGAATTAATTTTATTGTCAGACGAATTCTACGATAGAGAATCAAGAGAATTTCGTTCTGAATCAGGGGAAACTGCTGTGCCCAGAATAGGCACAAAAGATTTCGATTTTCATGTTAACTATGGCCAAAAGGAGCGCTCATGTGAAGAAATCCCAGTAGGAAAATCTCTGAGTGACGAAGAGAAATACGTTAGGTTTGTGAGTCAAACCAAGTTTACAGGTAATAATTTCCTTACGGCGAGAACAGAACTTACATAACATTATTATAAATAAATAGACATTATTCGCAATCATTAAATCTTGAAAGCATTATGAAGGAACATAATTATTCAAAAGCGCAAAAGAAACAAGTAATAATAGGAAGAATTGTTAAAAGGAATAGCATGAAAACAACCAGGCGGGGACGAATAAATGTTATCATTAAAAATGAAGAAAATTGTTGCGACAAAATCAGGAAAAATGTTGTATCCAAGAATAAAAACCAACCCGAAATCAAGAGAAAATTAGTAACGATGAATGAACAAATGACTAAATGCGAAAAACCATTTAAAACGAGAGAACCCACGTTCGCTGAAAATAAAGAAATAACAGCAGTACAGCCTTTGGTCCGTGAAACTTTATGTTACGTAATAACCGAAGATGAAACAATTGATCGTTTTGAGCAAATAAAAAAGTTATTGAGACTTACAGATTTAAATGAGGAGGAAAGAATTAATATTGAGACTCTATTAAGAAACAGCGTGCATTTTTATCAGATTCCCGGAGATTTATTAACTTGCACCACAATCTTACAACATAGAATTCCAACCACTGATGACCTCCCTATAAATACCAGAGGGTATCGATGGCCCGAAGTTACGAAATCAGAAATCGGAAAACAAATCGAAGATGCTTAATAAAGGTATAATAATACCCTCCACTTCACCGAATAATTGCCCCGTGTGGGTTGTCCCTAAAAAAGCCGAATCTCACGGTAATAAGAAATGGAGAGTGGTATTCGATTATCGCGCATTAAACGAGAAAACCATTGCAGATGCATACCCTATTCCGAATATTAATGATATACTCGACCAATTAGGTGGCGCTCAATATTTTTCTGTATTCGACTTAGCATCAGTGTTTCATCAGATCGAAGTAGCACCAGAAGACCGACACAAGACGGCATTCACCACGCCTCGTGGACATTTTGAATTTGTACGTATGCCGTTTGGTCTACGAAATGCACCTCCTAATTTTCAGAGAGCAATGGACCTCACGCTCGGTGAGCTTTTAGGAGAGGGCGTGTTCGTGTACTTAGACGACATAGTGATTTATGGCAAAAAATCTCCAAGAACACGAGACAATATACTTAAAATTGATGAAACGTTTAGAATCTGCAAATTTGAAATTACAACCAGACAAATGCGAATTTTTGAAGCGAGAAGTCGCATATTTCGGTCATGTAATTGGCAGTACAGGAGTACGCCCAGATCCAAAGAAATTAGAAGCCGTTCGCGAATACCCACCTCTCAAAAATGTAAAAAATAAACGTCAATTTTTGGGATTAACCGGTTATTATCAGAGATTCATTGAAGGATACGCAAAAATAACAAAGCCACTCACTCTCTTGCTAAAAGACGTTAAATTCGACTGGGGACCCGAACAACAAGAAGCATTCGAAGTATTAAAGGACAAACTTTGCACCGCTCCCGATTTACAATATCCAGATTTTTCAAAACCATTTATTTTAACCACAAATGCGTCTGGTTACGCAATCGGTAGTATTCTCTCTCAAGGACAAATAAATAACGATCATCCTTGCGCGTACGCATCCCGAGCATTAAGTCAGGTAGACGAGCGTTACGACACCTACGAAAAAGCATTAGCAATCGTCTATTCGAGATTACATTTTAGACCATATTTATACGGTCATCACTTTACCGTAGTTACAGATCACAAACCTTTGACGTGGTTCCGACGAGCAACAGACGGCAATCCCAACATTTTGCGCTGGAGATTGAAACTCTCCGAATACGAATATGATGTAGTATTCAAGGCTGGAAAAACTAATGTTAATGCCGATGCTCTCTCTAGAAATCCCGTAATTAATGCTGATGAGATACCATCCGTGCAGATAACGCCCTTCACGGGATATCCAACAAAACTCAGAAATACATTGACAGACGCTGACATCAGTCGATTATTGGAAAAAGACTCCGAAAACGAAAATGACCCCGAACAATATAACAGTGACGAGGAGGTAAATATATTCTTCGATGGCGAAATAGAGCCCGACTGGGATCGCGAACCACCCGATCTAAATGAAGAATACGAAGAAGACAGCGTCCCTGACATTTCATCAACTGCAAATTTAAACCCCAATGAACCCCGAATATTGTCGGATGACATGGTACACTTGGGACCATTGACAATTATTGAAACACCTAAAACACACTTGAGTACTGTTACCGCGCTCGCGAGTTACGAGCCTCAGAACCCGGGCTGGCGACAAAAATCCCCGTCAGCTGGTTTTTTCCTTGTGTCCGGGGCGCCATCCATGCTCTTAGCGTGGCCCAGCTGCGAAGTTGTGGAAATAAAAACGGGGACGAGTTGGTTGGCCGGCTAGCCACAGCCTGCACAATGGTAGAGGGGGCGGTTCGGGAACTCGGGGACGAAATATTCGGTCTGGCTCGATTTTACCAAAAAAACAATTCGCGACTCAAAAATATTCACACCAGTTCGGGCACAAAAAAAACGGTTTATTGTCCAAGATACTCTAAATTTGTCGCGATACAAAAAAAACGGCGCCCTACTAAAATCGGGGAACGGTTACTTAATTCGCCGTTCCCGATTTCCTACCCGGCACGAGCAAACAAAAATATTACACAAAAAAAAAAAAGATTTTAAACGCGACCGCGAAGTAAATTCCGTGACCGGGGACGAAGCCCCGCGCGACAAAGGCCCTACTACGGTCGACCGCTCGACCGACGCAAAACACAAAAACAAACACGAAACACGACAAAAATCAAAACGAAGATTGCAACGCTTGCAATTCGCACGCAACCGGAATGGCCGCGCACAGGCCGGCAGCCTCGTGCGCGTGCGACCGATCGTCGGTCGTATCACGAGGCGGCGACAGAAGGTCCGCGGAAATCCGCGAAACTCCCGCGAAGGCCGGCGAAACTCTCCAACGCCCCCGCAATCGTTCGCACGCACACTTTTCCCGGGGATTGTTCCGCCCCGGTACGCTTACCAAAACGGCGACGATCGTCCGCCCTTGAGACCGACCGCTCGCGAGCCGAGGGCACTCTCACCGCGATCTCGAGAATAATATTTCGCGCACTATACGGATCCTACCGCGATTATTCCCGCACACGATGGATATCCCGCGGTCGTCGGGCGGTCGTGAATAACCAACACCCACGCACCCGGAAACTGTCACCCAAAATCGAGAGGAACCTCCGAGAGGGACCCTACCTCCAAATTCCTCGTCCCGTAATCCCAAACTCCCGGAAAGATGCTGGCCTCTGTCCCCGCGACGTCGACGCCAACCTCGTGTTACACCGGCCGGACGAACAATGACTTGTCTCGACGCGCTCGTCTCCCCGTCCCCTCCCCTCGTCGCCCGAAATTCCGCAAATTCGCGCGAACTACTGGTCGCGTAGCGCGACACGCGGGATGACGACGCTGTTGACGAGCGGGCGGGGGGGGGGGGGGGGGGGCGGTTTCGCGCGCGAAACTCGAATCGGCAACGCGAGGCGGCGGCGCCGCTGACCCTAGAAAGAGAATAAGGCGCTCGCCCGCAATCGCCGAAAATCCCTGGAAAACGAAAGGAACCCGCGAATAATGCAGCGACGCACAGATTCATTAATTTCACGCAAGGCGCTAAGGAGCACGCGGCCGAGCAGCAGTAGCCCGCCGCGGTGGGGGAAACGACGACGGCGGCGAGGCGCGGAGTCTCGCGCGACAGCAGCTGATCGGCGGCTGCTCGCAGGCGGCCGTAGGGCTCCCCGCTCTCCGTCTCCCTCCCAGCAGTGGCTCGTCGCTGGCTCTTCGCGGGCGGCAGGGTCTCTCCGTCCTTCTCTCTCGCGTAGCAACGGCGGAACCCGGGAATTACCAACTCCCGGGGAATCGGTGACCGTAGCCAACGGCGCTCTCCCACTCGTCGCGGCGCATCTCGTCCGTCGGGGTACATTAAAAAAACAATAAAAAACAGACGTATCAGTGCGTCTCTTATCCGTTCGGTGAGAGTGCCTCGGGGAGGATTGTTCGCCGGGTGGCCCGCGAGGTCGGCAATCGACGCAAAGAAGGCCGTAATACCGTGCCCTCTTTGTAACGCCCTCTTTGTGGCACCTCAACAGTTGTGGAAATTGCAGGTAATGTAGCTGCATGTATTTTCAATGCAGGTTGTTTCGCTTTGTTGGCCTTTATGGAAGAAATGCAAATCAGTACAGGGCCAAGTTCTCACGAATGGGCCCGACAAAAAGGTGCTCTCGATCATCTTGATGGAAGTCGTTTACTCTACGGACCTGGCATCGACGACTTTCAGTGAGTATAAGAAAATTATCGAGTTTTATCTTGAATTTCTAAAAATTCAAAGATAATTGAAAAGTCTGAAAAAATTCATACGTATACAGAAAAATGAACGAATCAGGAAAAAAAATTAGATTGCGGGGAAATTTGTTGTCTATTTTTTTTTCATCATTTTGTTAATAACATTTTAGAATTATTATTATGCAAAATTAATCTTTGGAGTACCGTTAATATGCATGAATTTTCTCAGATTTTTATGCAATCGAGAAGTGTTCTCAAACTTATGTGCAATGAGCGCTAAGCGACCAAACTCTTCTGCGTTTTTCAAACCGTTTTTCTGAGACTTGTCATTTTTGAAGTCCGTGAGCACGATTACTCAAAATCTACTCGACCAATCGCTTTGAAATTTTGCACAGTACTTCTTCACATAATTTACCAGGTATTGTCGAGAGCTTTTTTGTTTTTTTTTAATAATTACTAATTTTTCAACAACAAATTACCCGATTTTGTAAAGCGAAAATCGGGTTTTTGACTTCCAAGTGCTACGAAAAATCGAAAAATCGAAAAAAAACCTCCCGTCATTACCTCAAAAAACATCTCCTTTAACAAATGCATTTTGATTTTTTGTTTCAGATGATTTTGTTGCGAGTTATGATGCTCACCGCAAACCATCTTTTTTTCGCGGCGGCTCCGGGGATTAATTTTCATTCGCTCAATTTTGAAAATTTTTCAATGAAAATTTGGGAAAATGTTGTTGAAATGTTACTTTATTATATGAAAATTTTTCAATAAACGAACACTATCCGTTACGCCAAAAAAAATCTTTAAAACATGCCTTTTTTCGCCGAATTAACTTTACCCTGCCCTTAATAATCTACAGCAGCACCCTAACCAATAACAGACGATTGAACAAACCCCACAAATTCTAGTAAAACAAAACAGCGAAATAAAACAGACCCGATAAAAAAAAATATATATAATATATATATACCCATGTTTAACAACAATATAAATAATAATATCACCGGACCCATTCTCAAACCCTCTAATTAAAGCAACAAAAAGGGGAGTCTCACGACCAGAAAAAAGGAAAGGTAAATAAATCTATAAATATATATTCCACATAAAGACAGTAGCGCTCAAAATAGGCGATTGAAATAGTCGATTTCTGTTAAAAAGGTTGAAACGAGGGAAATCGGGGACGACTAAACCGGACTACACAAGAATACCAGAGGTAATGTAGCGAGTAAACACCCCGGAAGGGACCCTATTGTGCGAATTTATTATCAGGACAAAGTTAAAAAGTTGCAAAGTAGAAATTTGCACTTTGCTTCCTTATTAATTTTCGTTTTTCACAAAGCCACCTCTATGAAGAAGCTTGTTTATTTAACATTTTGGCTTCCTCATAGAGGAAGCTTTGTGAAAAACGAAAATTAATGTGGAAGCAATGTGCAAAGTTCTACTTTACAACTTTTTTTTATTTGAACAAAAGAAAACTCCGTCACAATCACCGTTACATCTAATTTTCATTAGATACTAAGTTTTCTCCCACTTTCTTAACTTTTGCGAAAGTTATCGCGAAAATCTAAATTTTTTGAAAAATTCAAAATGGTGTAAAATCTGAACGACTTTCCCGATCATCACCAAATTTCGTATGTAGTAGGCCCGTATGTTGTTATTCGACTGTGGATCATTTCGGTTCCTTTGTTAAGATTCGATGTGATTTAGAGCAAAATTTATTATTTTCGAAAAATTGAAAATTCAGTAAAATGCGAACCGCTGTACCGATTTCGTCGAAATTCAATACCATACAACACAGAACGTATCTTTAGTTATAAAGAATTATTTAGCCAAATCGTCGAATTTTTAAGAAAGTTAGAGCGACCACGCCCTTTTTTCAACAAATTAAAAACTACATAAAATCTTAATGACTATATATGTTTTGTAAAAAACCGCGCTATTCAAAGAGGTGCTACTACTGTACTTGTGTGCCAAATTTGAGCCCGATCGCGCAAACGGTTACTGTGTGAGAGACGATTGAATTTTCGAAGCCCAGAACACACACACACACACGCACACGCGCACGCACGCGCGCACGCACGCGCGCACGCATGCACGCACGCACGCACACGCACACGCACACGCACACGCACACGCACACGCACACGCACACACACACACTACGGACATTTTTTCTAAACCACTTTTCTCGACGTTTTAGGTGATTCTAAGCATATTGGCATGAAAATCTCGAAAAAAAAATTCACGATAACAAAGCTTCCTCTATGAGGAAGCAAAATGATAATAACAACGTCATTAATAATTGTAATAGTAGAGCCGCGTAAAAACTCGTTATTCACCACTCTAAAAGAAAACAAAAAAAGGTGAAAGGGGAAATCGTATCAAAATCAACGGCAAAACCCAAAAATACATTCAAGGAATTAGGCACGCGCTAACAATGTCGACAGCATTAAAATACGACACGTATCGATTCGAATTAGCACGCCTCGAGAGTTTCCGCGACTGGCCCATGGAAACTATAAAACCCAGTGTACTTGCCGCTGAAGGATTCTTTTACACGGGCAACAAAGATAAAGTCACCTGTTTCGAATGCGGGTTAACCCTCGGAAATTGGGACACAGACGGCAATCCCAAAACGGAGCATCGGAGGTGGCGCGATTCGTGCGGATTCGTCCGGAAAAATAACTGCGGAAACGTACCAATCGCTATCAAACCACAAGAAACGGAGGACCCTCCCGATTCTCTCGCCAACAAAACGGACTCCGCAACCGCAATAACGACTAACGATACTCAAGAAGCTCCAACTTTACTAGCGGATATGGAATCTCTGATCTCCGAAATACCTATGCACCCGGGATTTGCAGAATACTCTGCGCGACTTGAATCTTTCGCTATGTGGCCAAAAGGCCAACACGAGCCGAGCTTGATATGGCTGGCTGCAGCAGGATTGTTCTATACGGGAATAGGAGACGACGCTACATGTTTTCATTGCGGAGAAAAAGTAGGTAACTGGAAAAAGGACGATGACCCGTGGCTCAGACGCAGCCACTCTAACCCTTGTTGCGAGTTCGTAACGAGAACGCTGGGTGGCCCTCGTAAAGAAAAAGGAATGAAGTACTTTGACCATCCTCCCTCCCCGCCGACTAGAGATCCCCAGTACCCAGCCCACACGCAGTACCTACGAAGACTAGGAAGCTTCGCCCAGTGGCCGATAAAGCCAAAGATAAATAAAACAGAACTTGCAAGGGCAGGGTTCTTTTACAAAAACTTTGTACATTGCTTCCTCATTTATTTTCGTTTTTCACAAAGCCACCTCTATGAAGAAGCTTGTTTATCATTTTTGGCTTCCTCATAGAGGAAGCTTTGTGAAAAACGAAAATAAATGAGGAAGCAATGTGCAAAGTTCGACTTTGCAACTTTTTTTTTATTTGAACTAAAGAAAGCTCTGTTACAAACACCGTTACATCGAATTTTGATTAGATACAAAGTTTTGTCTTACATTCTTAACTTTCGTGGAAGTTATAGCGAAAATCGACATTTTTTGAAAAATTCAAAATGGTGTAAATTCCGAACGACTTTACCGATCATCACCAAATTTCGTACGTAGCAGGCCTGTATGTTGTTTTTCCACTATACAACAATTCGGTTCATTTGTTAAAATTCGACGTGATTTAGAACAAAATATTTTTTTTTTTCGAAAATTCAAAATTCTATAAAATCCGAACCGCTTTACCGATTTCGTAGAAATTCAATACCATACAACATTGAACGTATCTTCCATTATGAAGAACTATTTAGCCAAATCGTCGAACTTTTACGAAAGTTAGAGCGACCACGCCCTTTTTTCAACAAATTAAAAACTACATAAAATCTTAATGACTGTATATATGTTATCAAAAATCTGACCATTGGAAGAGGGGCAACTACTCTACTTGTGTGCCAAATTTGAGCCAGATCGCTCGAACGGTTTCTGAGTGAGAGGCGATTGAATTTTCGAGGCCCAGCACACACACACACACACACACACACACACACACACACACACACACACATACATACGGACATTTTTTCTAAACCACTTTTCTCGACATTTTAGGTGATTCTAAGCATACTGGCATGAAAATCTCGAAAAAAAAAATTTTCATGAAAACAAAGCTTCCTCTATGAGGAAGCAAAATGATGGATCCGCGGTCACATATTGTTTCTACTGTGGGAAAGCAGCGACCGGGTGGAGAGTCGACGTAAATCCGTGGCATATGCACGCGATCCTCTCCCCCTACTGCCTCTTTGCAATCGCCACCACCGGCGATGCACCTGAAGTCCCGAGTCAAGGATATATCGGAAGTCCCGATCTATCAGAAGCCGCGTGGGAAAAAGAGATAAACTCTATCAAAGTCGCGTACGGAAAAGGCAAAGCGACATAACAACCGAATCTCGCTGTTTCCACATCTAACATGGAAATTCACCTCGGAACACGATCAAACAGTGCAGACTCGAGTTAGGACAACCTCGGGAATGTGTCTTCAAGCCTCGAGAACCTCGGCGGTGTACCGAATCTCTGCCGTCTGTGCCTTTTAAATACAGTCGATACATTATACCTCCCATGTTTTCACGCCATTGCCTGCCGTTACTGTGACAAAAATGTAAACAAATCCGACCAGTGTCACGCGAAAATAGCGCACAAGTTGCAAGGATCAGTACTTAAAGAATAAACGAAGAAGAAGAGAAACGACCTGCATTCAACAAAGGAGACGGGCAGGAGAAGCAGACCCACGCACTCATAAACACCGAAATCAACGCCGCACATACGCACGCACACTCCCAAGCTGCCCAGCTAAGGGTCCGTGCCGCCAAGACCCCCGTACCCCACACAACCATGCACGACGCACGCATAAAGCGCTCTACGAGCCCGCGCCGAGAGCTACGCTGCATGCACTCACACATACACACAGACAGGCCGTACCGACATAACTAACTTAAACCTAATATTTGAAGGGAAAGTAACTCGAAAACGGTGGAATTAAAATTCAATTTTTTTTTATTTTATAAATCGTGGAAAATTACAATTATTGGATATAATAATTAAATGAAATATATATTGTGACGGGCCGCCGGTGCAACGCGGGATACCGTCGCCAACCGCCGCGTATAACACTCAGCGCTCAAAATTATCCTTCCCCTTCTTGTTGAGCGCCAGGTAGCCAATTTATTGTTCCCCGACTACCGGGGGTAATATTCCTCACCTTGTTGATGTCCGTCGTGGTTCTCGGGGTCGCGGGGTTCAGTATAAGCCCTAATCCAGTAATAACAATGCCACCCAACATTATAAAACCCCTTACTACGCAAACCTGGCATTACCACAATCTTAATTATTTGGCCACAAGTGGCATATACACGCAAAAAGACCTCGACGAACTCCGAGATCACATCATGTTCTCCGCGGAAAGACCGGCAATATTAAATTCCGTTGCACGCGGTATAGTAGGCGAACCAACCATTACACAAGGTGGGCCTATTTAAAATTTACTCGATGAAACATCAATAAATAAAATTATTGAATCAACATGGGAAAAGACTTGGGGATATTTCTCAATTTTTGGAAACATTAGTGCTGGATTAATTGGGATTATTATTGTGTTTCGTGGAATCAAACTTGTTCTGGATACCATAATTCATGGTTACGCGCTACACACAGTGTATGGATGGTCAGTTTATCTGATCGGAGCTGTATGGGACTCAGTTACGTTACTTACTACTGCACTTGAGCAAGCGACCCCCTACCGACGATAACTCAAAGAAAGGAAAACTAGAATCAGGGAAATTAGAAGATTAAAACCAAACACTCAAAGACCCCGATAACCAAGAGTTATTACCCGCTGACAATAAACCAGACGAACCTCCATTTTCAAAAGTAGCATTCGATTTTGATCGATGAATTCACACCTTAACAGAATTTAACTATCCGTCAACTTCTCAAGGATCATATGAAACACCTCGAACCCTAAAACAAAAATCAGAAATACCTCCTCTTTACCACCCACGTTTTATAAACAGTCAGTCATCGCGACCGGTGTCTTTCGTGTGGGCTCCCGCTAGTCCAATCACAAATTCAAACGATACTACGCTTCCGACGGCAGAAAATCGAAAGGTAAGGAAAAACGAAAATTTTGAAACGAACTTAAATCCTTTTGAAGAAACGGGACAAATATACCCTGATCTTAATAATTCCGGTAATCGAAATACACAGGTTATAAAAGAGGCGCAAGTAGGGTTGAAGTACCGGTTTTGGCCACCTTTGGTCTAGTTGTGGCCACCGAGTTCGAAAGGACAGAATTATTTGTATTGTTAAAACGAAACAAAATTGTATCGATAATCTTGTTAACTTGTGCGAATACTTTCAATGTCTCAACATGAAAATGCAGGAAAGCAACAATTTGAAATAAATTATAGTGAAAAAGGCCACAACTGGTACAGTGGCTACAACCGGTGCTTCTACCCTATAAATTTCTCTCACAACGAATAATAATAAACGATAATAATAATAAATCCTTGCGAAGAAAAGAGAGAATAATAATCTCAGCGCATATAACGTACAATTAGAATCCGCATGTCAGGTTACCGATAAAATATTTCTAAGTAATTCTCAGGTTAAAGTACTTCCGAGAAGGTTTTAGATATCAGGGTCTTCTCAGGAAGTGCTGAGTACAATGGAGTCCTATGTGTGCATACATGTCAAATGCTCAAATGACTTTCGTTAACTGCAGTACGCATGCATACCAAGAATTGAGGCTGCAAAAATAAAAAGAGAGAAGCGAAAAGGTGAGAGACACTATAGAGTCTTCACACTGTCCCCACTATTAATCGAGCAATCAGAAAGAACCCTCAGTCTCGATCGAAACATCGAAGGATCATTATTTAATAATTCGCTCCCTCTAGACAAGTGTATCGTGTTGGACTTAGTATAACCGAAAGAAAAAAAGGGGCGAGCATCAAATATAACATTTTTCGGGACCACACAACTCGTATAAACGTGAAAAAAACGGAGTGTAATAAAGTGAATTATAAGTGGAAAATTAATGACAACATGGCAACATCATTTTATCAATTTACCCTTTATAACGAAATAGTTCTACCCATTCGTATCCACAACACGCCGTTGCATACAACAGTCGACGGTATTAATCCATTATATTGTTATTGGAAGGCTAACATACTTCTTGATTTGGCCGATCAAATGTACGAAATACATTTTCCTCCGGAATGGGCTCAAATAGATCCATTGGTCCTGGATTCTTGGGTCAATGCCCTGCGAAACCGACAGTTCGAAAAAATATGGTTGGGTTGTGTGAATTATCATTGGGGTTTGAACGTGCTACTGCCGTGCGAACAGCAAGAACAACTCGTGCCGATTCCGGGACGACATGGTTGTGCAACACCTGACTGCACACCGCCCACCTGGTATGCACCATTACCAATAGAAGAACCCATCAGTAGAGTACGCGGCGTTTGTGCCAAACTCCCGTGGGTCATTTTGCCGCTAGGCGGCGCTGCTCCGGTGGCTCGTGGCGTTTGTGCCAAGAGAGAGACAGACGACCCGTCGCCGCTCGGCGTTTGTGCCAAACTCTGGAGGGGGGCATTTTGCCGCTAGGAGGCGCTGCTCCGGTGGCTCAGGGCGTTTGTACCAGAGAGAGAGAGAGACAGACGATCGCTCGCTCCGTCTCTCTTTCCCTCTCTCTCTCTCTATCGGGGGCATGGGTCCCGTGAGGCCCGTAGAGCGTCGTACCCCGCTCCTCAGGCGATCCACCCCAGCGGCGCGCCACCACCTACCGCCCACCCACTCCCGTCCACCTACCACCCACCACCACCCCCTCCCACCACCCACCCCCACCCACCACCCACCCAACTTACATTTTTTTTTTTTTTTTCTTTAATGAGTAACGAGAAAACAAAAGAAAAACAAGAAAAAAATTACCGCGATAATGGGTTGGGAGTGTTTCTACACAGAGTTAAGGATTGGAAATAATGTTGAAATGTTTAAATTGAAATATGCATTTTTATTCTTAAATCTAAGTGTACATATTAATTATTATTTAAACCTAGGGTTACAATATTGAATATACTTGTGGCCACCAAGCATATTTTCCTTATAATTATTTTCAATTTTCTTATTTCTAGGTAATCGCCTTATTAATCGTTTGTAGTATTTTTCTGCAGTTCGATCGTTTTGTTTAAGATCGTCGACAAAAATTGATTCGAATCGGAGAAGGCTTCTGAAGCTGTCAGCCTTATCAGTACATATATGGTACAAAAACATAATACAGAAATGGCCACACACAGCTGAAGAAAAGCTTTGCATTTGTTTGGTGTTCCATCTGTAGCTCGAGCAATTTTTACGAAGTCGCTGAATATGATTCGGAATAAGCGGCGGCATGCCATAGCTGTCGAAATACACGCCATTTCCTCGTTCGTCAATGTGGATTGCGACCCAGTGGCTCCCGCCTCGTGAGTGGTCATCGGTGTTGACAACTATTGCTGTCGGTCTCGTCAAATGAAGCGGGATACGGTCTGCTGCGAATACCCCTCGTGACACGTCTCGAGGAAGACCCTGCAAGGCTCGAGCAATCTGGCTGGTGTTCATCGGTTCCCGGTGATGCTGGTGAATGTATCTCTCCCATAGAATTGGGCGATGTGATCAGCCCGGGTGATGGAATGCGACTGGCTGTTGGTGGCACGTCTTGAAGAATCCATTCCTTAGCCCTTGCAGCCAGGTTATAACTGCATTGCAAACCTGGTCTTTTCATGAGACCGTGTTGCAAACAGCGTTGTGATTTTGCAGGTAGATCATTTATTGGTGGACAGCCGTACAGCTCAATATCCTCTACCTCACGAGTAGTTACACAGCGGAGATACAGAGCCTCGTGCTTTCCGTGAGTATAAATTCTTCCTGCGTAGCGAGCAATGTCTCTGAGGTTACTGTGCAGTTGATGCAAAGTAATATCTCCTTCGAACCACTCGAAACCGTGAATGAGTCTAGTCAGCATGTTATTTTTGTAACGTGCGACAGTTGGGAGATCGGTGAAGAGACACGGTGGAGCTATTGTCCAGTGAGCTGTATAATCTGCATCCACAGCTACGACTGATACTTCTTTTGGGATAAACTCGTCATCCTTGTCGACGAAGCCTTGAATTGTGATTACGAAATCCATGTTATTGGTATTTTACTGAGGACACTGACGGTTAAACTGCGATCGAAGCTACTTCTCTCGTAGACTCGTCGATGTTAACTAGTGTAGTCTGTTCTATCTGTGCCGCTCTTAAAGGAAAATCTGTACTGGTGTTAAATGGAAGGGGGTTGTTAGGAGTGGCAGGGGTAGAGGTGTGACGCAAAGTTTTTTCACTTTACGACAGGAAAATTCCTATTTCGGCTCCCTTTATACGAGGCCGGATGACCCTGTCTGTAGTTCAGAAGGACGTCCAGCGATTTTCAGAAAATGTCCTGCTGTGAAAGGGTCCGAGTGCCACCAAGAGTCAGAAAAAAAAGGGTAAAAGGGAAAGCAGAAGCAAAAAAAAAAAATTGGTGAAAAAAAAGGTCCATCAGGTACGTCTTCAAGGTTTACACCCCCATCGTTGACGGTAGTAAATATAAAGGCTGCACAAGACATTCCAGCAGTTCGAAAACGATCTTCCAAGCACTAACAGTTAGGATGAAAAAATCTACAGCGGAAAGGAAAGTTTGTGCCACCACCGTGTGTGCAAAAGTGATGCGACAAACGCTTCCAACGAGGTCGCAACGCAAACGTCGACAACGACGCCGACGTCAACAAATTAAAAGGCACGAAAAAAGGCGTTTACGCGACAAGGTATGTATAATTAGTTGATCTTGGTGTTGTAAACAATCTTGTGTAAAAATTAAAACCACTGACATTTCGCAGGCAACAATACAGCATTTATACGTGCTACTTCGTTTGAGGAATACTTCATGCGAATGCGTTCCTGTGGATGAAGATGTATCGCTGGAAGTATTCGATGAGACGGACGTGGATGCTCTTGCAGAGAGTCTCGGGGACAAGCTTGTAATTCGTTGAATAAATAAATACAAATCAACAAAATAATCTCGTGTTTACATTTTTTATTTATTCATCATATACCATACAAACATTCTTAAAATATATTTCCTACGTTTACCCTGAGAAATCTACCATCACCTGCCTTGAAGAATCTATTTCTATTACATTATCAAATTCAGTGTAAACGATACAGTTTATAGCCTGAGTGAGGGCTTCTTTGAATCTTACTTCTAGCCTAACACTGCCGTGTCGTACAAGGTTCCAATGGCCAGCTCTTCCGGCTGAGAGATCGGGTGTCAAGTCGAAACAAAATAAGCAGTGGCCCAGAGGGTATTCGGATCTTTTAATGCCGCAACTGTTGTCATCCCAGCAAACACCCGTACCAGAAACTAGCGTGTGAAAGGAGTCAACGTAGAGCCCTTCATCAAAATTCGGTTGTAAAGGCTTGCTAGGTATCTGCACTCCATCCAAGTAAAGCGACAAATAATTAATTCCAAAATGTTGGAAATTGAAAGGATTCATACTTTTATCTCCATTGAACGCCTTATTATCTACAAAACCAAGAACAATTCTTTTCGGCAGTTGACCAAGAATAACGTTATCTAGCGTCTCACCGTGAACGCCGCTGTGGATGGTGAATGGTTTCACCTCTACGCGTGTAAAGGGGTACTTTGCACTCCCTTTGCTCAGAGCTCTCGCATGAGCTAATAATACACCAGGTGCAATTTTGACACGTCGGACAATAAGGCTTGCATCAGTGATGTGAACAGAATAATTTTTTCCGGATGCATCTAGCAGGCAGAAGGCATTTCTCGAGCGTACGAGTCGCAAACGAAGCTCAACGCCGTTCAGTAAAAATTTCTCTTGATTGAATATATCAGAATGTAAGTATCCAAGAAGGTCTACTGTTTTGCCAGGCCGCATCATCATCTGCCGTGCAGTTAGTCCCTTATTATCCACCACTGCCACCACTGCCTCTCCACCCGCAAGGGCTCCGAGTGCAATGGGGGCCCTGTCAAATTGACCAGGCTCATCGTTCACCCACATGCTAGACGCCAGATGACTATCTTTTGTCGAGGCCTTATAAGTTAATAATGTTTCAATATATGCTCGGTATGCATATGCGTTATTCGATGGAGATACAAGTTTTTGGTTGAATGACACATCTAATTGATTGAAAAGTGAGTGAAGCAGATTGTTAACAGGTCCTACTCTGTCGTTTTCCGATGCATCTCCAGCCGCAGGTCTTAATACTACACGTAGGCTGAGCATAGTATGGGCTAGATCAATATATTCATCACCGTGTCCAGGGACAACAAATTCAAGGGGAGCAGAATCAGTGATAGATGAGATGGGCTTATAATGAACACCTTTAGACGCTTCTATACTGGTCTGTGTTGGTGGAAGAGTGAACAGATCCAGCTCTGATTTTAAACACTCACAAGAGTGCGGATGCAAGAAAGCCATTTTGAAAATAAATACGTAGACACACAATCTTAAGATATAAGTTACAAATAATTATTCAAATATATCAGCAGCGGTACGTCTTTTGCGTTTAACAATACGCGTCTTTTTCGTAGTTTTACGTGCTACTCTCTTCTTTGTTGATTTTCCACTTCTTTTGCTGTTCTTCTTACGGTTGTTAGATGTACACGTCTTCTTCTTCTTGCTTTTCTTCGTCGTCGTATTCTTCTTCTTCTTCTTCGGCGTCCTCTTGGTTTTTCGTGATTTAGATCCCGGAGGTCCAAGTGCGGGAGACCCGATGTGTATACCAGCGTGACTGAGCGCTGAATGATGCGGTGGTCCACGATTCTTTAGCTTATATCCCGAACCACTCATAAGGTTATCGAGCGACTCTTCGGCCTTGCGTTTTAATTTTCGACCGCTTTCGGTAACACGATTTTTCAACGCTTCTTTGAACGGTGTGTTATGAGCGACGTCGCCCAATATATTCCACCCTGTATGAAGGGCCTCCTTACCAACCGCGCGTGCACCCCGTGTTAACAATGGGAGTGCACGGCGAAATAAACCGCTCAAAAAACTACCAAGCCCGTGCCCTCGTTGATAGGCGCTACCGACAAACACCCGATTAACCCCACCACCAACCTGACTGTCGTAATGATCAACGTAACGATTCATTTTTGTCAGATTTATTTAGCGTATACGCTTAAAGTGTAACGTAACGGTCAACGTTCCACTCTCGAATGGCACTGGCGCGCCAGTGTGTGTTCTTATATCTATGTCGATCGTGTCAAATTCTGTTCGTAATAATGGTATATAGTTCGGTGGTGAAAAAGTTTTTGTCTGTAGGCCGCCGTACGTATAATTTATATTGTCTATCGGTACAATTCGTAGAAGAGGAGTTTGAACATCACCAGTGATGTAATTTTCACATATATCAGTATACACAAATAATTTATCGGGGATAGTTTCGGACAAAGATGCGGGAAAGTTGGCCTGAAAATCTTCTGTTTCCGCACGCAGCGTTATGGGTTGGTTAGATTCAAAACCAAGTACTCGGGATAATTTATCACTGAGATGAGCCTCGTGTGTTTGAAGGCATCCTATGGATACACAATTGCCGATATCACGGCCTATGCTTACAATGCCTCCGGCGTCGTTGTTATACTTGATTTTAATATGATCGTCAAACGCAACATCTTCGTAAATCGTATTAATTAAGACATTTATCGAAGTGTAATTACCCTGTGATATGGTAGCCTTAGTACCGCGCTTGTAGGCTGAATTAGATAAAGACATGAGTCCTTTTAAGACATTTTCTGAAGTTGGTAAAGGCAAGATACCCTGTACTAAACCTGCATTCAGAGCGTGTTTAATACTGTCTGCATCCGGTGTCGTTGGAGAATGTCGAGCTACTTTTATTTCTGTGTCTTTACCGGAAAATTGCATGAAATTGCATGGAAATTGAATCTCTGTTAAAGCGACAGCCCATTCTCCTGGTAATTTTATTGAATGCGGTAATTGTGTTACAAAGTGAGTTACTGTGTTGTCGGGGTAATACTTCATACTACTATTACTAGGTAAAATTAGATAAAACTGATCGCGCATTTTCAATAATATTTCAATCTAGCGCAATTCACTTTTTCAAGATATTTGATGCTGGGATCCAAGAGTTAAATTTTTCGGGGTAGCCGCGCCAACTAACGAATATTTGTTTATTGCGACCTCGACCCTTTGTCCGTAAAATTTGATCAATTATAAACTCCTCTTCGTCAATATTCTTTTTCACCACATTAATCTCCTCTTCGTAGAAGAAACCGTCAATCACTTCACCCTCCAAGTCTGACAACTCGTACACCGGCGGCTGTCTACTCGTGAGAATTCGATGTATCTTGAATATTTCCTCGCTCCAACGTTCGTCATAACCTTTCTCGAACGCGGTCTTGGCTTTACTGATGCGTACAAACTCACCGACTTTGTATTTAGCTTGGCGGTTGCAGCTCTTGTATCTTTTCTCCATATTTGAGCGTGCCATTGTAGCGTTATGCAGAGTCACAGCAGGAGGTTGCATTTTTATGGTAGAATGTTTCGTGTTGTTGTAAGCCGCAACGATTGATTGTAATACATCTGTGTAGCGCCGTGTATTTTGATGTGTAAAGTATCGCCACATGCGTTCTTTTAATGTTCTATTAAAACGTTCAACGATAGCAGCCTTTACGTCTGGACTGCGGGCTACGCGAAAGTGTATACCTCGACTTTTTAAAAATTGTTGTAAAACGTTACCGACAAATTCCTTGCCTCGATCAGTTTGTAACCATACGGGTGCGCGTCCGTTGCTTCTATCTAGTAATCGTTTGAACGCTTCCGTAACTGCAGAACACGTTTTATCGCGTAGTAACTCAGCCCAAGCATATTTACTGAGGACATCTATTACAACAAGTATGTAAACATATCCATCGTTATGTTCTTTAAGAGCTCGAAGATCCACGAGATCAGCCTCCCACACATCATCGATGTTATTTACCACATAGTGACGTCTCGGAAATCTTCGACGTATCGGTTTGTGCAGAGTGTAAGCATTCTGTGCTTGTAACCATTCAACAACGTTGTCACGCGGAATGGACTCTTTTTTAGCAGCACGAATTAAGTTTGTGGCCCCGGCATAGCCAGCTGTGTGTGAAGGGTCGTAATAGAACGTTTCTAGTGACGCCATTAAATATTCAAAGTTTTCCACGATATATGCCCCAAAGGCATTCGCTGTTTCGGTGAAGACCTGCGGCTACTGTTCGGTGTACTCTCAGTAAAACTTGTTGGTGGGGTATCCTCTAGCGGTGATTGTTGCACAGGCGATAGTGATATATTCTCATACAACAAGCTATGATTTCCAATAAATTCGCGAGGGACACCGACTCGTCGGAGTTCAGCACCAAACTGTGCGCGTCCTATCGCTTTCACAGTTTTTCTAGACCGCATAGCGTCGTTGACAAGGTCTATGATATTGGCGTCTCTTATACGTTCGCCGTTTACACTAACAGCGCCAGCTTTATCCCACACTATGCGGTTTCTGACTGAACTGCTGTTAAGAAATTGCATCAATTGCTCGGCTTGTTTTCGATATTTACCAGGAACACTAGATATAATAGTTTTATCAGCCATTCGTTCGTCTTCTTTTTCTGCTTCTTCGTCAACGTTATCTTTAACGTCACTCGACACGGCAGGACCTCGGTTTTGATTAGTGAAAAATTGATAACGCTGCAAGACTTGTTGGTAGAGTTTCCATTTTTCACGTTCATTCGCGGGAGTTACCGAACGCAGTATCTCGTCCATTTCGGCGTCCAGTCTGCTGAGAATAGTACCAGGCGTTTGAACGGTTGTAGGTTGAGCGAGAGGAAAACCCGTAGAACGTTGCAATTATTCGACAGCATCTTGCGGCATTAAAACCATTTTCTTGGCGTGTTGCATTTTGTCTTCCGTTATTTACTCGTGAAATAATTTGATAAAACGCTGCCGATGATGGGCAAAAGAAGTGGCAACAAGAAACCTCCGCCCTTTTGCACAATTACACGTTTTTTCGTTTTCCAACCTCCTTTACTCTGACCAAGACGACGCAGCACGTTCTTATGTTTCGACAAGCGCAGCTTCTCGTTCTTTTTTAAAGGAACAGCTCCGTGAAGAGTATTCAAAGCACATTCACAGATACATCTAACTGCACTTTTATCAATTGAACGCAGCAGCGCCGTACGTTGTTGTTCGTCTAAATGGCACAAAGCGTGTAGCAAAACTATATTTTTCTTTCCGATTGAAGCTGAGGCTGATGTTGACGGTGCCATAGCACAAATGCAAATGATTAATTCGCCTTTCGTAAACTGATATTTATACTCACTCTGTTAGCGTGCACCGCTGCCTCGCTTTGGAATGTAAACGTAATTGTGCGGATCGTCGGGGAATATGCACGTGCGAAAGCGGAAATTATCGGGTGTCGACTGTTTAAGGTCCAACAGTAAGTACCCGTGGGGTTTTGACGTTGCATCGGAGTACGCTTCTTGCAAAAACTTTGGATCCTCGGGATACACTTGACGCGCAAGATGGGAGATTTGTGCCCGGTCGCGTGGATTTTTGAAAGCTACAATATAATTTGTATTGAGAGAAATATCGCGTTGCCCGTGACCCTGATGGAATATATTTTGTGAAATAAAAATGACGCTGATATTCTTATGATGACTGCCCTTTGTGAACAAGTCAACGATTGTGTTATTTGAAGACTCTCACATTAAATCGTCAATTATTAAAAGTTTAGGTCGCGGGTCACTAGCAAAATCTGAATTTTGTGGCAATCCCTCCAAGAATTCGACATTTTTGCCATACTCTTTATACCCATCTTGCCACTCTGAATAATAAAATAGAATGCGCGCAAACTCTACATCAGCCATGTGCGATAAATATTTTAAAAACTTTTTGACAAAACATGTTTTTCCACAACCGGTTGGGCCACCGATCATCGAAGTCCATGGATGTTTCCACCGCGGATCCATCTCGAATAATGAGTATAAAAATGTGTAAACTTACTAATATACGCTGATGAAGCGTACTTTGATACAACACTATAGGCTTGTCCGTCCGCCGCCGCCGCCGCCGCCGCCGCCGCCGCGTGCCCGGTCGCGGGAGTACATACCAAGAAGCTTCTTCGGTATGTACCGCGGGTCTACACTGTGAATAAGCTTTTTCTCTCAGTGTGAAAACTAAGCTAATAACCGCGGTTATACATGCAAATAAGCTCATAGCATGTAAGGAGGGATGTTCTAGGGTTTTAAATAAATTGAAACAGTGTTATGGTAAAAAACAGAAAAATTATTTATTACAAAAAATCACAATAAAAACATTTTCATTGAAGCGTCAGAAACATATATATATTTATTTATTTACAGAAAAATCAAACATTAAAATAAAACAATACAATTTTTGTTTGTGCGTGGAAAGCTTCCTACGCGGTCGAGGGATCGAAGCTCTCCGGGTTTCCCTCAATGACAAATCGTCCTAAAAGCACATGGAAGGTATCATTACTCTTACATTAAAGTAGAAACTAAACATTAACACAAAACTAAAATTACAGTCGAAAGCCATACGGTAGCGAATCGTATTCTCCGTCTTTTCGCCGCTTTACTAAAACTGGTCTGCAGGTCTTGCTTTCAGGTCGCGTAATAACCTGGTGAGTAGCTGTTCGGCGAATCGCTCGGTACGTTACGTTAAGAGCAGTATCAGGCTCTTTAATTAACTTGCAAATTGATTCGAAATTAATAACCTGGCTATTTTTCCAGTTTAAGGTGATCCCTTTTACTTTACATTCGCTCACGTCTTCACCTTCAGTTCGCGCGACTACAAAACCATAAAATTTCGGTCCGCCTGATACAAATTTCTTAATGTAACTACCTTCACCGTACTTTGCCAACTCATCAGTCATTTCACCCAGAAGATTACCCAGAGTCGGATGGTATTCGCCCTCGATTCCGCTACTTAGATAAATGCACGAATCCGTGTCGTAATACAACACACGCCTACCTAACTGTTCGAGATGCGAATATAATTTTAGACGCGCCTGAGCTGTCGTGTACGCGGCGATTATCACGTTCGTGTTCGCATTGACTTCTACGCTCTCGGTTGTCCTATCCCAGCATACGTACATTGCGTTGTCGTTCACATGCAGTATCTTATGGACCTCGCAGGTTTTGTCGTTTAAGAGTTCCAAAACTCTCTGTCGCGTTGTAACTACCTCCGTCTGAGGAAGATTTTCCCGCTGTCCGAATTTTCCCCAAAAAGAATTCAGGCATAATTTTGCCACCGATCGTAACCCCGGATTAGTTACAATTTTTTGTTTTTCGAGCTGAATCCCCTCACTCTCAAAATATTGCGTAATGTACGCGTCCTGCTGCTCCTGAGTCATATTATTCGCTGGCCATCCGCTAGCCTCTTGTTTAATCTTCAGCCAAAGATTAATGTAGTCTCCGAAGAGCCCGCCCGTTTTTGTAGCTTGGTTGTACTGTTCAACCTCGTACTGCCATATTTCTTCGATTTTTAAAACTCTATAGCCCATTTCTACGGCTTTGATTAGCTCACAAGAAACCCACGTTCCCTCGAAAGCTCTATCGGCCTCGTTGTCGTGACAGCACTCTGTCTGACGCATTTCCTCGCTACACGTTCGACATAACGCGAACATGAGACGATTGTGCATGCGAACAGGCAGTACGGGATGATAGAGATCTCGAGGGGGCAATACCTTGCAGCGGACTAGCCCTTCGACTCTACTCAAGTCGCAATTTGGTCCCGTCAATCTCTCACAGGTGTCGGAAGTGTAAATTTCAGGCGTCCCTACGGCGAATTTCCCTACCTTACATATGTACGGATACAGAGAAGTTACGTCACAGTAATCAATTTTTTCGGAACCGCTGACTTCGCAAAACGTACGTGTGTTGCCCGTACGGCCACCGAAAAACGCGTCGCGCGGTTCGAGTGGCTTTGTCGCGAGAATCGGGTGACCCTGCAGATGAGTCCTAACACTCAAATCGCTTTTCTTCAACTTTTTAAAATCACACTCCCACATCTCAAGGAGTGTATAACCGCACACCCTGATACGCTCTGAAATCGTTAGCGTTTGAAAGTATCGTTCGGTCATCGTTGCACCGAAATATTCTTTCTCTCGCTCCTCGACGTCCTTATAGCACCTGTCACAGCCGTGGAAAAAACAACCGTGGAACTGCAGGACTACTTTTCCTAACTCGGGGGTTTCAAAAAATCCATCAACACGCGCGCCGTTAATAGCGCGATATTCCCTACCGCGACCTGCGTGCATTATCTCTGTGTCGTACACCTTTTCACACCAGAGTAGCCACTCGATCGCTATCGCTGATTGCTTATCCGCGAGTCTGTATCCGTTTCGCGGCAGTATACTTATGGTGTCCGGTTTGAGGAATTTTCGACGGTATACTTTGTTACACGCTGAGGCTATCGTTGTCGCCTCTGCGAATGGGCACACTTCACCGGCTTCTATGAAAATTTTACGGAATGCAGCGCACGCTCTCCGGAGAATAGTAACGTCGCTCCTACAATACTCGACTATTTCTTTTTCAAAATTAAACTGCTGACCGGCGAGTTTAGCAGCATCGTACCATCTCAAAAACTCTGCGCGATTCTTTGGCGACATTGCATCGACGTCGTAACTCGCTACGTCAGGCAACGGACCGTCGTAGTGGCGGTTCTCTACTTTGTTGAATAGGTGAGGGAACGTGCCTTTAAAAACATCTGTCCCTAAGTCGAATGCGCGTGGTAGAGCGCTGAGAGGCATGTGAAAATAATTTAGGCTATCAATGAACCTAACCGACCCCGTTTTCATCGACATTATGCTCGTGCCGTTCATGATGAGCTTCGGTGGTAATCGGCATTTTTCTTCGACGAGGTGTCGAAGGATAAATTGCGCGTCGAACCCTTTCGCGTTGTGAGCTATACACACAACTTGGCTCACATCTTTACCCTCGAGACTCATCACATAGTCCACGAATTCTACAACGGGATTTGCTGCAAACACTTTTTCGCTAGCCTCGTCGCCGCAGAGAGCACACGCTGTCTCGTCCTTCAAGCCACCACC
Organism: Pimpla rufipes; assembly: GCA_963932165.1. Classification (NCBI taxonomy): domain Eukaryota; kingdom Metazoa; phylum Arthropoda; class Insecta; order Hymenoptera; family Ichneumonidae; genus Pimpla; species Pimpla rufipes. Next base: position 2,807,720 of record OZ010639.1, read on the forward strand.
TATGCAAATGGTGCACCGCTGTTGGCTAACGCAGAGATTTACCTCGTGAACGTATTCCCCATTTATCCCCTCACGTTGTTTCTCCTGACGCGTCTCGAAATCGTAAAATACGAATATATCGCGAGAGTTGCTCTGAACGCGCGGACCTATCGGAGCTATGAAACACTGGTGGTTGTCTGGGCGTTTTTTTTTGCATACTTTGCAGTAAAACGTTCCACACACGTGTTCACGATCATAGCGCCTGTAAACTTGCTTGAAGCAAGTTGCGCAAACCCTGAGGTTATCGCACAAAGATGATCGTGGCCCGCGAGAACCAAGACTTTTGTGATGCGCAAAACAGTCCGGACCTCGGAAGAAGCGTCCGCAATCACAACACTTTATTTTCTCCAAAGTCTCGTCACACGGCGAGTACTTTGTGCAATAAGGACAAATAACCGAACACTTGTGAGCAACGGTGTCGTTGTAACCTCTGCCACACGGGGCGCAAAAGAATTTAAACCCTGCTGCTGCTGTCAGGTCCTTGATTAGATTGAAGTGCTTCGTGTCTCTATAGTGAAGTAGATTAACGCGATGCTTGATTTGAAATCCCGCGTTAATTACTTTGTCTGTCCCGTCGAAAATAGCAGGCACGCCCGTTCCGAACGTTTCGAATTCGAATACACCGAGACAAACACCATCGCTTGTGAGATACTCCTGGAGCACCTGCATTTCAGCTATCCCACAGCCCTCCCGCGGAACACACACTCCGCTCGCAGCTTTTAAACGCCGCGCTGCCTCAGTCTGAGTGGCCGAGTTACGCCGCGAAATATTGCGCCACTGCGTTTGCAGATCGCCCTTCCGCAATTCACCGCGTTTCGCGTGAACTATCCCTACAACGATCGCACGCAGAAGACACAAGTTGTCACCGTTTTCGATATAACAAATGGATTTTTTTGAAAAATCCTCTTTTGTCAATACGGTCGCGCCGCCTCTGCCACCGACAGGCATTTCTACCACTGTAACGGCGATGGTGAAAGAATCATCGATGCGAAAACCCTCCGAGCTCTGAGCAACCGAACCAATCAAATTAAACAAATCATCAGATCGAAATTGATGTACGAATCTAAATGATAAGCCTGCAGGCCCTCTGTTAAACGCACCGGAGCGAAACTCTACACCTATTTTGTCGTTTTCGTCGCACGCACTGACGAGCACGACATACAACTCTTCAAGAGCTTCCTCCAACCATTTTATAGGGTCAGCTCCTTCGGACGGTTCACAAATTCTAACATCTAGCTCTAATCCCGTACATCTAAACCGCGAAAAGTATCGTCGGTTTTCGCTTAAAATATTTAACTTCGAAATACCTTTGCGAAGAGGTCCTTCCGCGTCGCCTTCAGCCGCTTCCGTTGCCCGGCGTTTCCTCGAACCACCGGTCTGCACGATCTGCGTACATGATGGTCCAGCTACCGCTTCGTCCATGGCTGCGTCGTCACCACCAACTTCACCAGCACATGATGGTCCAGCTACCACCTCGTCCATGGCTGCATTACCACGAGCAACTTCACTATCACGCACATTTTCACGCACTGGACTTTCACGGACGTCGTCCGCGTTATCCTTCACACGCGGCTCCATCGGCTTCAACGTGCCTTCGCCCTGTGCGTCCATGGAATCGTCGTTCGACTCCTCGATCGTGAGGTTCGTCACCGATTCCATGGTCGACTCCATCAACGCGTCGACCCCGTCGTTCCAGATTTCCGAAACTGAAAAATAAAAAACAAATTTTATTAAATTTATACTTTTTTTTTATTGCGGAAAATAACGAGTAGATGTACAATACGTACGATCAATCGAGCTCAAATCGAAGCTCTGCGTTCCTTTGATGAGCGTGCTGTGCCCATTCGTTATCACCCCCGATGGAGGCATGTGCAATGATTCTGAAATAAAAAATAACAAACATTTAGAAAAATATATACATTTTACGAAAAATACACTTCTATTTATAATTACTTACCATCAGATTTTTCGACATCTGCAGCGTACTCTTCCTGCATCCGCGCTGCTGGTACCGCTTCACGCGTAGGGCTCGGCGGTGCCTGCTCCGTAGGCGCAGCGAAGCGGACACGCTTCTCCCGTGTCGTGCTCCACAGTGCGTCGTTCACAGCTTTCGATGCTGCTGCGTGTTTCAAAACTAGAAACAGAAAAAAAAAGTAATTAAATCTGTTAAACACAAACACAAATTTCATATCTGAATTTGACTTACATTCAGCCTTGTCGAAGAGCTCCTTCACCATAGCTTCATCGCGTGTATATTTTAGCTCCTTTGACTCCGAATCAAAAGACGCTGCCTCCTCCGCTTCGTGTTTGGAGATTGCGGCACGTTCCACTAAACTCCACGCAACTTGTAAAAAAGCGCCGTTTAACGCGAACGATTCGCGCTTTACAAACGCGTAGATGGCTTCCGTGGGGAAACCCTCCAACACATATCTCAAACATTTCATGAGATTCGGCATCGGTAAATTTTGGATTTTTCCAAACGTACACGTCCGCAGCCGCACTTCACTATCAATTGTCCACCCGTAACTAGTAAAACCCTCACACAGCAAAAGCTGGATGAGGTCACAAATGTCGGCGGTCTTCGAAACGTTAGACATTTTCACAAATATTACACGTGCGAGAGAACAAAAATTGGGCAGTACTTTCGCACTAGAATCGTTAACACAAAATATGCATTTTTTCGGTGAAACCTCAAGATATATGAGGACGAGCCATCCCTTCCACCTCTACCCCTTCGTACTTGCTGACCAATCATGTAATTCCTTGCTTTCTTAATATTAGGAAATTCCAACCAGCCATACCCCAGCAATGAGACAACGGAGAGCCTAACAATAGTACTATTTAAAAAAAAATGGTTGCGCTCGCTTCGATTTTTATTACCCCGCCCCGTCGCTTTACCGCGCCAGGCGGTTAATCCCTTCGGCGTCGCACCTTGATTGCGCCCTACGCAGCGCGTGAAAGGATTATACTAGCAAGTATATTGCATGTAGTCAAGACGCTCAATTCTATGCGACACTGTAAAGTAAAAATATTACTATTGTCATTTACGACCTTACTTCTGTAAGCGTTCGTAGAAGCAAATATTGTCGGCTGCAAAAAAAAAAAAAAAAATGAGTTCGGAAAAATTCTTGGTTCTCGAATATTGCACAGCAGTGTCCTTTATTTCGTAACGCTTTCTAAACCTTTTGAAAAATTGAGTTATTTACGACCGTACTGCTGTAAATGCCCGAAAAAAATATATATATTTTCACTTAAAGAAAAAATTCTTTGCCTACGGAAAATTCTTGGAGTTTGAAAAGTGTGCAGCGGTGTCCTTTTATTTTACGAGGGCTGACCTTACCCTTTTTTTTCTCCATTCCAAACAGTTACAGATGTTAAAAGCCAAACAGGCTGAGACAGGCTTCGTGACATCTGCAACGCGTCAGGTAAATTCCTAATTTTTTCTCTCATTTTTTCTCTCATTTTTTTTCGTTTCTCTGCGAATACCCTTTCCACAACAGTGTTTACCTCCCACACTGTTGCTTGCCACGCCTTCAACCCCTACTACAACTTATTTTCCCCCAAAATCACACGAACCTGAATGAATATAAGTAGACGAAGAAAACTTAAACGAACATTCCACTTCGTTTGCATCAAGAGTTTACTTCGAGCAACGTCAGAAAATAATATCAAACATGGTGTACACGAAGACCACCGACTCCACCGCCTCGTCATCAACCAAACGACCGCGTGAAGAGGAGGAAAAACCAAACGAACCAGCGACTCAAACATCTACATTGTTAGACAGCACAACGTACGATCTCAATAATTCCCAAAGTAAGAAGATAACGATCGGATTACGACTGGCAGCCGACTTGGATTATGCTGTTCCTGTAATAAAGTTCCATGGACGGGACGCCACGGGAATCGTCATGACGGAGGACGAGTGGAGTCGTTTTAAATACGAAATGCTCGCCATCGATGCGTGGTTCGACGAGGAGTTAAATCTTTTGGACATGACCGTGAAGCCTTTCGGTCGTCAAAAAATAAAATGCACAACTGCATACAAGAAGAAAGCTATTATACTAGAGTACAATACACAAAACGAACAACAAAAAAGTGATGGTAGCAACCCAACCAAGAAAGCAAAGAAATTGTACGCGCCAGCTATAACGCTTCAAAAGACAACCTACGAGGGACTTAAAAATCTCATACCCTGCATCGACCATCAACTGGACAGCATTGGATTTCACCCAAAATACATCAGCTCGTGTATGACTACACTCGAAGAAATCGTACGCAGAAACGCCCAACAGGAGTCCTGGGATCTCTCGAAATGCGTCAAGAACAACGTACGTTCTCTGGCTCTTCAATCCGCATATGCCGGTCCAACACTTGGAGAAATGGAGGGTGCTGACTGGATGACGTGGGAGTGTATGGAAGGCGAAAGTACGAGAAGAAAAGCTGCCATTCTAAAAGAACTAATCTGCCTACATTTTGATTATGTTTATCGGAAAATAATAGCAGCAATAGCAGTATAATAGATTTATCTATATATGTAACAAATTTCGCTTTTTAACACTTAATAACCGAGAATAAATAATTTGAAATATACACATACGAAAATAAATGTACGCCTAGATTTAAGAATAAAATACCAATATGAATTTGAAACAGCAAAATTATTTACCTACATTCCTATCCCATAAAATAATAAACACCGAGAACGAGCGTTGAGCGGTGACCCGTTACTTAGCGTCGCTCGCATACCTGCTTAGCGTCGCCTGCACGGCACGTCATTAGCGTGAAGGAAAAAAGGCTCGCGGTCACCCTACTTTCAAAATAATATGTACTCTCGTGCAAATATTTAAAAATCGGCAAATTTTATCATAGAGTAGAAATCTCTACCATATCTTTAACTTTTCTCTTGGTGGACACAAACGAATTTAATGCGGCAATGGCAGGTTTAAAAATGAAATAAAATGTACTCGTACATTTAAGAATAAAACGCAAATATTAATTTCAAAAATAAAAAAAAATCTCAGCATTAATTTCTTACCTTTCTTCCTGTAAAATAAAAGTTGTACCGGTCACAGCCACCCTTACACCCGCACACCCGCACACCCTCCAACCCTCTCACTAACCACCCACTTTCGAAATAAAATATTTTCGGTGTTCAGGTTTTTTTTTTGTTTTTCTTAATTTCGTAAAGTGAACAAAAAACCTGAACGCCGAAAATATTTTATTTCGAAAGTGGGGGGTTAGTGGTGGGTGGGTGGTGTGTGGTGGATGAAGGGTAGTGGGTGGGCGAGGGGTGGTGGTGGTGGGTGCTGGCCCGCCGTGGGGTGGATCGCACGAGACGCGGGGTGCGAGGCCTACGGGCCACATGGGCCTCATTCCCCGATAGAGAGAGAGGGAAAGAGAGACGGAGCGAGCGATCGTCTGTCTCTCTCTCTGGTACAAACGCCCCCGAGCCACCGGAGCAGCGCCTCCTAGCGGCAAAATGCCCCCTCCAGAGTTTGGCACAAACGCCGAGCGGCGACGGGTCGTCTGTCTCTCTCTTGGCACAAACGCCACGAGCCACCGGAGCAGCGCCGCCTAGCGGCAAAATGACCCACGGGAGTTTGGCACAAACGCCGCGTACTCTACTCCCATCCATAGCCATCAATCGCGAAATTCCGGAACCGCTGGATTTCCCAAAACTCATAGAATATTGTAAACTGTCGTTAAAAAATTTAAGGAACAGAGGACCACGCAGTGTTTGGGTCCCTCCCGAATGGCGAAAACTTTCCCCCGATATTTTGGAGGAATGGAAACATGAATTAGCACGCGGAATCGACAAGATCATGACATTCGGAGGAACGACCTACAGATATGCGAACAACACGCTATATCTGGAAAGGCAAGTACTGCCAATAAAATACGAAGGAGGAAAAATAATGAAAATAGCAACACGCAATACAAGCCTACAGAACAATGAAACCTTCGCGATTAATAACGGAGAAACCCGAAAAAGAAGATTTGAGTATCTGGAGAGCACGACTATGGAAGGGATAGCGCTCGTTCTACCGAGCACTTCAGGGGCAAGCAGTGATACGACAAATCAGAGTGGACCCCTTATCGACAGCAGCAGCACGCCACAGAGTTACACACGCCCACGTAAGACGACTCTGACGCAGCCGCCACCAATCCTGAAGCCTCCTCCGCCATATGTCCCTAAGTCAAAGCCACAGAAAGAAGAATGTCGTTGCGAAGAACTACTCCTCCAACGGCCTATAGCCTTGGTTAAGTGTCCCGTCAATCACGCCTGGTCCGAACTCCCTGATGGAGTCAGAGTAGAGATAGAGGGAGTTAACATTGCGCTCAACGAAGTTCTCCAAGACATGGACAACATTCCCCTCGAGGACCTCCTAGTGGTAACTCCGGGCGAAACAAACAAGATTACGGATGAATCCGTTTAATCTATACCACGGTCAGTAATTAACATTAGTTATAATAAACATTTCAATCAAAACTTTATTTCTTTCAAAAAAAGGAGAGAAAAAAGTAGAGAAAGGGATGTAAAGCAATTAACGTATCCTTCCATAAAATAATGCACATTCTAATACTCTAACATATCATGCATGTATCCCAAAAAAATTAAATACAAAAAAAAACAACAATAAAAAAGGGAGAAAAATAGTACATTGTGCGACTAGTGCGCGAAGTAGGCGATTCACGACGAGTGTGAAGTTTGCCGCCCGAGCGAAGCGAGGGCGGCAATCACACGAGTCGTGAATCGCCTACGCGCACGTGTCACACATACTATTTTTTGAAATACGTGTGTGCGAGTTCGTCTTCGAGTGCCTGCGTAGCGGGCGTGAAGTAGTCGATTTTCACATGTTATTGGAGAATTTATTCGCACACTCCGATCAGTGCGCGAATTTTATTCGCGCACTGTTCGGAGTGTGCGAATAAATTCTCCAATAACATGCGAAAATCGACTATTTCGCGCCCGCTACGCAGGCACGAGAAGACGAACTTCGCACGCACATATGTCAAAAAGTATATATATATCACCCTCGCTCATATCGCAAACAATACGCACTAATATTGTTAACATGTACTAATTTAATTTCGATATATTACAGAAGAACTTCCATAATGGGAAATGAGTGTTTTTCAATGGCTCGATCGCGCGACCCTACCGAGAATTTCCCTGACGAAGTAAAGAGGTTCGTCTTACCGATCCGTCTCAACAGGAGCCAAGCTGAAGCGAACCAAAATCGCTATTAACCCGTGGAAACATACCGATACGAGACCATCTACGTGCCACGCGAATGGATGTCAATCCCTATTGACGTTCACCGCTACTGGATCTCCGCATTACCAAAATGGAATTTCGAAACAGTCACTCTCGGAGGCGTGACTTACACCAGATACAACAGCATCATGATACGGGAAGGACAGTACACCCACCACATTCAAACAACGGTGAATCTGTAATTATCGCCCGAAACCACGGAAAACAACAAGAATTTTTCCCTGGAATGTATAACACAGCACCAAGAAAAACCCGGACAATTTCAGAACTAACGGTATTTACAATTTAAACGACAAACGCTTGACCACGGAAACCGAAATTGTATCTTTAGTTTTTACATTCGATATTCCCTAAAGCTTATTAATAAATTAAGGAGAATTAGACTTTTATTAGAAAGATTAAGAAAAAAAGGAGAAAAACAACAAAAAAAGTGAATGATTTCTACCTGGAGGAAACAGACGCAGATACTAAAAGAGTGCTAAAAGAAAAAAAATATATATATACAAGACCATGTTAAGAGAATAAAAAGAGGAAGAAATAATTTATACGCTTTATATATAATCGCAGCCAAATATTTGAATTCCTAATGTTAAGTTACAAGAGACATTCATGAACATTTTGCAAAAAGGAAATGTATCTAAAAAAAGATATATAATTGAGGTTTCTGCATAATTAATAAAACCCCAATTAATTTAAATTACAAAAAAACATACGACCAACCTATTTACTTATTCACAAAATTTTCTACGTTTCCCTCGATTATTAGGCTTCCCCTAATAATCGTTTTAAGGGGGGAGGTGTTACGTCATGACGTAACGTTGAACATTTTTACGATAATAAATAAATCTTTGTGCCTAGTAAATCTGGTAGGACCAATGGTAAAAGTATTCCGGGATAAAGAAGAAAAGAAGATCGATAAGCGTTTCAATAAGAAGTAGTGATGCGAGTGTCTATTTTACCGATCATCGGGCAAATGATTCTCCGGTAAGGAGCAGTGTTGGGAGCGCGCTCTCAGGCTGCCCGCTTAAGAGGCAGTGATACACCCCTCCCCCCCCCCCCCCCCCGCGCCCCCGCGCCCGACATCACTTCGAATGTTTGAATCGTATTTTCTTCAAAACGGTGGGTCGAATCTCGATGAAATTTGAAACAGAAGTAGGAAATGATGGCAGAAAGGACTTGAGCGTTTGGCGTTTCGAAATTAAAAAAAAATGTACAGTTTCAATTATCACCGGAGTTATTCTCAATATATCTACTCTTACACTCACCAGATCGTATTGCCAGAAGATCACGCCCTGCACGGTTGACAAACACGTTTCTTGAACTTTGTTTCATCCAAATCGAACCAATAACAACGGAGAAAACACGATTCAAAATGTTTTTTAGCACAACTTATCAGCCGTCAAAAAATTTGACGAAAAGCAGTGCTCTGCAAGCACCCGCGAGATGGCGCCAGCGCTGATGGCCAGCGCCCCGCCCGATGGGCGGAACGTGCGCTTGCTTGCAATATACACATTGCTCCGCTCATCAAGGTGATGGGCGGAGCAATGGCAGGTCGAATAATTTCGAATTTTTGTAAATTGCAATTGCCGTCGAATAATTTCGAATTTTGATCAATTGCAATTGCCGTCGAATAATTTCGAATTTTCATCAATTGCAATTGCCGTGAATTATTAATTTACTAAATTTCACAGTATGTTTTTGTACTCATTTTTTTATACAAATTTTGTATGCAATTTTACAGCTTGAGTTACCCTTCGGAGAAATAAGAAAAAAATTGACTGCAGTGTTTAGAGGCAGTGATACACCGGTGGGAACTTCGACGACGTCGGTAATGTAGGGTTCTGTAATCCTAGTTAAAATTAATTTTTTTTTTTGAATGTCGAAACGCCAAAAGCTGATGCCCTTTTTGCCATCATTGTCTATTTGTGTTTCAAATTTCATCGCGATACGACGCACCGTTTCAGAGAAAATACGTTTCAAAGTTCTGAAGCGATGAAGGGGCGCGGGCGCGGGGGTCGCGGGGGGGGGGGGAGTATCACTGCCTCTAAGGGGAAGCTGGAGTAGATTTTCTTACCGACTGGTCGGTAAAAAAAGTACGGTTTCGTAGTTTACGCTTTACGTCGTTATTGTATTACAAAAATGTGTCAAATTGCACAGGATTATAATATAAACTGTAACACGGGAAAATTCTGTGGCGCCCAACCGCCGCTCTGCTCTCCCGCTCGACGACGCCTAGACCGATCCGCAGGGCCATAGATAGTTTTTATTATTATTATTAATTTTATTTTATTAATTTTTCCCGCTTTATGCAACTTATCTGCGCTGACGCCGTCGCCGGGGGAGCCTGGACCGACGAAACTGCGCGGGAGAGGGAGAGAGAGAGAGAGGCACAACGTTGGGATTTCGCCGTCGCCTCGTCGCTACGCCGCTGGTCGCTCGGTTGTTTGAGCCTCCCGCCGCCGCCGCGGACATCGGGTGAGCCTCGCCGCGCGGCGTCAGTATCAATTTTTGTATTTCGTCCGTTCCAATTGTTTATCTTTGTGGTCTTTTTCTGCGCAACATCGCGCACTCGCCGCCTTTGCGCGAGACGGCCGTGTCGACGGGGCTCTTGCGAGCATCCCGCGACGCTGTGACCCCCGCGCACGAGCGCTAGATCTCGGTGACGCGCCCGCGAGGCCTCCGCGCCGAGATTATGGAAAAAACAGGGCCAGCGCCGGGTGCAGCGGGAGAGGCCCGATCGTCCGGGCGGTCCTGCGGGAAACTCGGGCGCGAGTTCGACCTCGCTAACGGTCGTTCGGTCGCGGGAAGTGAGCCGTCGCGCCGAGGATCAGAGCGTAATATCCTTTGTTTTTTTTGTGCATCCCGCGACGATAGCATTAGAGTCAGTGTGCGAGGAGAGAAGCGGTGCGCGATCGACCGATTTAGTAATTCTCTTGTTTGTACGATTTATCCGCGAGTTTTCCCCGGCTTTATTTTTCGAGTCATTCCGCCGTTGAAATTGTGCAGTTTGACCGGGGAAAACCACGCGACCGCTATCTCTCCCGCCGCGTGTGAGAGTGTGTGTTTCGTTTCTGCGAGACAGCATTGCGGGAGATTCTATTCGAATTATTTTCGTCATCATTGACTTGTTCTGTTTAATAAACGTTTTTGTGAGCTCCCGCAGATTGACCGTTGTCCGGTTGACACATTATTTCTCACCCTCTCCGAGATCGTCAACTCATCGCATCCCGCCACTCTACAAAATTGACGGCTGCGGCTAGCCTGGCCAGAGCAGCCGGGTCCTGTCAGCGCGCGAGTTCTTCCCGGCGCGAAAGCGCCTGGCGCCCGGGTAAAAAGGGAAGAACTCGAGGGACCTTGGCAGTTTGTGGGGCGGTTTGAAGTATTTGACCAAAAGCCACTACACAACATAGGCGCATCGGCGTAGACTCGAATTTTGGCTGAAAACGCTTGTAAAACGAAGAAAATCGTAAATTTGTATATCTATCGAAAGCCAATGTGGCCGCTCGAACTGTCAACTGCCACCTCTTTCGTATTATATAAACATTTCAAGGAATCCCATACGAAAAACGAGAGTCTACGCCGATGCGCCTACAGTGACATTATAATCCTGTGCAATTTGAGACATTTTTGTAATACAATAACGACGTAAAGCGCGAACTACGAAACCGTACTTTTTGCCCGACCAGTCGGTAAAAAAATCTACTCCAGCTTCCCCGATTTGAATGAAACAAAGCTTGAAATGTTTGTTTCTTATTTGCGCACGACCTAATCGTCAGACTATGTCGCGAAGCAGCACGAAAAATACAGTTTAAATTATTTTTCCGTGGTGGTAACTAAATTGGTAAAACAATCTGTTTTACCGATCTCTATTACGAATCTCGTAGTCTTGGGATTTCATCTGTTGCATCGGCCGCATAGATCATGTCGTGCGGGAATAAAAAAACAAGCATTTTAAGCTTTGTTTCATATAAATCGACGCATAAACAGCGGAGAAAACACATTTTAAACATTTCACTTTAACCTGCACGTACGCGTACCGATCACTGACACCCAGCTGACAGCTGACCGTTCGAGAGAAGGCGCTAGTGTAGATCGCGACACGGCGGCGCGTCCATCCAAGTCCAAATACGAATATGGCAGCTGTTTCTACCTGCAAACGGTAATTGAAGATTTTTGTTTTCGGAAAAAGTTCTTGTTTTTATTTGAGACAGTGCGTGCAGTGTGTGACGGAACGACGAAGGATATTTTTTATCGACGGCACACACGTCGGGAGATGTAGGAGACTTCGAAGCTCATAAAAAGGTTAGTATAAAAAATATTGTTAATAAAGTAAAAATGTTTCTTGCTGCAGGTTTTTGTTGCCACCAATAAGTAGACGGAGCCTAAGGATAGTTGTTTCATCTTGTTGGTGGCAGTAAAAAGCAGTAAAAAGTAAAGCGAGTAACATTTGTCGAGTGAAGTGTTGAAGCTCCACAAGCGAAAAGACTGCGGGGTCAAATATATGCAAGATGTGTCCATTTTTATAACCGCCGGCTCTGATTCTGTTGTTGAGTTTCTTTCAACAAGATTTAATTATATTAACATATTACATATTAACAAATATTGTTAATAAAGTAAAAATGTTTCTTGCTGCAGTTTTTTATTGCCACCAATAAGTAGACGGAGCCTGAGGATAGTTGTTTCTGCTTGTCAGTGGCAGTAAAAAGCAGTAAAAAGTGAAGCGAGTAACATTTGTCGAGTGAAGTGGTGAAGCTCAACAAGCGAAGAGACTGCGGGGTCAAATATATGCAAGATGTGTCCATTTTTATAACCGGCTCTGATTATATATGGCTCTGATTCTGTTGTTGAGTTTCTTCCAACAAGATTTTATTAGACAAACGGTTCCTCGCTTGATACTTGTCATCAGCCACGGACAAGTAGCAACGGTTGTCGACAGGTTCTGTGTATTTATCGGTTTAACGAGTTGTTCAACAAGTTAAACAAATTTGAACCGCGATAAAATAACATTTTAGTTGAATTTCATTTATTAAGATTTGTTTTCATTTGCGTTGTGAGCGGAGTAATTTTTTTTCTACAATTGAATGGATATGTAATTATTTTATTTTGCAGAGCCATGGGATATCTCGAGAAAGTGGTCGTACAAGGTCTGCGAGAATTTCTTCCATCGGGGCAACTACGAGAGGCAGTTGAATCTTCCAGTGACACCGCTGTACAACAGACAGCCGATAAGCATCCCAAAGATCCAAGCCGGCTTTTTCCAGTCTCGTTGATGCTGTTCCGAGTCAATCAGGAGTATTGGGAGACTCTGATAGCCCAGGAAGTGGCGGAGGAGACGAAAACTTTTTCTCTACACATTACTCTTTTTTCTCGCTAATTTTAATTACAAATTTTATTCAATTTTATTCAGTCGCGTCGAAAATCAACTGGTCAGTCGAGGATTGCCTGGAGAAGAACCTCCAAGTCGGAAGAACCTTCAAGTCTGTGATGAGTTGGAACAACATGGAGATTGGCAGGAAACTTGCGCATCACAGCAACGGGAGTGGTTTGATATCGAAGAAATTGGAAACATTTGACTATCCGATATCAATGTCGCCGGGCAAGAAGAGGAAAAATGACAACAGAATTATAGTGCGGAAGAAAATGAGGAATCCTCTGCTTCTCTCGACGACGAGTTACTGCCCACCGACATCGCGGAAATTCGCGAGACGAGGGCGACCGTGAGAGTGTACGAGACATCGGAGACGTTGCTTACAACCCGGGAGTCGGAGGCCAAGGCGGAGGCGTCGAGGAAGCCGGAAAGCAGTTCGAGGCCATCGAAATAGTTTCGAAGGTTACCGGGATTTCGTGAAGCTCGTCGAGGAGCAGCAGGAAAAGAAATTTACTGTTGGCCAGTGAGTTCGATGATCAATTTTTATTTTTGTTTGCTTTATTTCATTAAAAAAATGGATAATGGAATCGAATCCAGCAGCTATTATTTTTTTTTTATGGAACAGAGATCCATCACCTATTATCTTTCCAATGTTTAATGGAACAAGGGACCAGCACCCATCATTTTTAAAAATATTTCATGGAGCAGAGATGCAGCAACCATTATTTCTTACTAACGGACGCGTAACGGAGCTATGTTTAATGAAGTAATGCGAGACGTATCGCTGTTTCATTAAAAAAATAATGGGTGATCGAATTGTATTTTCAATCGGCGAAATAGCTCGTCGCTGTGATTTAATTTTTGTCCAACTCATTATTTATTCGCAAAGATTCAACAGATTCGTTGGTGCTCTGGTTGGACTAGATAAACCTGGCAACACTCAGAGTGGACAGTCAGAATTGAACGTCCGGATTGTTCAGCGAGACCGACGGCGAGTGAAAAAATAAATCCAAGGGACCACCGGAGTCAAAGAGCAGCCAAGAGTCGATGTTCGGGTCGCAGAAGGAAATCGAACACAAGGACAGCAGCACCAGCAACTTCGTCACAGTCGCCGCAGTCGGATACAAAGATCAGTTCCCACTGAGCAATTCCGGAGTTACCGACGCATTTTGCCGACTTTGACTCCCAACTGGTTCGACTTATTTTTTTTTCTTGTCTCAGCAAGATTTGTTAAAGGGGATGTGGATTTTTTTACCGACTGGTCGGTAATCCTGTGCATCATATTATAAGCCTGTGCAATTTGAGCAGAGTTGGGTCTAATGCAGCATTTTTTATGCATATCGATAACGCCACGTCAATTTAATTTTGCAGCTCGCGTCATGCGGTCGACGACGCAGTCTTCTGGGGCCGTTGGCATTGCAAATCGAAGACACTCAGTGCCTCTAGCGTGACGAAACCGTCGCCCCTTTTGCCGACGCGCCGCACAGCAGTCGAGAAAGTTTGCCGGAAGATCGTGGAATCACAATACAACCCCCGATTTTCCGACTGGAGGACAGATCGGGCAACGAGGTTCTCGATCGCGTCAGCTCGCTGTGGCGGCTCTCGTCGAAGGGAAGCATCTATACGCATCGGTGGAGAACGCGAGCTTGTCCTCCGAGCGTCCGGTCAGCGCGGAAAATCTTCCGGCGCGTGCAATTCGTGCAACGAGACGTCGAAGATAAAGCCGGATTACAACACGCTGCTGCAGTCGCTCGGCGACGACATCATCGACATGAACGCAAACGCGATACACGAGACGCCGGATCAGCTGCTGAATATGAATCTCAATGCGTCGAAGAGCGCGACAAGGGCCGGCGTCAGGGCGAACGAGCGTTTTCATGAGCCATTCAAGCAGCTCAGAGAACGTCGACGGCGAACGTGGCGCCGAGGACCTTTTCACTGAGGTCGAGGAGAAAATTGATCTGTAGAAGTTGCGCGGGTTGCTGAAGAAATACGGACAGGAGGAGGAAATACGCAAGAAGCATCATCAACAACATCACCAGACGAACAAGCAGCGTGAACTCGAGCCACATCATTCGCATCATAGCGGCAGCATCGACTCCGGGCCGCTTCGTCGCGGACCCAATCTCTTCATGGTTCTCGACTCCGACGCGACGGAGAAATTCGTTGTCGAACCGCACAATCTTCTGCCCGCCGTGGAGGGAATACAAATTTTCTTGTTAAGTGGGCTAAACCCGTAAATGATAAATAAAAAAAATGTTGATTAATTATTTTTATCATTTATTTAAGGGGGGATAGCATTAGGACTTTCAAATAATTCAATTCTTTTTTATTGCATACATCGTTAGAATATGCCGTGCAAATTTCAAAGCGATATTTGAATTTTTCTAGATTTTGTAACGATCAAACGGAGCGAAACGCATTTTACTCAGAATGACTTTTTTCGCCTCTGCGGGTATTCTGATGCAAAAAGTACTGAACCGATCATTATCAAAATTGGCAGTAATATTCTTTACGCAATCACGAAGTAGATGAACCAACATATGGGATGATATAATATTTCTAAGGGTTTTTTTTGTGCATTATTCGTGAATCAAGTCAAAATTGAAGATACAAAATTACCACGCCTGTCAAATTTTTAATTCTCGTTATTTCTACCTGCATTGAGGTTCATATTCTTAGGAAATTAGTTATTAATGGTGAAAAAAACTAATGATTTCGGATCAAAATTGCAGTGGCTACCCTGCCGGCAGTGGGACAATTCTACTTACGACCTTCAGCGAACATCAGTGCGTAAGGCTGTTATTTTTCCGTGAAATTATTCAAAACAATTTGAAAGAATTGTTCGATATATGAATAACATGATGGCCAAATTTCATAAAATTCTTATAATAACTTCCCACCAAAAAAATTCTACAATTTTGTTTCAAAATCGCGCGACAAACGACGGGCTCGCGAGACCGAGCCCGTCGCTCAAAGAAACGTCGCGACCGCGGCGCCATGTACGCCAGCGCCACGTCTCGGCAGCCTCCAAGTTACGATTCAGCCGGTTATCATAGGTCTCCGAATACCAGCATACTAGCAACGGTTGGAGTGTTGACTCGAGCAGTCACTCACTACCAGAGTCGAGTAAACATCGCGTGTTCGGTTGTTTTCCAATGGATTGAGTGATTAATTGAAGTTTTCGGGTGGATTAAGTGATTAAGTAACTTCTCGGGAAGTAATTAAGAGCAAGTGTTCACTGTTGTGTGTTCTGTGAAACGGCGCACCGTGGATGGGCGCGCAACTTAACAAACATAAAGGACATTCGCGAAAAGGATCGTACGCCGCTCTGTAAGTATATTCTTCTTGTTTGTTTTTTCAATTGTTTGAAGCCCTGGCAATTATGCCGACCGAGTGGACGACGCAATTGGGACCGCGAACCGACCGTGCGACAGACACGTGGGTTCTGGACGTGTTTTTCCGCTTTTCGACCGAGTTCCGACCACAGCGGGTCTTTTTTATTCGCAACCGACCGTAAAAGACGGCGAACCGACCGTCTTCGATTCCGGCAGATGCTGGTCGGTTTTATTCGCAACCGACTTTAACCCTTTGAAATATGCATTTTTCACTTTAGATTTGATATCCGGGGGTTTTTGAGGTCGCTGATCATGAATCCGAGTTCGAAATTCTAAACTTCAATATGGCGGATCGAATATGGCCGACCAAAATTAAAAAGTTACGTGATTTCGATGAAATTCTGTACTCGGGGGTTTTTGAAGTCACTGATTGAACTTTGGGCCCCGGTATAAAATTAGCTGTTCTGAATTTCGATATTTTGACACCAGATTGGAACTCAGCGATCCAAAATACCCTCATTTATAAAGTTTCAAATAGATCGACTGGTAATTGATACATTTTTTCAGAATTCAAAGGTGTTACACCGTACTTCAAAGGGTTAAAAGACCGCGAAGTTGGTTGATGGTCATTTAACTGTCAGTGAGCGTCAAACCGACCCGTAAAAGCTGCAAGCTGTGGTCGGCACCCGGTCGAACCACGGTTAAAAAAACGTCCAAGACTGACAAGTCGGTTAACTGTCGACTTTCGGTCGGCATATTTGCCAGGGTTGTATGTTACAACTTCGGAATTTTGCGCAATTATCTATATGTACGGTGCGAATTATGTTTCTTTTATTTCCAGACGATGCTCGAAAGCTAGAGCCGGCACTTCTACGAGAGATGGCCCCAAAAGTGCCGTAAGTACGCTAGTACATGGTACGTAGAAGCGGAAAAGTCTGTTTTTCCGAGCCTAAATGTAAGGGTAGATAGCATAACTAGCGTAAGTAATGCTTCGCCAGTAGACGTTTGTGCGTCGAAAGTCCGTGGTGTAGCATCCACGAACACAGTACCTTTCAGGTCCGTGTGTGCGGAAAACACTGCTTTTCCGAACCTAGATGTAAGTGTAGATACTAGCCCAACTAGCATAAATAATATTTCGCCAGTAGACGTTTGTGCGTCGAAAGCGTGTGGTGTCAAAATCACGAATATCGTACCTTTTGCATACGAGCGAATAAATAACTCAAGTTTACCAAATGTAGATTTGTACCGAATTGTATATGACAGTCCAGATATTGTCTTACATGACAACGATATACAGGGTGAACGTGTTGTACCTGAAAAGCTAGCTATTACGAATAATGGCAAAAGTAACGACAGTGATCCGGCCTGCTTGCAAATTAATCGAATCTTGCAAGAACAGGATGATGTTGAACATCACGAGTTGGTAATCGAGAAGGAATCTCTCGACAAGGACCGTCTGAAAGAGGTCAAAGTGGAGGGTCGACGGATTGTTGACATCAGCTATTTTCTGGATGAACTGCATAAGGCATTTGACAATCATCATCCTGCATTGCAATGCCCATTTAGCGATTTGAAGTTGGTACGAACTCTTGACCGGGGCATGCGTCCTAAATTAACATTTAGATGTCAAATGTGTAATTTCTCATTTGATACTTGGACGGATCCGGACCCCGAAGGGGAAGGGTGTATCGGCATAAACGAAAGTGCTGTATGTGGTACTATAACTGCTGGATCAGGATATAATATGTTAGAGGAAACTCTAGCTGCCGTTGCTGTGCCATCGATGACAGCTAAAACATATCGCAAATATCGCGATACACTTTATACCGATTTCCATGAAATGGCGGAAGCAGAAAGCAAATGAGCTGCATCTTTAGAAAAGAAACTGGCCATTGAAAAGGGCCATACCATCAACGGTGTTCCGTATATCACTGTTGTTGCCGACGGTTGTTGGGCCAAGCGGTCTTACGCTGGTGGTGAATACGATTCATTGTCCGGTGCCGCCATGAAATTTGACGCTGAGAGCAAATTAGCTCTATACGTTGGTGTCCGCAATAAGTATTGTGCAATTCACGCACGAACCGAGTCGATGAACAAAGAGCCACCGCCGCATGTTTGCTATAAAAACTGGGGTCGAGACGGAAGCTCTACGGCAATGGAAACAGATATCATTGTGCAAGGTTTCAAAACCAGTATGGAATCACATGGATTGATTTATCGAACACTCATTGCCGATGGCGACAGTAGTGTTGTGACGTGGTGGCTCCGGTGGTCGCTGTCTGGCTCGAAGGCCACCGCTCGCTGCAAACAGGGTTAGAGAGTTAGGCCGGAGCGTGCTCGCTGGCTGCTTCCGTGAGAGGGGCTCCGACGCCGAGGAAGCGCCGCGCTGGGGAAGTCATCGCCGTCCAGGGAGGTCTTCGGAGAGAGTAGGCTGGAGGCGGTGGCTGCGAAGGAGGCCAGGACGGAGCCGGGAACGAGGCTCGAGGCCAACGAGGGGACAACTCGGACCCTGCGGAGGACTCACCACCGGACAGAACCCTGCATCAAGGCCCTCCTGGGCAGCCTGCGCAAGCTCCGGGACTGCCCACCGGGACCCGTGGTTTGTCGCTGCCGATCACACAGCACGCGCACCATCACCTGACAGCTCGCCCTGGGCACCTCTCGGCTCTCAGGGAGAGTGTAAACCGACGAGGTGGCCGTCGTCAGGGAGTCGAGCTGTCATCACAAACACTCAGCTCGGAACGCCAGGCTGTCCGGATGAGGGTAGCATCATCTGGAGCGCTCTACTGGCGATCGAGGCGACGCCGATCGGCCGAGCGGCCTTGCGGGCTACTACTGCAGCCATCCTCGGGCCTCATTGGCGGACGTCCGTGCGCGCGAGCTCGCAGCCAGTGCCGTTGCCTAGCTCTCTTCTGCCGTTCGAAGGGACCAATCAGCGGCGACGCGCTGGACCAACCAGAGGAGAGAACCGCCGGAGACGGGGAGAGAACGACAGGGATTTTCGTCACTTCGAGACAGCCAGCGAGCCGCGACGAGCGTGAACTGCGAGTTAGCGAAGAGTATTGAGAGAAAAGGACGATTAAGACGAGAGTTCGAAGCGTTGTGTTCTTTTAGTCCAAGTAAGTGAGCCAGACTTCCATTATGCTCCCAACCCAGTAGCCTTTCGTTGCCCCAAGGGTGTGAAAATGCCCGGCCCTTCGCCGACCACGTGTCGTTGAGACACCTGTGGAGGCGGTCATTGTGGCGTCCCCGTATGCGCGGCAGTGAGCGGTGGTGATCGCTCGCGTTTGTCCCTTCAGAAGTCCTCCTATCTTGCTGACCTTTCTCGTGCTGATATTAACTGGTTGTCCCCCCCCCCCCCCCCGTAAGCTAGCGTGCCGAGGTAATTTTTAAGGGTCCTCGTGTTCGGGAACCCAGCCTGAGTTGAGTCTCATGAGCAGGTCCCTTTCGTCCCCCCCCCCCCTCCCCCCTTCGACATCGAGCCGTGTTATTGCACATTATCGATCTTCGGCCTTCCGCCGACGCTCACGGTGCTACACCGACTTGTAGCTGGCGCCCTTTAAACCTTGAGACTGTAATTGTAGCGATACGCGAATTTTGTTCCCCCCCTTTTTCGTGTAGGCCCGCGCCCACGTGACAAATATAGTAGCGGTTTTCTTCCCTCCCCCCCCACCCCCCGTGGCTGGATTGTGGCCACTAGGGGTCTGTATTGTTACTCGAAATTAAAGCGTTAATTCTTCTGTGGCCACTATTACTTGCCGGTGTGTTCGCTTTGGCGATATAATTATTTCTCCCCGACCATTTTCCCCCTCCCCTCGAGTGATTTACGTGGCCCGCCCTTCCCCCTCCTCCAGGAGGCAGGACCGGCGTTATAGTGTATATCAACCTATTCGCGATCTCAACCCCTACGGCGATGATGGCGTGACCGTGGAGAAAGTCGAGTGCAAGAACCACTTGTTTAGAAATTTGTGCCGAAAATTAAGGACGGCCTCAAAAATGAAGCTGTCCAGTCTTACGGAAACAGGACCACTGAGCGTGACTCAACTCCGGCAGTGCGTTCATTCCAGCATATTAAAGATTCGCAAGTTAGTAGAACAGGCGAGAGATGTGCGCAACTCTGAGAATTCATCAGAGACTGAAAAAGCTATGCAGCTCTGCAAAGATATTGTTATAATATCTCATCATGTTTTTGGTGACCATGAGAATTGTAGTTCTCTTCCGATCGTTTGCGAACCGGACGACGATGAAACGAACGCAATAGAGATGCTTCATAAAACTAATGTCTATCCCGCTGTTTCGGAAGGGGTGACTTATTTAAGCGGCCATGCTAGAAGCCTCTTGAAACGCGTCACGAATAACGTGGCAGAGGCTTGTAATTCGATAGTCAACAAATTGAATTCTGGCAAGCGAATTAACCATTGCGCTAAAAAATCATATGAAATGACATGTTACGGGGCTTTCGTGCAACATAACACGCAGTCTGCGTTGTCTACACTTTATCTTCGTAAAAAAAAGGAAGTGCTGCTTTCGTACAAAGACTGGAAAGACGCCGACGTTTAAGTAATATACGGAATAGTCGGTGTAAAATGGCGAAAAGTCATAAATTTCGGAGGTTTAAGGGCACCGATAAAGATTACGGGCCTTCAGCGATGAAGCCCGACATGGAACAATCGTTGTTTGATGTTCTTGCGGAGAGACACATGGCCAAATTGCGTTATCACCAAACTGATCGAGAAAAAGTTGAACGAGACACAGTTTTGCACAACAAATCTGACCATTGGCATCAGCTACGTACGGAAATGATTACGGCATCGAAGTTCGGGCCAATATGCCGTAAGTTGCCGACAACGTCGTGCGCAAATTTAGTTAGTAGCATACGTTATCCGAAAGTTCTCGAAACAGAGGCTACGCGATTTGGCCTCGCAAATGAGGGCGCTGCTCTGCGAGCAGTTGAAATGAAGATCGGGAAACAAATTGTTCCCTGCGGGTTATTCATTGATCCGGAAATTCCGTATTTGGGAGCATCTCCCGATGGACTTATCGATAATGACGGTATTGTCGAAATTAAATGTCCGTTTTCGGCAAAAGATACTAGCGTGATGGACGCTATTAAGCTAAAACCTAATCTAAGGAATATTTTCGATAAGAAGAAAGATGAACTGAACAAGAATCACGCCTATTTTTATCAGGTTCAGGGCCAATTGCACATCACTATGCGGCAGTATTGCATATTTGCAATGTGGACATCTGTCGATGTCAAACTTATTACCGTCGTTAGAGACGATGCATTTTGGAAAACCAAAATGGAACCATATCTGTGTCGATTTTACATGGATTGCTTACTTCCGGAGATTATCGATAGCCGTCGGAAACGTAATATGCCATTACGCGATCCCGAGTCAATAATACAAGCTCGGGAAGAAGCGCTGCGCCGAAAAACAAAGAAAAAACGCAATCCTAGTGTTGAAGACTCATCGCTTACAAAGCTAGAAATTTCATCACCGTCAAAGCGCGTCCGTGTAGTCCCTGCTAAAGGGATCGAAGACTTACCGAGTACTTCCAAAGAAAATTGTGGAAGTTGTGCATCTACGAATTGGGTAACTATCGATAGTGATGATATACAGTATTCTCATGAATACCGCGCGTTGCTTGAAGTATTGCGAAATTATATTTCAACAAACAAAGTGGTTGCACATGTACTACGACCAACAACGTTCTTGACAGATTCGTGCATAGACTCATTTACAATCATTCTGAGAAAAACTACTTCCTTTCAGTGTAATCCTGCTTCTTACACTGCATATCAGAAGTTCATTGAACCTTGCGTCTGTGGTAAACGGGATTTGCAAATCATAGGTGGGAACAAGTCCCGGCACTGGTGCTGTATTTATTATAACGGCACTGTGCTTTTAATATACGACAGTCTTGTCCGTTAGGAATATGAACAGCTAAACGAAGAGGAAAAGAGTTATATCATAAAACGCTTTCTTATATCGACAGCGAAGACATATGTCTTCAACCTGTTACAAAACAGCCAGACGGTTGCAGTTGTGGAATTTACGCTATTGCGTATGCATGTGATATTGCATTAGGAGATGACCCTGCGACACGAACTTATTCTCGTGATGCCTCCGTAATGCGATCACATTTAGTGGATATCTTGAGGTCTCGCAAGGTTACTCAATTCCCTACTGTTTGATGACAGTTAGTGCAAAGTTATGTGCATTCACATAACGGCAATATTGACACGTAGACGTATTTATCGACTATTGGTTACTATTGGTTACAATAGAAAAGAACTTATACATTCGTATAAGTGGGTCAGTGTGGACGGGTTTCTTATTGGCACAAAAAAGTGCCAATAAGTAGGTAAACATTGTCATGTGGATGGACATTGGCAAAACTTGTGCTGATACGTGCATGTCGACTGTTGGTTACAATAGAATAGTACATTGTGTGACTAGTGCGCGAAGTTGGCGATTCACGACGAGTGT
This sequence comes from Pimpla rufipes, assembly GCA_963932165.1. Taxonomy (NCBI): domain Eukaryota; kingdom Metazoa; phylum Arthropoda; class Insecta; order Hymenoptera; family Ichneumonidae; genus Pimpla; species Pimpla rufipes. The sequence continues at coordinate 2,830,241 of OZ010639.1, forward strand.
GAAGCTTCGGCTCTTCCTCCCATCATTTCCTACTTATATTTCAAAATTCGTCGCGATCCTACGCACCGTTCCCAAAAAAGCAGATTTCAACATTTCGAAGTGATGAGGGCGCGCGGGTGCGGGGGAGCCGCGGGGGGGGAGTACCCCTGCCTCGGATAGCACATTAGGAGGCTCATTTTCCCTGGGTGTTTTGGAATTTGTTGAAAGTCCTAACGTGCTATCCCCCTTAATCGAACTAATAATAATGACGCGCTCTCGCTCACGCAGACGAAGGTTAGTCAGCGCAGCGAGTTACGCTACCCCTGCGTTTTGCGAAACAAAATTGCGGAAATTTTGCGAAACAAAATAAGCAGTGATATTTTCGATTCGAAAAATCGAAAATTTGAGGAGAAAAATGCAAAAATAAAATGCGACAATAATGATTAATCGACAAAGTTTTTAATTTATGCAAAAAATAGTTATAAAAGTCCAGCAGGCGATTCGCGGGTCACTGGGAAATGCCTTGCCGTTGCCGCTCGCTGCGCTTTTCGAGTCGCTGGAGTTGGGCTGCGATTCTTTTTTGATCGGCGTTTAAATGCCGGGAAGCCGCAGCGTCCTCCAACTCCTGGACTCGACGCTTGAGCCGCCATACCTGCACGCTGGCATTGTAGCATGCCACCTGTGCCTTCAGCAATTGCAGCTGCAGAGGGGTGTAAACCCCCCGCTGCTCTTCCTCCGTCGCTTGGCGGCCGGATAGCAGAGGAAACTGCTGCTGGTAGGGCGTCGGTACCGGCAACGGTGCGTCCTCGATACGGTCTTTCTCCTGCGGCTGGCAGGGCGTCGGTGCCGGCAACGGCGCGTCCTCGATGCGATCTTCTTGCTGCTTTTGCGTCTGTTTCTGCTGCTTCTGCTGCGGCTGTGGCTGTTTCTGCTGCTTTTGCTGCGGCTGTTTCCGCTGCTTTTGCTGCGGCTGTTTCTGCTGCTTCTGCTGTTGCTGTTTTCGTTGTGGCAGCCGTCGTAACCGCTGTTGCTGCCACCCCTGCTGCTGCTGCTGCGGTCGTTCACGGGGCTCCTCGTGGATGTCAGCTCGCACCACGAGGTGTTGAGGAGGAACCTCTGGTGACGGCGGCGACGGTGCCGGTGGCGGCGGCGACGGTGCCGGTGGCGGTGGCGGCGGCGGTGGCGGTGGCGGCGGCGGTGGCGGTGGCGGTGGCGGCGGCGGTGGCGGTGGCGGTGGCGGCGGCGGTGGCGGTGGCGGCAGCGACGGTGGCGGTGGCGGCGGCGGCGGCGGCGGCGACGGCGGCGGCGGTGGCGGTGTCGGCGAGGCTTATCTCTGTAATACAAACAAAAAAAGTGTAATATGGCAATATCATATATATTTTTATATGAATCATAACAACATTTTTATTAATGAGAACTGTATGAATAAAAAGTCTTGCCGTAAGATGTTCAGTCAAACTGGTGAACTCTGTTGAATTGTCAGACAAAAAATTGTTGTTGCTGAACCAATGTTCCCTTCACATATGTGTCTGCCAAGGGAACATTGGTTCGGCACCAACAATTTTCTGTCAATCACAATTCAACCGAGTTGAACAGTTCAACAGAACATCTTACGACAAGATTTTTTGTTCGTCATACAGATCTTATTGATAAAAATATTATTTTATAAAACAAAATTGTAACCGACATAAAATTGTTGATGTTGAGCTGATGTTGAGTGATAGTTCAATATTCCCTTCGCATATGTGTATGCGAAGGGAATATTCCTTTCGCATATGTGTATGCGAAGGGAATATTAGAATATCGCTCAACAAATTTCTATCCGCCTTAATTCAACAGAGATTGACAGTTCGAAAGAACATGTTACGATAACATTTTATCAAGCTAATATTCCCTTCGTATATGAGTATGCGAAGGGAATATCTGCTTGATAAAATCTTGTCGTCTGATGCTCTGTCGAACTGTTAAACTCTGTTGAATGAAGGCCTCTGTTGAATTAAGACAATTGTCTTTGCGCATACACATATGCGTATAAATAAAAACTTACGATTTTTTTCGGTCGCCCGACGCTGCGTGTCCCTTTACGCTTCTGCACTGTAAAAGAAATAATTTTTAATAAAATAAATCTAATTTTGAGGCACGCATCCGATCTATGGGGTTACATAAATTTGACAATAACAATTCGAACAAATCGTCCTTCTCCCGAAAAACAAATCGTCGAACGTCGTTTCGGTCGAATCGTCGTTTTCCCGAAAAACTGATTTGGGAGATCGACGATTCGACCGAAATGACGTTTGACGATTTGTTTCTCGAGAGAACAACGATTCGGCGCAATAATTATTGTCAAAATTCTGGCACCGGGGCGATAAGAATTATTATAATAGCAATGACTTACTTATCTTATTTTTTCCGTTCATTTCAGAGAGGATTGTTCCGTTCGGTACGGTCTCGCGTTCAGTACAGTCTGAAATGGTTGTGCGGATTGCTGTGGATCACGTGAGTGGCGCGGCATTCGCGCCGGTCGCGGAAGAAATTATTCGTAGCAGAAGAGACCGCTAGATCGACTGGTCGCCCTTGCCGCCAACAGTCGGTAATGGCGGCCATTCATTCGTCTCGGGACAAGTCTTGACAGGCACAGAGCCAGCCGGGGCAGTTCATAAAATGTGTTCTGCGTTATTTTATTTATAACAAGTGCGTGCGGCGTGCGAGGAAATCTTTTCCATCGACGTGGAAGCGGGTGCAATACGAGTGGCTACACCAAGGAGCGTCTAAACCTCAGGATCACAGGATGACAGGTAAATCGTAAAATAATTTTTTCACAGACTTTTCTCGTTTGACATTTTTCTCCTGCCGCCGATAGTTATTCCAGCTTGTCCGTGGCTGTAGAAAATTGTCGAGCGACAAAAGTGCCCAGTTAATTGTGGGAAAAAGTTTTCTAACCCCACACAAGAGATCGAATAACCTTAATTTGGACAGAGCAATCTCAAACGCAACTGAAGAAAGCACTGACGGAAAACTATTTCATTCAATAACAGTACGGCGCTTGACACTTTTCTGCAACCACCAGCTTGTCGGGTGCTGCAGAAACGAGAAAAATGTGAAGTGAGGTACATTTGTTGGATGAAATGTTAATCTGTCGGTGCTTTCTTCAGTTGTGTTTGAGATTGTTCTTTGCAATGTTTTTTCTTCTTGTGTGGTTTGAACACTTTTTCCCACAAGCGGCTCTCCCTTGATACTTTTAGACAGCCATAAAAAAACTATAACAATTATTCCAGGGCTCCGTCAACTAATCAGGCTCAACAGAAAGCTGTTGCGATACAAATCTGTGCGATGGATTTTGTCTCGCACAGTTTTCTGCTGGCCCCGATAAGTTGACGGAGCTGCTGAATAGTTGTTGTAGCTTGTCGGACACTGGTTTGAACACTTTTTCCCACAAGCGGCTCTCCCTTGATACTTTTCAGCAGCCATCAACAAACTATAACAACTGTTGCAGGGCTCCGTCGACTAATCAGGCTCAACAGAAAGCTGTTGAGGACACGGTACCACCGACTTTCATCATCCGCCGAATAGTCAACGTCCGGCGTTCAGCAGGACCAGCAGATGGTGGACACGAGTCAACTGCCGCCGGTCAGACAGACAAATTCCGAGGGTTTGCTTCCCCCGCCGAATCCAGAGATGCCGCCGATGATGACGCCCGGATTCCCGATACCTTGTAAGTAAAAAAAAGGCTCACGACTCAGATATTAAATTTCTGACAGATTATCGAAGACGGTGATGACGCGTCCGGTAAATTCGCCATTCGGCACTGGCGTCGGGGTCTGTTTGCTCACGCAGATTCCACTCCCGGCGCCGGCAGCGCCGTCCGACAAATGTAACTCTACCGGTGAGCTAAAAATCTTTTTATCCTGCCGAACGTCGCCGCACACATCAATCTAATCGCATTACGATCTCTCCAATTTTTAGGAATGCCGCACAACGTCCCGTCGATGGGAGTCCCGCCGCCGACGTGTGACACGAACCTCGCGAATCTGCCGATGCTGAGGCAGCCGCCGTTCGGCGTCGGTCCGCCGCCTCCGCCGATGCAGATGCAGTTCACACCGCCCCAGCAGCAGCCGCAGCATTATCAGGAAGAGCAGCAACAGCCTTCAGATGGCATCCTGACGGCGGACCCGCGAATTCTGCGGAATCACATTCTTTACAAAAGAGATATTTAATTCATCTAAAATTAATCATTTTAATAATTAATAATAATAATTTTATTGAATAATCAATTTCAAAAATTATAAAAGGTTGTTAATTTTTTCCCGTATGATGTTACATGTATAGAGTAATTTGTGTAAGTTTCAAACTTTTTAACAAAGAAATAGTCGCATGGTAAAATATTGATTGCTTAAAACCGATAAACACATTGAAAAACTTCAACTCGTTATTTTCAGAAGCGAAAATCTATATAATATATATACAATATTTGTGGGTAGGGGGTTGGTGATTTTGTCCCTTATAGTAATATGTTTATAGCGTAATTTGTGTAAATTTCAGATTTTTCGTTTGGCGTATAGTCCGGCAATAAAATATTGACTGCGAAGACCGAAAAGTTCCATGTATTTTAAATGAAAAACTTCAATCCCCGTGGGGGAGGGTTCAATGTGGTAGAAAAAATCTGAAAAAATTTGCGGATTTTTTTATTTTTATTTCGAACCGATCTGGGGGCGGCAAGATCAAAATTTAAAAATACCCCTTTTAAGGACCACCCTACTCTGCATACTTCCCATCCAATTTTTATTCTTTCACGCTCCAAAAGGGTTTTGTGTGTTGTAGGGTCCGTTTCCATTATGATAGTTGCCGCTCCCCGATGATCCACTTTCATTTTCAGAATTCTCATCTTAAATGTCTCGTCGTTTACGTCCAGCTCGTTCTGTTCTGCCACTTTTGATATAAACTCAATGTCATCTTTGTCGTCCAGTTTCTCTTCAATCCCTACGATTTTGACTTTCGGCAGCTTTTTGTTGATTACACTTATTTTGTACTGCGGTCCGATTTTTTCTTTTAGGGCTGCACACAACGTGTCCTTGTCTCGGTTTTTTTTCGCAACTGATTATCACTTTCCCTTTCTGTCCGTTTGTTACTCTACTTACACCAACCCCCAAACTAAGAACATCAACTTTGTTTTTTATTTGCACCATTGTCTTTTCACTCGTTTGTGTCTCCACCGGAACGACGACGATTTCTTGCGATATATGTTTTTTTGCCTTGTCTGCGTACGTTTCCACGTGTACATGTTTTGTGGCCGTGTTACTACAAGTTGGGACGGTTTGTTGTTGAGTATTCTCACCGTCTCTTAGTCTTAAGACATTTGAACTAGTCTTTAGTTGCCTAACTTCATCGATTATCAGTCCGATACTTTTCTTCACTTCTTGCATAATTGCGTCTTTCAGTTCTTGCTTTACTTTAGCTAACTCCTCTTGTATTATATTTCTAGTACTAACTACAATCTCCTCTCTCTTTTCCAGTTTTTTAATTATATTGTCGAGTTTCTCATCCAAGGTTAATTCGTCAATTGTTTCCATGTCCGCGTCCCCCTCCAACTCTTGTCTTCGACGCTTGTTATTTTTTCGCTCATCCACCTGAAGTTTCCCATCTTCCTCCGTATCAGCGTACACTTTCTCACTGTGTCCAGTAACCACACCACTCGTGACTGCTGTACTTGTGGCCCTCTGTGGGTTGCATTTTTCTTCAATTTTTCCCTGGCACAGGACTAACTCATTTTCACTGTTGAATATTTTGTGAGTCTTGACGCAGCTACGGTGATACACTTTCAAGCAGAGTTGACACTCGAACATAGTTCTTATAATCTCCTTTTTGCATCCTTTACATATATTGTATCTCCGACAATCCATCATGAATCAATAGGTTATTTGCTTTGTATTGGTTCATAAACATACCACGGGGACGCACGGATATGATTTACTCAGAATTCACACCGGCCCCGGTTTGAGATTGATATTATATGTGACCGGTAAGTCACATATCACATATGGTCTGTCCCCGGCATGTCACCAGGAAGTTATCCTCGTTCCGCCACTTATGCGATTTCGCGCACCGAGAATGGAACTGCTTTCCACACTCGTTGCATACAGCTGCCACTCGGGCTATAACGTCCTCACATTTTTCACACTTCGTTTGTTCATTGTTCAGATTCATTTTTCGTATGCTCCCGCAATTTCTATTGAATTCGCACGATATCAGTAGATATAATAGGCCGGTTCTGGTGCAAGGGATCTGTTACCGGCATTTACCGACCTCTTTAGCTCAGACTCGAACCACTTAGCTCAGACTCAAACCCGGGGGGGGGTCACCCACCCACCCACCCACCACCCACCCACCCACCCAACCACCCCCCCCACCCACCGCTACCCCCCCCCCCCCCTCCCCCCCCCCCCCCAACCCCTACCACCCACCACCCACCACCCACCCACCCACGCACCCACCCACCACCCACCACCCAAAAACCCACCACCGCCAACCCCCCCCCCCTTCCATCCACCGCCCAACACCTACCACCCACCACCCACCACCCACCTCCTACCACCCACCACCCACCACCCCCTACCACCCACCACCCACCACCCCCTACCGCCCACCCGCGCACGGGATGCAAAATTCCACTCATTCTCCGACTCGACGTCAAAATGGATACGATACGTTCTGCTCTCAAGCCACGGTGGGAGTTTTGGTGGATAGTGGCGTCTGTGAGTGGGTTTCTGTTGGGATTGGTGGGAGGGTGGTGGGTGGGTGGATGGTTGTGTGCAAGTTTACGATCGAATGGTGCTGAGGTGTGGTAAGATTTCATCTCTTGCCAGTCGTTGACAACCCTCAGTCAAGTACTAAATTTATCGTGTATACACACTTCAGTCCTGCAGAGGTTCACTGTTTAGCTGAATAGGAAAGCGAGCCTCTCTCTCTGCACAGCCCTTGAGTTGACGTCAGACCGAATATGACACCTCCTGCTAGCGAGCCGTGGGAGCTGACAAAGAGAGAGCTCGAAAATATTCCAAAGTCTATGCTTTTAAAATATTGGCCTCGATATATCCATGTGTTGTGGGATCGTTTGCCCGAACGTATTCGCACCGATAGTGAAGTAATATCATACCTTCCATGCGTTGAGCATTGGAATAGGCCTCATATGCAATCTCATGTCGATGGTCCAACACCATCTCAACGAAACTGTGAAATGTGTCGAAGGAAAATGAGGGGAATTTTGGTGGAACGAAGTAGGGGCGGAAAGGAAAACAAAGAGCCGCTTTGATACAAAGAATCTTTTGTGCGGGTGGTTTGGAGGTGGGCGGGAGGGTGGTGAGTAGGACCCCCAAAAATGGAGGGGATAATAGACCAAACGCATATAATCTGCTGTTTCAAGCTTAAAATGCATCAGTCGAGATTGTCATGCAGAGCAAACGTTGTGAGCTAAGAAAACGTCTGGACTTACTTTTGGAAAATATTGAAGACTTAAAAAATCTCATTTGTGTGAGATCTGATCTTCTTATTATTACGAAGAAATTGAGAAACACCACGATACACCAATATGGATCTGTCAAATATCAACAAGGTGGGCAACATCCCAGAATTTCTGCCGACGAAGAAGCTCGCCGATCTCTCGAACGGCTCCGAATATCAAATTTCCAAGCTGAAACTGGTGCAGACACGATTCGGCAAGAGAATTGTCGTGGAGATCAACGACGAATTCGCCGTATTTCTACCACCGAGATTTTCAAAAGTGCTTGATAGTGATCCGGATTTGCTGGAGAATATGGCCGACGCTGCTCAAAAGAAAGAGCTCTACATGAGATATTCCGGAGGTAAATTTAGCAACATGCAGTTTAGAAGAGGCGTGTAAAAGAATATGCATATCTAATGCTGTTGCTATATAATGAAGACTGTTTCCTCGAATATTCCTTCCAACGACGTGGTGATGACAGCGAGCACAACGAGACTCATGACGGCAACAGCAACAGGGACGACGATCGCTTCGACTGCGATGGCTACGATGATGAAGAAGAACACGGCAACAGCGACGACAATGACAACGACGACGACAATGAATATAACAGTGATGAGAAAAATTCATCCCAACAAGTGTACAGTGAACAACAACAAAGACTTTAAAAAAGGACTCTAGTGAATAATTAGTGACGACGTGGAAAAAAAAAATTGTGTCAGTTGAATTTACTAAGAAGAAATACTTATATGTAAAAAGCATTTTTCCATAGTTTTATTAATAAAAAAGACGCAGTTATCATATAAAATATTGTATTTATTTCAAAAATCCATTCCACATATTTTTTATGGATATTCTTTTTCTATCCAAATCCTCAGAGATTTCACATTTGCGTAGGAACAATTATATTTTGAGTCGTATGAATTATGATACGGGCATTCATTATCTGATGATATTTTCGGTAATTTTTGCAAAGATGGGCAGTCGAGTGATTCCATATCGATAATATTTGCTGGTGATGAATCCATGAATCTCCTTAACCAAATAGTCTTCTCCAACCCCTTCACGTAAATAATGCGAGCGCTCTTCAAGACTGCTTTAATTATTGTTGTGGCAGCTTCGTATGGTATATCTCCGATATTCCATCCCATTCCATGAAAATTGCGTTCCAGCCAGGAATTCATGGCTTTATACTGCGCTGGTAGAGTCTTCCAGGGTACTGGCGGTTCGAAGAATAACGTCAATGGTTCGGAATTTACATCACCGTTGAGCTCCACAAATGATATTTCCTTCAGCACAAATTCGTTGATAGGTCTTTTGAACCCTTGAAGATCAACGATAAAGTCCATGGTAGAACGGCGACTGATGGGAATGAGCTCATTGTCTGAGATTTTATACCAATTTCTTCACCCCACCACTGATTGGATTATACTCAACTATACGATCATGTAGAATTAAACAATATGCAGACGTTTGAGCTGGAATATTATTTTTGAATTCAAATTCGAGACGAACATCCACGGGTCCGGATTTAAGAGAATCATTTTGCTTAGAACAGTCAATGACAACGAGGGGGGCATATTTTAGAAACGAAGACTTGTCCAACCACGGTTCCGCCTCACGATTATAATACGTAGATTGGAAGTTTGCATACATCTCATAAAGCAAAGCATACTGATTTTGATCTATATTGAGGTTCAAATTTCCATAAGGATAACATTGCGAATTCAAATATAGTTTAACGTCGGTGACTTTGCAATGATCAAATTGACTCGCATTCTTTGCTTTCTTATTTTTTCGATCTGTTTGAAAAGCCAGAACGACATATCGCGGTTTTTCCAACTGAGTGGAAGTCTTTACTGTCCACACGTGCTTAGAAGTGGCGGGGAGCATCGGATATTCATACAATTCCCACGTTCGGAAACTCATGGAAATCGGCGAATCTTTAGCGATAAACTTTAAAAGTTGTATCTTGCGTTGATCAGAGATTGTCACATATGGTACAAGCCATTCAATTTTTTGCAATACAAGCTTGAATTCTTCCGCAGCTGTCTGCAGAACAGCGTTATCATCTGTCTTTGATCTCGATAAAATCAACTCATGCTTAGCATTCACGACAATTTTTCGATAATCTTCGGCGAAACCTAGCAACATACTCAGCGGTATACATAGATCAAAGTAGCCTGCTGCATTTACTATTTGATTTGTTTCTTCAACGTCAAGCCAACCTGCGTTTTCGAGCATGGAACTCTTACCCGGGCTCAGTGATGAATATCCCTTTATCAGACTTGTAAGCCCAACATTTTTATTTCGATCAATTTCTATGGCATTTAGCTCATATCGAATTTCGTCAAATAAATGACATATAGCATTATTGACAAGAGATGTGCTGAGAAGCGGTGTGCCATCACCTTTAGATAATTTTCCACATATATGTATAAAACTTTTACTGGGTAGTATGCACAAATCTTGATGTTGCACGGAAATACGTATCTCATCGCTGTTATTAAAAGATGCCGATGCATACGGTTGGTGCGCATGCATCTCACAGTGTATTATTGATTCATCAAAGATTATAGGATTTTGAATATTTACTATTTCACCCTCCATTTTGTACAACAAATGCAGAGAGCGCAGAAGAAAAAATGTTTTATGCGTTTTTTCCACGAATTCTGAGACCCAAATTCTTCAAGAATAACACGTTCTGACGTGTTAGCACTTTGAGAGTTGGTCGACGACTGGCTGCTCTTGTCCATGATGATGTCTTATTATTATGATTATTATTATTATTATTGTGAGTTTGATTGAAAACTATACCCATTATGATTTTATGTGCAACCGAATAGTTATAACTTCACCACGAAAATTTACTAAATCCCCGTCTTGATCAACTATTCGAAGTTGTATATTGTCTATTGTTCTGCTTGTGATTGGTAGATAAATTACATGTGATGGAACTTCAATGATTTTATATCCAGGTGGTACGAACGGGAAAAATTCGTGTATCGTGTGGACTTTACGCCCATTCATATATGCTCCTGCGGTTATGTTACACTCGACTCGTAGGGCATTCACTTTAAGAATGGCTACAGGGACATCAGATTCATGCGTTTTATTAGCTTCCAAGCGACGTGGAGTGAAACCCAACAGACGTCCAATGGAATCTTGAGGCATGAAATTTATATCGCGATTACACTCTATTTCACTACGCAAAGTATTATTATTCGGTTTAATATTGATGATAATATTCTTTTTCACCAACTCCGTTTGCAAGCACGTTTGAATATCCTCAATTTCATAGCTGCCAGTTGGTATAATTATTGTTTCATTACCCACGTAAAATTTATTATTACCATCATCTATATTCGGAATAGAATTAAACGTTAGTAATTCCACGAGTCCGAGAGTATAATTTTTGTTGGGTGAAAGCTCAATAGGGGGAAAGTATTGCGCTTCAAGCACGGAGGATGTTCCAGATATAGTCAATGTAAAACTATCGTCCATGATGACGGTAAATTAACAACTGACTATAAATAATCATGATTTACTTTTATATAGTAAATATTTATCTTTGCGGTTTAACTGTCGACAGAGAAACTTTAGACACAAATGACCGCATTCAATTGTATCGTACTCTTGATAACTCTTATAATTATAATTCACGCTACCAACACCAAAATATCTTAAAAGTTCGGATGGTGGTTGAAGATCGCCAAAACTGTCAAAGTAAACGACTCTCTTTCCACTCTTTTTGTATGCAACCCAGTGTGTTCCGGAGCCCGCATTGTCATCCAAATTAACAATAGCCGATTCACATCTCAACGGTCCACTTTTTGGCAATTTATCTCGCATAAAAACTCCCCGGAAATGGGGTATTTTCATGATTTTTGCATACTTCAGCAGATCGGCATCGGTTAGAGGTTGGCGTGGTAGCGTTATTTCACGTTTTTTGTCGCGATATGAAGACCCAGCCCCTGCTTGTATGGTTTCAGATGCAAACCTTTCCCCAAGCTAATGGCCTCCATCGTTTTATTATGCCGCTTACTTTCCTCCAACTCTCGTTTAGCAGCTTCAGCGGCATTTACAGCTTTGGCTATACTTGCAGCACCACCGGATAATGCACCAGCAGCGCTAAGACCGGCGAAAATTGGTACGAGGAATGGTAGAAAACCACCAATTTTACGTGGTACTGCCAGAATTCGGGGGGTGCGCAATTTACGTTTACCCCCACCACTCTTCACAGCTGCTCGAGCCCCCTTTAGTGCTGACGTAATAGCTACTCGAGGATTAGTGCTATGAGTCATCGTTTTCCTGGCAGCACCGATAACTTTTTTCCAGCTAACACTGTTGCCATTGTTATGCTTCACCTTCTTCTTCTTCTTCTTCTTCTTCTCCTGCTCCAACCCCATACCAAATTTTCTTTTAGCCTTCATGATGTTTGTCACAGCCCAAGCACTCGCCTTCTCTCCAATGCTCGCGTCTTTAGCTGAGACACGTTTCCAAGCTTCTTCAGCTAAAACTTTATCTGCCGCACTTCTAGCTTCAAGGTTTTCACGATTTTTCGAATATGCAATATCGTGTTGCTTGCAAGCGGCGTCCAGCGGATTGATGCCTCGATCGCCTCGTGCGAGACGTTTAGCCAATTTTGTACCTGGTCCACAGTACTGATATCCCGGTAGATGCAACTCAACGGGGAGTTTATTAATCAGACTGTTAACCAAACCTTTACCACACTTTTTCTTCACACAGCTACTACTGCGATGCATGATCGTATCCGCCGGAAGGCGAATGTTCAACTGCCGAATGATTTGTATAAAACTCCATTTTATAGTGTTTATCCCATTAGTCGTGCATAAGATGGGCTCGGAGAAAGGGGCGATCCGTCAAGGGGGGCTGCCCATAATAAATTTCGATAAATTTACGCGAGGGGAGAAAAAGCAAAAACGCCATGGACATTTCTTGCCAGATAGTATCCGTGCAGTATTCTGCGGACCATCGAATTGTGGTAAAACCAATGCTCTGCTCACTCTAATAACACATCCCAATGGTTTGAGGTTTGAGAATGTCTATCTTTATTCAAAATCTCTCGGACAGCCAAAATATACATTGCTCGAGCGATTACTCAAACCCATAAACGGAATTGAATATTTCCCCTTCAATGAGCATGAACAAGTGGTGACACCTTGCGATGCACGTCCAAACTCAATATTTATATTTGATGATGTGGCATGTGAAAAACAAGACAATATCAGAGCCTATTTTTCCATGGGGAGACATGAAATAGTCGATTGTTTTTATCTCTGTCAGACGTATGCTCGTGTCCCCAAACATCTCGTACGCGATAATGCAAATTTTATAGTACTATTCAAGCAGGATGATATGAATCTCAAACATGTTTACAATGATCATGTTAATACGGATATGTCTTACGTGCAGTTTAAGCAAATGTGTTCAGACTGTTGGAATTCGTCGAAATATGGATTTATTACGATTGACAAGGATAGTGAAGTGAATGAGGGTAGATATAGGAGTGGTTTTGATTCCTTTCTCGACATAAACAAGTGAGATAAATAATCCATCATTCGGGCAGGGAGAAGTAGTATCATCGTTGACTCGGTGCCGCTAACATGAAGGGGGAAAAACTTTTGAGAGAAAAAGATGTGTTGCGTCAAATTGTCAAGGCGAGCGATGCTATTCGACGAAAACATCGCATGATAAAGACGGGTAAAGATAATGCCGAACAGGCGATGCAAAATGTATTTAAACCAATAGTCACACCATTGGAGAAATTGGTATTACATCAGAACGAGGCTCCGGAAGTGAAGCAGGAGAAAATAAGTGTAAAGAAGGAGGAGAAGGAGGAGGAGGAGGAGGAGAAAGAAGAAGCAGGTAGCGAGGAATTCGATTTCAATAATGATTCAACATTAAACTCAACATTAAAAGATTACTCTTTTAAGTCGGCGCATGGTGGTGATACCGATAGAGATGATGATGATGATGACATTGAGAAAGATAATATATTACATCAAAATGTTGATGAATTGATAAACGAGTATCTTCTGTTATTACGATCGAATAAAAAGACGAGTTTAGATATTTCTTTTGGTGTACGCATGTTCAGCAATGATACGCTCATGATTGGCGATTCTCCAATAACTTTTGATTCTCAGTACATTCACGTGCAAAATAAGAAATATCCAAAAACTGCCGGATTAGTGGAGTTATTGTTCAAGAAAGTGCCTAATGTGGAGGCTCTTACATCGAATGATTTGCAAAATTATGAGAATATTGTTATTGCCACGAATGCTCATAAAAAATTTTATAAAACTGATGGTGATATACGAATGGATAATAGTTGGAAATTTAAAACTTATATCGCAAAAGTATTGAATCGTCCTACGCGCATGGGCAAAGGTGTAGCTGCGTATAAGGTGGCTCGAAAAGATACAAAATTCGACTATATTTATTGGGATGATCCCAACGAGCTGGTAGATCGTCTACGTCTACTTGTTGCATCTCAAGCCGCGGGCAATACATCTCATTCAAACGAAATTATATCAATTGTTGAGGAATTGCGAGAGGCTAAGATCATTTATTAAAACACGCGCATCATTGAAATTGTGCTCATTTGCACGATGAGTGTCGATGTGTTTGGACGACAGTTGGATAAGGGTGTGGTTGTGAATAATCGCGGTCCTCCCGGCAGACCTGGAATTGGATTTAAGACTACAACGGACGGTCATTATGATTTGGAGCACAAACGATTGTGTAACGTTGCCAATCCCGAAGAACCGAATGATGTCATTACGTTAAATGTGTTGCGTCAGAAAAGTCGGAGCATTATAAAAAGTTTGCGTAAAGAAACGAATGACAGTAATTTACTTTTAATTCAAGGTCTTCAAACTACAATAAATGATATAACAAATACCCTTAAGGCCGATATTGAAACCCTCCAAAATTTGGGGATACGCAATTCAAAGAGTATTTTTCAACTGGATACACGACTGAATAACCTGGAAAAAAATGAAGGGGAAAAAGGAGACTCTGGTGCGGGAGCTTCATAAATCTGCTCGACGAAATTATCCTCGTCGACATGTGGATATTCGAGGTATCGATGAGACGTGGCAGGCCGATCTTGTGGACATGTCATCATATGCGAATAAAAATTCGAACCACAAATTCCTCCTCACCGTCATCGACATTTTCTCCAAATTTGCATGGGCCGTTCCGCTGAAAAGTAAGGCGGGGAAAGAAACATCGAAAGCCATGAAGTCCATTCTCGCGAAGGGACGTGTACCTAAAAACCTGCACGTCGATCAGGGGAAAGAATTCTATAATTCGGAATTTCAAGCTGTAATGAAAGATAATAAAATCCACATGTATTCAACATATAGCAATTTAAAGGCATCTATTTGTGAACGCTTTAATCGCACGCTAAAAAACAAAATGTGGTTGCAATTTAGTCTTCGTGGAAGTTATAAATGGATTGATATTCTTGATGATTTAATACTACAATATAATAATACTATTCATCGCACGATTAAGATGAAGCCGAAAGATGTGAATAAGAAAAATGAGAAATTATTGCTGCAGAATATTTTCACGAGATCAAAAGTTGAATCGAAAAAGAAAAATAAATTCAAACTTGGAGATAGAGTTCGAATAAGTAAATATAAAAATATTTTCGCTAAAGGATATACGCCAAATTGGACAACAGAAATTTTTAAAATTAGCCAAGTCATGCGTACGAATCCCGCTACATATAAATTGACTGATTATCAGAATGAATCTATTGCCGGTGGATTTTACGAACATGAACTTTTAAAAGTTAAATATCCTGATATTTATTTAGTTGAGAAAGTTCTTCAAAAACGGGGTGACAAACGTTTAGTA